>NW_004624800.1:3133061-3442941 GCF_000247695.1 Heterocephalus glaber | reverse complement strand
AAGAATTAAAAGAATCATACCACAGTGATATATGTGCACCCATGTTCATAGCAGCACAGTTTGTGATAGCTAAAACTTGGAAGCAGCCCAATTGCCCATCAACCGGAGACTGGATAAAGAAAATGTGGTTTCTTTTGTAAAATGGAGTACTCCTCAGCCCTAAAAAACGAGAAATTAATGACATTTATAGCTAAACACATGCACATTGATGTGATACTCTTAAGTGAAATAAATAGGACACACATGTAAATACTGAATCGTTTCTCAAGTCTGAGAAACTGAGAGTGTAAATAAGGACTAAATGGTACAATAGATAATGTGATATTGGAAGAAAAGTGGCAAAGGGGAAGGGGAAGTGAGGGGGTGGGGGAAAGGAAAGAAGGGAATGGGATTAATATGAGAAAATGAAAAGCTGGAAACCAAGTCTCTGGTAATAGGGAGGGATGAAGGGTTTGAAGGGAGGGCAGGGGAATGGGGAAAAAATAAGAACCAAGAGAGATTATGTAAAGGTGCAAATTTCCAATGATGAATGTCATTATATTGTACACCTAAAATGTACCAATAAAATTAATTTAAAATCCACAACAACAAGAAAACAAAATACAGAAACACAGAGAAACTTTATCCAGAGCCTGCTTTGTGTGATTCTGGGTTGCTGGTGCTCCAGGGGATATGGAGGAGACAAGACAGATGCTCTTTGGAGGTTCTTGCTGTCTTGAATGGAACAGATATGGGAGCCTGGGTGCATGGGCACTTTGACAAGTCAGGCTTCCTGGAGCTGCAGAAGCCTAGGAGCCACTCACAACTCTCATTGTGAAAGCAGATTTTCAGCTTATCACAGAACTATCTGCATTCCCATCAGTAGAGCATTCTTCTTGACAGTTACCAGCAACTGCAGCTGGGGAAATACTATGGAATGTGTGAGAACAGCAGTGCTCCAGCCACTGGGAGTTCTGTGGAAATCCAGTTTCTGAAAATCAAATTGGATATGAAATATTGTTAAAGACAGGCCTTATTTAAAGTATTACTGTGCAGTATCTTTGGTGAAGCAACTTATTACTCTTTAATTGGTTTTATGAGCTCACAGAATATACACAGAATGATAGAAATCTCAAGTCATGTGACAGATACTTTTCAAAATTAATAAGAACACAAGCCTTGAATTTACTGATGCCTAAATGGAACTAGTTTAATAAGATTTATGAGCTATTTTTTTCTGTGTTCTGCATCAGGGGGGTCAAATAGTAGTTGAGGGTGTGTGATCATCTTTATGATGGTTGGGGTGCCTTGTTTGTTTAGTGTGAAGCTGGTCAGATAATGGATGGGCTTTTTAGGCCACAAGTGCTCCTGTCCAGAGAGTATGTTGGCTCACTGGGCTATGTGTGTATCTATCTAGAAAGTGGCACCTCTGTACCATGGAGAGAGTCTGTCTAGAGGCAGCACGGGCTTCTTAACTGACTGTTATTGCACAGTCAGGGGCTAAATTTTCCCACAGTAAGCATGACTGAAATGTATCTCAGGAAAAGTCAGGCAAAGCCATACAAAGGCTGTGAGATTTTCACTGTGTGTTGTTTTGGACGGGACCCTGCCAGGTGTGGCCTGCAGGTCTTTCTATTGCTGGTGATGATTGGCTTCTTGGGAAGTTGAGAGTGACAGCAGACATGCAATGGAGTGCTATGGTTTTTATCCTAACCATTCCTCCAAAACTCCCTTTGTACAAAGGCTTGGCTTCCTGTTTTGCACTGTTAGGAACTGATAGAACCTTTAAGAGGTGGAGCCTGGTGGGATATCAGTAGGTCATTGAGGTCATGCCTTTGAAGAAATCTGGGGGATCCTGGCCTCTCCTTTCCTTCCTTTGCTTTCTGGCCATGAGATAACTGGTTTTGCTTGCCATGTAATCCTACCTTGTGTGGTGCTTAGCCATAAAACCAAAACCAACAGAGACAACTTATCATGGACTGGACCCTCCAAAACAAGCCAGAACCATCCTCTCTATCTATTTGCTGATTATCTCAGGTACTTTTCCATAGGGATGGATGTCTCACTGAAACACTGGCTTAGTAGTTTTATTTTTCTAACTTCTTTTGAAGCAAAGGTCTTTCACAGGTCTGGTCTTCCTGGGATTGGTCAGAAAAAATTTTGAAGAAAATGGTTTCCTATCTCTAATGTTCAGAAGCATGGAATAATCCTGTTTTGTTTCAACCTCTAATGGAACTGCTTTTAAGGGATAAAGGAGAGAAGAATGAGAAAGAAGGGAGGAGAGAAAGAGGGAGAAAAGAGGAGAAAGGACAGGCAAGTGAGGTAAAGGAGGCTGTGTCCCTTGAAGATAGATATAGCTCTAAAATAGATAGGAGGACTCCTAACTGTTGGACCTCAGCTCATTCTTAGATACTCATCATTCGCACTGTGACAAAGTGTCAGAAATCTCACCATTAGGGTATATTTCTAAATAGGCCACTTTATCAATGAGAACTGTAAGGCTGAAGAGGTTTAACCCTGGGGAGGTCTCAGCTGATCTGAGAGATATGAGCCAACCCTTCTCTAACAGGTGGATAGGTTCAAGGTCATGAGCAGCTACCATTCACACATGACTAATGTTAAGCTAAAAGGTATAAACCAGCAGTTTGGTTATCACACGTATTTTCTAAGAGTGTGCAATACTTGATAGTGTATTGTCTATGAGACATACTGTGAATGCTGGTAAATATTGTTATATTTATTTGTTTAAATGTTTCTAGACTGTAACTGGAAATACATATTTTTAATTATAGCAATAATTTTATTATATAAATAAAATAATTGCAGATTATTAAAATAAGTGCTTAAAATGTATTTCAGCACATACTAGTAATGAATGTACAATGGTACCTCTGTTCACAAACTTAATTCTTTCCAAGATTCTGGTTGCAAACCAAGCTGGATGAAAACTGAATCAAATTTCCCCGTTAGGTCCACACTGAAACTAACCACTGAATTCAGTTTGGTTCTTGTCCAATTTGGTTTGCGAGCAGAATCATGGGAAGTATTAAATTTGTAAACCAAGGAATCACTGTATCATATTTGCAATCTCTGCTATAATTTTTGGATCACAACCTCCCAAGGGTTAAGAACCGGTGGTTTACTCAGAAGACATTTGAGGAAGCGTGGGGGATTGTGTTTATCTTTCATAATTACTTGGTTCCTTGCTTTACAGAAAGGAAATTTGCTATATGGTCTACATCAGCTGACAAAATGTAGGTCCACATGATGTGTTGGGAGCCACTCTCTTTCATGTTCTGAAATCGGCATATCTGGGCAGGGGCTAGGTGTCAGCCTGGGTCTCAGAGTGTAGATGGAATGGAGCTCCTATGACACAGGGTAGCCCTACTGTGACACACAGTGGCCAGCTAGTGAGAGCAAGGAGCAACCTTTTCCCCCATGAGCCCCCGAAGGTCACCATAGCACACAGCAGCCCACCTGCCCTGTACTTCCTGGGACCCTTCACTTATGCTATTTAAAACTTTATATTGTGCATTGATCCAGAAAAAGGGTCAAGTTCTGCTTTAAAGAGACTTCCAGTTCAGTGGAATCAACATACATAAATGATGTAGCATGCACAAGCTGTCTACATGCGCAGCAACAAGAGTGTGAAGGCCCCTCAGACAAGCCACTGAGCCATTATAACAAGGAGTTGCATTGCTCATGGGATCACTAAGCCACTGGTTTCCATCTCCCAGGAGTGCTGCACACAGGAGCAACTAACCCAGAGCAGTGCTGGCTTAGGATGCAGTCCTTGGGTCTGCAGCCTTGGTAGTTTCTTACCTCTCTCTGCCCTGTCTCAGCCTCAGGTCTAAATCTTCTGACTCCTGCCCAGGAAAGGAGTGGTGGCCTTGAGAAGCAGGTGGTGCCCACTGTCATTCATACTCTGGCACATCCTGGAGAACATGGGTGTCAGGCAGTTGAACTGGGACCTTCCTCCCTCTGTTCCCTGGAGCCAGAGGCCCGGAGGAAGGGTTGGGGCTAATGCCTGGCATGGTCTCAGTCTGGGTCACCTGAGATCTTGGATCTGAGTGGGTTCCACAGGCAGGAATGTGGCCTGCAGTGTCAGTGAAGTTGCATACCCATGTGGGTTTTCTGTAATGTAAAATCTACAATCCTAGGCACCTATCAGTGGGTTAAAACTTGTATTTTTTCAGGTCTGAGATGCAAATTACTTACATATTTTTATATCTGTGATACTGTACTATATCTAGTAAATAATGTCATGTCTTACTTTAAGTGGAAGTGCTTTCCTGATAAATGGCCCATGCAGCAGTATTTCACATTGTGATCACAGTCTCTGAGATCTTGTGTAATATTATAAAATGACTTTTTACATGACAAACACATCACTGTGCCTCTAGGAGGAAAGGTTCTATGCTGTGGGTTTCCTGGGCTGGGTCACAAATGGATTGAGACCCAGTGTGGATGATGGAGAGACAAGAGGCCAGCAACTGGCACTCAAGGAGATCTGGTTCCCCAGGATGGCTGGCCCCAGACCCTGACCAGTGAAGTCCTAGGTTCTGACTGAGGGTGGAAGACAAGCTTGGGGGAAGGTTACCCTAGCAATGTGCTTCAGAAAGGCCCTGTGGTCTTTCTAGCCTCTGCTCCTACTGACTCTCAACTGCCCTCTCACTGGGGTGACTGGGTATCTACTCAGGGGACATACTGTAGGTGCCTAGTGTAGCTGCAGGTATATCATAGGTTTCGTACTATGATGTGATAATGATGGCAGTTTGAGGCAGTGCACTCACCACCGCAGCATACAAGGCGAAAGCTCCTGACACCTGTTAGGTCACTACAGCCACTGCCTCCCAGTGGTCTCCACAGTTGAACTCAGAAACCATTCATGCAACTGAATCCATAGCCTACCACAGTGGACAGCCATTTTCCTAGGGTTTGACAGTCACAGTCCTGGTTGGGACCTTTTCAGCTCTTGCGCAATCTGCGTAACCTGTCTCCGATCCCCTGCTCATTTCTGTCTTTGAGTCTTCGGCTCTCATGTGCACATCGGAGTCAGAATCGCCTAAGTAATTTGCACAACTCTATTACAGATGGCTTGAAATCACATTTTATTCTACTAGAGAAGAAAAGAGAAGAAAACAATCCCGAGGCCCAACTTCTAAGTGAGAGACTGGATGCATCACGAGGGGAAGAGGGTCCTGGGCATCGGTGGGGGAGAGAGGAGTCGGTTCTCATGTCTGTAGCTGCCCAGGCTGAGGTTGTCTCTGCCTGGTTTGTAGAGCAGGCTTGGAAGATGATGTGTTCCATTTAGGTTTTTCAGATGTTTAAAATGGGGTGGTTTATGGGAATTGCTAGGTAATTGTTATTTGGTCAAAGGACAGATGAAGCATAAATGAGTCAGCTATGCAGTGTACCTCCTTGATCTCTCCCCTGTGATGGTGTGAAGAACTCAGGAATGTGTCTGTGTTCCAGACCTTGACTGTTCCCCGGATAGGGACTGGGAGGAAGAGTTGGTCACTTGGAATTCCTCCTTAAGCAGCATTCAACAAAATTGCTCTTTCCCGGTTCCTTATAAAAATGGAGGGCTTTAAAAAATTCGTTACAAATGTCTCCTGGGCATGTGTTTTTGTTTTACTCAAAACTCTCACTAGGAAAAGTAAACACACACATGTAAGAAATTCCAAAGTAAGAATGAATGTGAGGTTGTGCCCTGCGGCTATGTCACCTGGATCCCGAGAAGGACATCCTGTCCCTCATCTCTGCTGCACAGTGCACACATTGTGGGGAATTTTGCATGTCAGGAGTTAAATCATTAGGTCCGTTTCAATTATGCCATTATCATATCCATTGGGAATTCTGGGTGCTCTGGAGATAGTGCCAGCTCAGTTGCTGAGTGTACGAGCAAGATGTGCCTCATATTATCTGAAAAGTAGGTTCTCATGTGTTTTTATTAGGGATGAATTAGAAAATATGGAGAATACAGAGAGAAAACATTATGACGCTATAATTTGATCATCCTATTCAGGCTTCTTCCTTAGGCTGTTTGTGTTTTATACCAAAATACTATAGACTGGGTCACTTACAAAACCATAGAAATTTATTTCTTACCATTCTGGAGACTGGAAATTCAAGACCAAGCCACCAGTGAGGTCAGCGCCTTGAGAGGGTGCAGTTTCTGGTTCAAGACAATGCCTTCTTATGGTGCCCTCACTTGGTGGGAGAGACATACCAGCTTCCTCTTCCTTAAGGAGACCAATAACATTCATAAGGATGCCACCGTCCAGACCTAATCACCTGACAGCTTTTACTAATATCACATTGGGGGTTAGGATCTTAACATATGAATTTTTTGCATGTGGACGCAAACATTAGGTCCATACCAGACTTTTTAATTTTAATTTTGGAGGACAATGTGATTTAAACCCAGAGTCCTCTGCATGCTAAGTAGCTGTCCTGTCTCTGGGCTATGCTCCATCCTGGGCTGACCTTCATATTGTGGTATACTTTCCCCCAGCCTTTTTCTATTTCCGTATAAGACAGTTAACGGAAGAGTATATGGAGAGTCAAGTGGCCTAGTGTCCAGGTGTCAAGCAGAGCAGACCTGGGTAAGGAGCTGCCTGGGGTGTGTTAGGGAGGTGGCCTGAGCAGAGGATACATAGGAGGGCCTGGAGGAAGAGCAGAGTGCAGATGCTGGCCAGCCGGCAAATACTGAGAGTCTGAGTGAATCCAGATGCAGAAATATAAGGGGTGATAAAGATATACGGTGAATATTTAAATTAAAACATTTATTATAGTAAAAAACACAGTGGTGTGAATCTCCCTCAAAATCCTCCCCATCACTTCAAACACACTTATCCCATTGTGCTTTCTACTTTCTGCAGCAGCTCTGGGAATCCTCTTTCCCAAGTGTCTTTAGTCACACACTGTCGTGGCTGTCTCAGTGTCCTGAATCAAGTCAAAACATTTACTTTTCATGGTCGTTTTTGACTTTGGGAATAGCCAGAAGTCACAGGGTGCTAGACCAGTGAATAGCAGGATTAGGACATACCATGATGTTTTTACGAGGCTCCTTTTCTGTGGGGTGGCACTTGCCAGGAGCATTCACTGTATTTTTGATCACGCTTATGAAGACACTCAGGAAAGAGGACTCCAGAGCAGCTGCAGAAAGTGGAAGACGGATGGGAAGAGTGTGTTCAAAGTGAGGGGAGGATTTTGAGAGGGATAAGTGGCGGTGTATCTTTTGCTTTAATACCTTTTTAAAAAAATTTAAGCATTCACTATATTTTTTATCACACTGTGCACCAAGATGGTTAAGCTTCTTCCTAACATGTTTGCCGTGGACTTGGAGAGGGGCCGAAGGTGCTTTCTCCCAGCCATGATGGGAGCGGTTGCCTCATTGCATCCACATCTGTTCTCTGTATTCTAATTTATTAATCATGGCCAACTTGAAAGAACATTTCTTTTGCTGAAATACTTGCCATTTGATTATAATTTATTTGATTGTCAGAAAGGGTGAATTTTCATAAGTGTATTAGTCATTTGCATTACTTATGGCGGAGTGAATTATTTGTTCTTTTCCCATAACTCTAAGTTGGAGGTTGTGTTTCATTTTGTCACAGTGGAAGCCACTGAGCATGTTTAGGGAGCACCACACAGCCAGACATTTATTTGGGAATATTAATGGGAAATTTCCAGTTCCTGCGTCCTCGTCTTTCTAATGCATCCACTCACATCTGGACCCTCGGCTTTCTGGAGTCTGGAGAAACTGGTTTGGGATAACTACCCATCAGGGGCAGGTGAGGGACCCAGGTCCACTGGATTGGAACTGCCACAGGGGACAACTGCTTAAGGTCACCTTTCAGCTTCTCTTCAGGATGCAGCCCAGGGAGGCAGATCCCCATCCCTCCCTCCTGCTAAACAGGAAGGGCTGGCATTGTTCGTGGCTGCCCCATGCAACACAGTATCAGAGTGGTCACTGGGGTCTGGTGGTCATGGTCCTCAGGGAAGTCAATGAGACTTCTGAGCTTGGCATGGATCCACTGTGGCCCAGTAAACCTTGGCCAGGATTCCCAAGCCTCCCTTCCAATCCAACCTCTGTCCTTTCTTTCCTTGACCTCTCTGTGATTATCCTGAAATAGGTGAACATTATATAAGTGGCTCAATTGCGCTAATAAACATTTTGTATAATATGATTACTCTAGTCAATAATAATGTATTTGTTATAGTTTATATCTAGATGTTCCCCCAAAACCTCATATACTCATAGGTGGGGCATTTGGAAGTGACTGGATCATGGTAGTGTGATACAGCAACATGAGTGTGTGATATTGGATGAGTTCACTGACTGGTTTAGCATAGATCTGGGTGTGCATGGTGGACTTACTGAAGAGAGAAGACCCACCCTTGGTGTGGGTGGCACCAAGCAATAGGCTTGTAGCCTGGATGGAATAAAAAAGAAAAGAAGAAGGAAGGCTCACTGCTTCCTACTGCTTCCTGCCTGCCATGTCATGGACTCTTTCACCTCTGCTGTGCCATTTTGCCTTAGAGCCAGATGACTATGAACTGGCTACAGACTGTGAGCTAAAATAAATCTTTCTTTAAATTTTTTTCTTTAACTTGTCCCAACAATGAGAAAGTAATTAACACAGTATTCTATTCTGAAAATTACTAAAACAGTAGATTTTAAGTGTTTTAAACAAAAGATTTTACAAGGAGCCCTTTGGCAGGCTCTCACTAAACCCTCTGCTGTGGTCCACTCAGTCACTGGGATAGGGTGGGGGCAGCCATGGGAGGCAGAATGTGGCTTCAGAATTAGCTTCAGAACCTGAGCATATTCTCTTGAGTATTGTGAGTCTGCAAAACACAAGAGTCATTCAACTATGGCAACCTGGGTGAGCTTGATTTGGAGAAACATGTACTAAGCTTGGCTTCACTTAAGCTAACAGTGCCAACTGTGCTTCCTATACAGGGCTCATCTTGGAACAGTGTGACTAATTTTCTTTTATGGTTCTGAGAACAATTCACAAAAAGGAATTCCAAAAATATTTTGAGCAGCAGAAGCTTTGTTAGGATTGGCTGTGTCCCGCCCTAAGGTGACAATGCTGTAGGAAACAATGGTTACTCATAGGCATGTATGTATCTTGGGTTGGCTTTTAGAGTCTGGGAGGAGTGCAGTCATGTCTGTATGCTCACACCTTTCCCATGGAATTAAAACTCTGACCCATTACAGGAAATTATGCGTGTAAAATCACAGTGAGTTAGTCACACCAGGACTCCAAGATCATAGTACCACTTTCTTTAACAAAGTATAATTTGAGCCAGATATACTGGTGAATGCCTATAATCTCAGCACTTTGGGAGGCTGAGCCAGGATGATTGCAAGTTCAAGTCCAGTCAGGGAAATTTAGCAACTTTACAAGACTTGGTCTCAAAATTTAAAAAAAGGTTACTGGATGGAGCTCAATGTGAAGACCCTAAGTTCAATCCCAGTACTGCAGGAAAAAGTATAATTCAGCACTCACATTCAGAATGAAGAAGCTTGGAAGATCTGTCACTTTAGGAAGAAAAAACCATCTCATTGATAAGCATATTCCCAAGCAACAGTGCCAGGGCTGGAGTGGTTGACAACCTCTGCATGCTGAGTCTTGCTCTGATGGTAAATAACATGAGTTGTACCATCTTTTCAGGCTCACCTCTATAAATGTAACTTTTCCTTCTCCACGTAAATGTCCTAGAGGTTAAAAAATATATATATTGTTCCTTATAGGAAAACACAGTTAAAATATTTTTTCATCATGGGAGTGAAAGAACTATTTAAATTCGTTATTCTGCCAGCCTCTGCGGAGGCCCTGTGAGACTGTCACCAGCCAGCTTTTGCTTCTGCCATCCCCCGAGTCCACAAATTCTTCTCACAAATGATTTTTCCTCACACAACAATTGAATTCTAATATGTTTATTTTGAACTTGTGTTATGACTGGTAGCCTAAGCATTGTATTTCAACAGCCTCTTAAAAGTGTCCATAATGGTTGTGGCTCGTCAAAGCACCATCCATCCAGTTGTTTTTCAGCGTTTTGTGACTTAATTTGCATCACCTGATCCGCTGATCATCTGCGGGGTGAGGGAAGCAATCTTCAGGAGCCAGCTAATTTATGACAGCGCCTGAGAGTGGGTCTGGAACAAGTTGTAAGAAAGCCACTCCTCCCCTGATCAGAACAGCAAAAACAACTCTTGATCATTTAGACATGACAAAATGGGAGCCATAAAAGGCAAGCATAAACCTCCTATTTTATTTTGTTTTTCACTGCTTGTCTTTGATTTATCATTCTGTTTATATGAATTATAGCCCACCAACATCCACAGAGGGGAAATGTCTTCTGATTCATTGAGCTTTCTTTTCTTTTTCAAAAGAACACCATGAAATAGCAACCACTGAAGGACAAGGGCAGTTTTGTCTCCTCTGTGATCAGATGTGATGAGAAGAAACAAGGTTGAGATTCTAGTGGTGGTAAGAAGTGTTGTTCATTAGATGGCCTGACTTCAGGAAGGAGACAGTCTAATCCATGGAAGACACAGAGAGAGCCGGAGCCCACTGTGTCCCTAAGAACCTTAGACAGGGGTCTCGGAGCCTCATTTCTAACCCAATCTTTGCCTTTGCTTTCTTTGTCTTTTCTCTGATTATCCTGCATATCATCCACTCTGAATGAGATTTTCTTTTTGACCTGAATTCTTCCAAAGTCTCGTTTTGCTTTAATTTTCTGCAATCCCATGGAAACTGCTATGATGTCCATCTTCCTCTGCGTTTAGCCTCCAGTCCTGTCTGGCAGGGACAGAGGAAGGGCATTCAGGTATTCTCTTCTTTTGCCCTGTCCAATTTCCACAAACCTCTGCCTTTGTTGAAAATATAATTAAGTTTATAATAACTGGAGGAAAAACAATACAGGAGTATCTGTGTCTTTATCAACACTGTAAACGAACGCTTCTTCCATCTGAAATAAGTTAATTTCTTCTGCTGATTCACTGAGTGCCTGGTGTTGCCCTGGCAGCTCTGTGGCACATTAACAGGCAGAGAGGAAATGAGAATGTGATTCTGCAGATTACTCAGACAATTCTTTCTCTCCACCACCCCGTTCCTCACCTTTTGTTAATGTGTTTTCAAGATCTCATATTTCTGCACCTTCCCTTGCACAAATATGCACACACATGCTCACCTATGTAGAAATACATAGGAACCCAGAACCTTTTGGTCTTTTCCAAAAATGTGCATTTCTCTGTCCATCTGTGTCTCCCACAGACCACACAGAGCCATAGTTTTGTGGCCCTTAAGGTCAGCAAACTGTAGCATCAGGCCAAGTCAGCTGCTGCTTCGCTTTGTCAGTTGTGCATAAGTGCTGTTGTTTGTCCACACGTGGTCTGCAGAGGGGAAGCTCCAGTAGGGCTGGCTGCAGCAGAGAACTGTCCATCGCTGCCGAAGCCTGAACTCTTTACTTCTGGACCTTCACAGGTGAAGCATTGCTGAGCCCTGCCCTGGGGTGACATGGTTAACCATCACACACCTCTGTGGTCTCTGATGGCCATTCCTGGAACTGGGGTATTGCATGGGCACCCCATCTGAGTTGAAGCACCTTTTGTTGTTTTCCCCATGCAGCTGGCAGCCCATGCTGTGCTGTGACCTACCCATTAAGGGCAGGTAGAAGAGGTGAGCAGGGACTGGAGGCTGTGGTGAGCCAGGTGCCCCATGCAGCCTCTTCTTTCAGTAAGGCTGTTCTTGGGTTTATTTTGACTAGATTTCATTTGTACTTAATTCACAGCTTTGCAAAGAGGATGGTTGAAGTTCTAGGTCAGTGTTTCAGATTCTCTTCCACCCTTTGGGGGATAGCCCATCAATATGGTGTATAGTTTCTTCTGGGCACCGATTACCCGAAATCTAACCTGCTTTGCTCTAGCTCATGATCGTAGAACAAGAGGAAAGTGTTCTGTAGGGTCCGTGGACATGCACAGAAACATCTTCTGAATTACTCTTATACCGTGCATGCTCACTTGCACACTCTCATGGCCACCATCCTGAAGGGAGAATTTAGAAGTTCTGGGATGACAAGCAGCACACTCCTTAGTCTGCTACAGCACCAACCTGTAGGAATGAGGAAACAGAACACTTTGTAAGTGCCTGAGGGTCCCAGGGCAGTGAGAGACCTTCTAGTGCTACCAGCATCAGGCATTCTGCCCTCTGCACAGACCTGGCCAGCAGGTCACAGCCCTGGGATGTGGTACTGGTGGTATCATCTCCCTCCATGGTACCAGGTAGAAGCTCTTGTGCCATCCTTGGAACCAGGGTGGGAGGCCCAGAGGAACTCCAGGATTGGTGAGTCCCTCAACAAATGGCTGAGATGGTCCAGCCCACAGAGTATGGCACCCTACGGGCTATGGCAGTGACTTGAAGACAGGATTGGTTCCTTATGGTGATGGGGAAAAGTCATGCACAGCTCTGCAGACAGGAGAACAAGAGAGCTCAGGGGCCCCATGGTCAGACAGAGAGAGGGACCAGACATCCTGAGCCAGGGGAAGGAGGGACCATGCCTGGCTTGAGGAAGACAGAGAGGGCAAGGGCAGAGGCATCCAGAAAGGGACACTGATTTCCATGCCCGGCTACACCATCTCAGATTTAGTCATGAGACCTCCTCTAATGTCGCTGTGGGTCATCCCAGTGTTCCAATCCTTTCTAGACTGGGCCAGCCTCCTGTTCAACTTTTTCCCCTAGCCCACTACATGAAGTCTCTCCTTGTCTGGTCAGGCCACCCTCTGGCCTGCCCTGCTTCTCCCTCTTGATTGTGAGCCACTGGATAACAGACACTGTCAGCTGTACATGATGCTTATGCATCATCTTGTTACCTCCTTATAGCAACCCCAGGAGTTATACAGTATTAGTCCCTGTCTTCCCCAGTGAGGAAACTGAGGCTCAGATGGGAAGGCATGGAGTCCTGGACTCATAGCCTGGCTCTGACCCAGCTGGACCATGTGCTGTGTCACCCTCTAGTGACTCAGTATTGACTGGCACAGTCATTGTTACCGTTGTGCATGTGATGATCTACGAATTAGCGGTCTGTAATACTACTTACTTTCCTTTTATTTCTAAGAAATCTAATGTCACATGCAGCTGCTGGTTCTGCACTGGGCCAGGTACAGTTCCCTTCGTGGCCCATAGCATCTTCCCACTTTAACTTCTGGGAAATACATGGGCATCACAGCTGAGTCGTGGGGATGCAAGTTTTGTCTCCCAAGAAGCCTCCTTGGTAGTTGGTGGAAACCGAACATGAGTATCCAGGCAGTACACGCTGGGTGGCAGAGCGGAAGTCACCTGCTGTGTGTGAGATGTTCTCAGAGACAGTGAGAATAGAAGGTGACAAGGAGTGTGGCTGGGGTGGCCAGGCAGGAAGTGGGGGCTAACACAGGCTGGTCACCTCCATTCTTCCCAGTGGTGTGTGGATGGTGCTGCTCTTGTCTTCTTATAGCTGGACAATCCCCTGTGCCTGCATTACAGCCACTGAAAGGTAAGTGGAGGGGACAGGTGGGAGTCTCCAGAGCCCTGAGCCATATAGCTTTGTCACGGAGTTTGTGTACTTGGCTCTGCGAACTCTAGCAAACTCACATACCACCCAGAATGACAGTCTGGTTCCTCCGAGAGAGAGAGAGACAGAGACAGGCCCAGTGGCTGGTGGGGGATGTGGAGTCATGGTGTAGGAGCCCATGAAGTGCACTGGTGGGTCCATGGGGGCTGAGGATATGTCCCGACTCAAATTCCGCAGCCACTTAGAGCGGTTGGAGCAAGGCCTTCAAAGCCTTGACTGGCTAGCTTCCATTGCCACATGTGTGTGTGGCAGGGGAGGAGGTTGTGCTGGCCAGTCACTAAAACACAAAACTAACTTTATCACAGAAAAGCCCAATTTCCTGTGAATTATCATGAAAAGAAAGGAGTTGTGCTGCCACTTCACTCAAGACACCACCTTCCTTCTGTTGGTTTGTGTTTTCTTGTCTTCCAAAACTACCTGTGGTGCTTATTTTAATCTGACTCTGACTGGTGAGAGATTAGGAAGCTCAGGAATGGCTAAGGATGCACACCCTTTGTTCAGGCACCAGGAAGTCACCCATGCTCATCTCCTCTGTTAAGAGAAAGGGTGGCATGGGTTTGAAACAATGCACTAATCCTCTGAGGGCTGCTCTGTTCTTTGTTAGTGATTGGACCCAAGCAGGGGAACACAGCCTTCTGTAGGCTCCTCTAAATTGGTCCCCTTTCTCTCTGAAGAGCTTGGGAAGCTCTCTGCAAACTCCAGGCCCTTCCCTGGCTGCAGGGAATAAGCCATACCAGAGAGCAAGGGTGTTTGTTTTGTGCCTGGTGTCTGGGATATCATGCTTTCTCTTTCATGGACATTCAGTCTGTGGTCCTGCCCCCTCAGTGAGCAGGTCAGCTGTCAGATCTGGGGATTAGGGGGTCTTCTTTTGTGTGGAAGCCCTGCCATGGCATCAGCACAAAGGTGCATCGGCCTCATCACATGGAAGTCCAGAGCAGGAGCTCAGATCCTTTTAGAATCCCACAAGAGTTCAAATGCAGACACAAAATCTTTGCATCTTAAAGAAATCAAGCAAAGAAAATGGTGTTTAATCTTTCAGAAAACCCCACCCATCCTCCGCCTGCAGGCGGCCAGATGCTAAGAGAAGCCTAATGGATGAGTTGAGAAAAAGCAGTGTGAGTCACACTTGCTAACGCGCCCTCCCTTTGCACGGGTGTGCTCTGCTGTGTGGCCTTCCAAGCTCAGCCCTGGGGGCCCCTGTGGTCTCACAGAGCCGGATCGTGTCACACGGCCTCCCATCCCCTTCCCTGTAGCTTCCTCTGTGGTCTTCCGTTCTTCAAGTCACATTCCTTGAAGAAAGAAAAAAATGTCGAAAATCCCACATACCCAACCGTTCCCGTTCCCGAGTGCCGAGAGAGCTATTGCCAGGTCATCTGGCTGTCACCCGGCAGAGCCCAAAGAACGCCTAATTGAATCTCATCAGTGTAATGGCATTAGACACACTCAATTTGCCCAACCAAATCCTTTAATTAAAATTCTTAGGCCATAAACACAAAAGCACTTTTTCGACATCCATCAGTGCCAACATAAAAGTAGGTTCGAATTCATTTGTGTGCTCTTAGAATGCAAAGGTTTTCCTTCCTGCATAAATGAAAGGTGCTTTTTCTGGGTTATCACTCTAACTTTTTACAATCAGAATAGAAATAACTGGATAAGAAGTTGAATGATGTCATTTCTGATCATCAGTTATTTTTCAGTGCCTAGATGAAGTGCGTTAAGATCCTCATTCATTACCTTAGACACAGTGCTGTTAGTCATAACTTTATATATAGCCCAGGCTCGTAATTACCAGCTAATACCGACACTGGGCTCATAAGATTCTAGCCACTACATTGTGTCTACGGAGTTCAGGCCTTGAGTTACAGCAGTGTGTAACTGCCCTTCTGACTGCCGAAGAGCATCCTCTCATTTTGTCCAAAAAGTATTTGTTAAGTGTCTGCTCTGTGACTCAACTGTGATGGAAGATGCTGGCCCAGGGCTCCCAGAATATACAAACAGCACAGGCAGACATTCAGCAGTCACTGAGGTGAGGCTTAAATTTCGGTTGTGTCAGGGACACAAAGGTGAGTAAGGGAGACCCTGTGATGATTGACAGAGGGACCAAACTCCCAGTGGCCTTAGAGAATCCTCCCCGAGGGCGGGTTTCTTTGAGTGGGTTCATCCATTTGCTTGGCATTTCATTGAAGGCATCGGGCCTGAACTACATGCAGGGAGGTAAGGAGATGAGTAAGCCAGGATTCTTCTCCAGAGGGACTCCACACACCAAGATGAAAGACAGCTGTGACAGCACAAGACAGCACAGGCCCTGCTGTGTGATCTGCATTCTGCCTGAAGGGTGACAGGCAGAAGCAGCATGGTGGATGGTAGGTGATGGCTGGAGTGACAGCCACACAGAGGATGAGAAGAACCAGCCAGATCTCATAGGAGTCCAACAGGAAGTTTTCTCTTACTGGGCTAAAAGAAGCATTACAGACCACTGTCCAATCAGGAGCACCTACAGGAGCAGAAGGCGAAGAAAGCCAGATAATATTTTGCCCATGACAGTGACTGTGGGAGGACAGGCAATGGCATGGCTCTTTCCAACAGATAAGACCATGCTGACAATGACTCGTGGCTTCCCCTTTCTCTTCTGACTCTGCTGGCCAGGAACAGGCTTTGCCCAGGTCCTGCATCTCAAGCACTGAAAGCACTAAGAAGGAAGCAAGGGACAGTCACACAGTTGCCCTCTTACAAGCTGACCTGAGTTTCACCACCACCTCCTTCCAAACTGCTGGATGGAGAACCCTAAGAAGCCTGTAGAAGGTGATCCCTGTGCAAAAGGAAGAAGGACAGAGGAAATACAAGTATGCGGCCCTCACTGGCCACAGCCAGGCCACCCTCCCCTCTCAATCTGTGCACACAGTGCTGGGACCTTCCAGAAGTGTGCTGGCCCCAGCAAGGTCCACAAACCCATGACCCAGAGCTCAAGGTGGGCCAGGTGCCAGCAAGACAGGACATGCAGTGTAATCAAGAAGAGACCTTTTGTCAGATGCTTCTGGACCCATGTTCAGAGGAGTTTCCAGAATATGCTAATAAGAATCAAGTATGTATGATCTGCCTGGAAGAGTTACCAGTCATGGAAATGTCACACATTCGGTACTTGGGGTCCATGTTGGGGCCCTTGATGAACTTTCACCTCGAACCACAGAATATCATGTAGATGCCTCTTTCTCTACGAATCCACTCAGCCCTGGTCTTCCTGTGTGGGGAGGGCAGGGCAGTAGTCCCCCTTGGTGCCCCACTGTGCTTTCGAAGACTCATCTGCTTTCTAATGAAGTGGAGCCTCTGTGTCAGTAGCTTCCCAGCATCGGTGTGGCTGGTAGACACCTGGGAAGCCACACATCGCCCCTTTCAGTGCCAAGGGGTGCAAACACACAGTGTGAAGTTTCTCATTGAGTATTGCCAGAGAACTTGTGTCTATCAGCTTTGGTGCTGATAGAAAGCAATTCTGCTCCTCCAAAAGTCAGCACTGTTTATTAAACAGTAATGGAGAATTTATGCTGAAGAGTTAAGCATCTCTGTGCCTCAGTCTGAGCCATGTTATCCTACATTTTTTTTTAATGAAAAGGACTTTAAACATGCACAGAGCTCCAACACCAGCTTGGGCAAAGCAGTCCCAGCCAGGCTGCCACGTCTGGCTGCTTCCTCTCCTTCTTCCTCCCCCTCGGAGAGCAGCTCCATGGTTTTCCCACTTAGGCAAATGAGCATCTGCTGTGTACATGGAAACAGGTCCAAGTGAACCAGCAGAGGAATCAGCCTGGTCACCCACGGAAATGGGTTTGCATAAAGGCAGCTGCCATGATGAGCCTGGGATTGCACAGATTCCCATGCAGCCCGGCCCAGGGCCATCTGCCCATTCACTTGGCAAAGCCTCTGAGCAGAGGCTGCTGTCGGAGGTGTTGAAATGAGCCTTAAGGGACCCAAACAGCAGTGGTTGAGCTGAGGAGGTTCCCAGATACCTGAGAGGTTACCCAGCCTCTGTCACATGGGCAGGGAGGCAGCAGTGGCACCCAGGGACCAGGCAGAAGAAGCAGAGGCCTGCACTTCATCTTTCTGTTCCCAGGGCAGCCCACCTGTCTCAGACCTCATGCCCTTTGTGCTGGCCCTCCTCACCCCACCCTGGGAGCACTGCCTAGGGGATGTTTCCTGAGCATCTGAGGGCTACCCACCCTCAGGCACAGATGGCTTATTCTGTGCCAGCGACTCATATTAGCCACTCCGCGTGCTCCTTTCAGAACACTGCCCAGCTTGCAATTATCTTATTTCTCTGTTTGCTTGTTTATCATGCGTCCATCTGTTTCCTGCTCCTCTGTAATTTGAGGGGAGGGCAGACAGGCTCCTATCTCTCCTTAGCCCTGGGCTCAGCCACACCAGGTGCAGAGGCCAGCAGGAAATGTGGCAGTGTAGATGGATGGATGGATGGATGGATGGATGAATGGTTGGGTGGATGGATAGATAGATGAATGCTTGGGTAGATGGGTGGATGGATAAATGAGTGGATGGATGGATGGATGGATGGGTGGATGGATGGATGGATGCTGGGGTTGGGAGGTCCACTGGTAGGCTGCTGCAGAGTATGGAGGAGGAAACATCATGGCTGACTGGATGACATGGAGATGGTAAACATGGAGTCAGAGGATGGATGTCTTTTGAAAAGAAAAGTAAAAGGGTAAAATGAGGAGGCTAAAAAATGGAATGTGAGATAAGGTGCTGGCTGATCAGCTCATCTAGACCCAGAAGGCACAGGATTAAAGCCCTTGGAGCCCTGGTTGGGTGTTCTTCCTCCTTGTTCTCTGTCATCATAACCCTCCTGCAATATGTGGCCACTGTTCTTACTCATCCAATAAAATTTTCAGAGAGTATGTTTCTCAATAGATGGCTTTATCAATCAATGAGTGTAAAGGAGAAAGACCAATTGGTAGCAGGGGAGCTGTTAGAACCTGGGGAGCAGCTCACTTGTCTCTATAGATTCAGACAGTACTTCCCAACCTGTGTGCCTATTTACCAAGTATTGGGTTTTCCTCAATCTTTGTTTTTTATTGAAGGTGCACAGTGTTAAATTTCAGTCAGAGGTGGGCATGGTGGTGCACACTTATAATCCCAGCACTTGGGAGACTGAAACAGGAGGATCTCAAGTTCAAGGCCAGTGTGGGCTACATAGAGAGTTCAAGGCCAGCCTGGACTATAGACTGAGACCTTGTCTCAAAAAGCCAACAAAACAATCAAACAAAAATTTTTAGTAAGCTAATCAGGTTTCTAAATGGAGCACACCTCCTTTTTCTAAAGTTTCATGAGAAAGATGGGGAAGGAGTGGGCTGTCTGCTTCTGGAGTCTTCAGCCTTCCTGGAGACTGTCTGGTTGTAGCCAGCATCCCTGGGATTAGGAGACACAGAGCAGCACAGTGACAGGGCTCTGTCAGAGGGGCAGGATGTTCTGGAGGGTGATAGGTCAGGTGTGAATAAGATGTGGGCCCATGGAAAAGGGTAGAGAGTTTGGGAGAGAAGTGGGAGCAATTTATGTGAGTGAGGTGGGCTGACCACGATGCAGGAGGGTTTTTCCTAGTGTAGACACTGATTTCAGAACCAATGATGAGCAGAGCTAGGCTTTGTGTAAATTTCCCCTTTTTATAAAGCTACCACTCTAATGACCAAATTGTAACCTAACTGTCTCAGTACAGATCCCACTTCTAAATAAGGTCACATTCTGAGGTATTGGGGCTTGGGATGTCAACATAGGAATTCAGCCCATAACATATGCCACTGTTTTAAAACATAGCTGTATTACCTTAAAAAATCATTTCCAATGTTATTGTTATATTGTTTTCTGTCTCTGGCAGATGGTACTTCTAAAGTCCAGGAATGACAAAGGTAGAGCCAAGTTCTCACCTTGTGTTTTACTAAGAATCAGTATGCATGGGTGTAAGAGACAGAGGGGGAGAGAGATAGAAAAGATTAAAAGCTTGGAGATAAATGTCAGTTCTGCATGATGATACATAAAGGCTTTTGCTATAAATTATGAACATATTACCAAAAAAGCAGCAGTCTACAGCAGTTATTTCCACATAAGGTGTACATCAGGAATCATGCTGAGTGCTACTTGGGCCCTGCCAATAGTGAGCTTCATGGCTTTGAGAACACAGCTTTGAAATATGAATATGTATTGGGGTGGATGCATGTGGCCAAGAGAGGTTTTCTACTCTACTTTCCTAACTCTTTTCCTTTAGATCAAACGAGGGGGGAGTGGCAACTTAATTGGCTTTGAGATCCACCTGTGGAGGAATGGTGGGATACATTTCTGGGTGTGCCAGGTGGGTCGTGGAGGTGTGTCCTTGAGGTCTACGTCTGGCCTCTCGCCCCTTCTTACTGGGTACTATTCCCATGCTCTGCTCCCCAGCCACCATGGACTAAGCAGCTTTACCTCACCATACTCTTCCGCCATGATGTTCCTGCCTTGGATCCAGCTGACCATGGACTGAGTCTCCCGAGACCATAAGCCAAGTTAAACCTCTGCTCCTTTAAGTTGTGGGTTTCAGGTATTGTGCCCAGTAATAGGAAAGCTGACTAGTAATGAGGTAAAATATGTGAACCTATTAAAAATAGATAACATTCAGTACAAATTAAATTAACTTCCCATTTAACAGCTGCCTCTCTCCAGACAGCCTTCATGGGGACAATGACTTGTTTTCACTTAGCAAGAATAGGACTGTCCTTTCTCTCAAACAAAATCAGGACTGTACAGTGTGTACAGAAAACAGGTGTCAGATAAGCAGTCACAGTTAAAGCAGTTAAAGACAACTGAACGTTGACTTTTAGGGTGTGAAGTGTCATCAAGCAAAGCTAGGAAAGACTGAAACAGAAAACCTGGGTGGTTCCTACTCTTTGAAAGCTCATAATTAGTTTTGCCATGCTTTGCAATTGTAACACAAAATGCACACATACAAAAGAGAGTCATATTTGAGTGTGTTCCAAAAGCACTCAGCAGAATTCCTTGGGGACATGCTGTGACTCTGGGATTTGTCCCCAGGCCTCAGGAGGGTGGTCCTGGAGTGCATTCTGCATGCTCACACCCTGGCACACACAGATGGGTGAGTGGATGCCCCAGCAGAGATGAAAGCCAAGGCTCAAGTGCTTTCTTCTGCAGAAGGGGTGGGGTCTAAATGCCTGTCCACTGTCCCTGCTGCTGCTGTGACAAGCTGAGCCCGGCCCCCACTTGAACTTCATCCACTTTACTGTCTGCAGATGGTTTCCTCAAGACTCTATCACGAGTGTACATGCCCCATGATGCCAGCACTCCCTCCAAAGCCTCCTTGAGAAGGATATTTCCTCAATCTTCTGCTAGTTTTCATGCCTTGTGTATGTTAGTGAAGATATTGACACAAAACAGAAGGAGAGGAAGATGAACTCTATCAAAGCCACCATGAAATTGATTTGTCTCATCCCAAAAATGAGCACACTGGTTCTTCACCTACCCAAACTGCAAACACTTTATTATTTTAGCTCTGCACTTTAACATCCCCAAGTGTGGGTGCATTTTACACACCTTTTGACCTTGAATCATTGGGAGGCTTCCGACTTCTGTGTTAACACAGGGATTGAGGCAATCAGGAGAATGTGCCTCCTTGTGCCAGGCTGCGATTGCTTCTCTGGGAAGCCTGTAACTGTTCAGAGTGGTGGGGACACCTGGGGAGGTGGGCATGCCTGGGAAGGGCAGCCTGAGCCTCATCATACAGGATGCACAGCTACTCCATTTTAGCAACAATCTGGAGGCGTGAGCAGGTAAACGGGGTTCATATATCCACAAGTGCTTGGGTTGCCCTACCTCAGCCTAGCAGGAGGAGTGTGGTAACTGAGAACTGAAGCAAGTTGACACAGGCATTCCCATTTTGGTGGCTGAATGAGGAATTGTATATATTATGTATATTACAATATTCAGAACAAAGAAATGATCAAAGAACACTTCAACTTGCTGACTTCGCTTTTATTTGCATAACTCTTATATGTAGTCCTGTTATGTATAACAGAACATAAAACCATAGTATTCTACTGTACAGTATAATCAACAAGAAGTATAGTTCTGTATTATCAAGGTGTGCTGTACAAGAAAAGACACTGAGGCTCTATCAACAAGATGCACAGAACTATACAAGAGAAAAAAAAAGAAAATAGGTCGTAAGTTCACGAGGCAGGTCCTAAGTCTGAACAGTTGTTAAATGAAGAATATTTGTAGCCTGGGGGTGGAGCAGATGGGCAAACAGAAATCGTCTGTGCTCCACTGATGGTAGAGAGAATACAGCTTTCTCCCACTTCTGCTACTTCTGTGTAGCTGCCATCATGCACACTCTGAAACCACATTGTAAAATAGATATTCTTGTGTTACAGAGAATTAAACTGAGGCCCAGAAAGATTACTCAACTGTTTGAAGTCAGAAAGGTAGTTTTTAGATCATTTATATCTGGGTGACTATTGTTGGAATTCAGATCTGGTTTTTAACTTTCACAGGTATTTGAAAACCAAATAAAATGATTAATATTTTTTTCATTGGATGATTCCAGCAAGAAGGGCAAGTTTGTTTTCCAAATACAGGCTGCAAAGCACAGAGCACTCATTACCAAGCGTCCACCCCCAGAAGGGATCAGGTGTGGAGAACCATAGATTGTAAGAAGACTGTGGAGGGAGTCTCTACTCTGTGCCGTGGGGAAAGGACATCTCGAAAGGCTTATGTATTCCTTTATTACATTCCAGACTTATTTTATTAATAGTTTATGAGTTCAGCTAAATCTCCGGGTCTTAACAATCACATCCTTTACCATGGTGATTTGAGATAGAAACACACATTCAGCTATAACAATTTATGGCAAATGCTAAAAATTAGTAGAGCCCACAGCCTTTCAAAGTCCTCTCAAGTACAGAAGCCAGTCAGATCTAATTTTGAAAGGCTTAGCATGGAAAGCTGTAAATCATTGCATAGTCAAGTGTATCTTAACCAGGAGTGGAGTGGTTTTGCAAATCTTTCTTAGAAGGATTTCATGTTCTTTTATATAATCTATAACATGGTGGGGTTGGTGAGAGGAAGTGGTAAGGAGCCCACATTTTTCTCCAGCCTGTGTCCCCGAGACAAGACTGTTCAAGAGGCATTTCTGGTAAACCACTGGAAGAGGGTAAATCTGGTTACTGCCATTGTCTTTTTAAAAAATTAAATTGTGCAGTCTTGTCCACATCTAAAAACACTTTTTATCTCAGTTTAAATTTTGAGGGTACCCTCAAGTCTAGTTTTATTTAATCTTCAAGACCACAAGAATTAGATAAGTGTTCGTATTCTCATGGCCATGTATAGATAAGGAGATGGAAGCCAAAAAAGGTTGGGAAATTTGCCCACAGTTACACAGCTGATCAGAGATGGGACTTGACAATGACGTGGATCTCCCAGCATTCTTTTATTCTAACAGAAATGCCTAATCTTTCTCCACTTCACTCCAAGTACTGAGTATGCTTCATGGAATTCGTTCACAAATTGCTGTGGCCCAGGACAGAGGAGAGATGTGACAAGGCGTGCATAGAGTGGGGTGTGTGTGTGTGTGTGTGTGTGTGTGTGTGTGTGTTTGTATGTGTAGTTTAGTATTAGGATCTGGCTCTCACATGTAGTGCAACCTGCAGGCCAGGAACTCAGACATGACTTCAATATTACAGTCTTGAGGCAAAATTTCTTCTTTTCTAGGAATCCACAATTTTTTTAACCACTGGAGGCAAAGTTTCACATTTATTAAAGATAGGACAAAAATTGAAAGTTAGGGGAAAAAATGGGCTCTGCAGAGTAAATTTGAACTGAGTAAAAAGGGAGGAAAAAAAATAAAAAGAAAAATACACCCTACAGCATAGGGTCAGCATGATAGCCTGGAATCTGCCATTTTTGCTCTTAAGGGCTTCAACAAATCAGGTGAACTGCTTCAAACTCTCTCAAGAGTATCTGTACTTTCAAGAGTAATCTTATTTCTACTAAAAGTCAAGTGATTATAAACATTAATCACTTCCATAAAACCCTTTTGTAGAAACATGTAGACTAGGATCTGACTAAACACCTGGGCACTGTGACCTATTTGAGTTGACACATAAAATTAGCCATCACAAAAAAATGTCTCTTGCACTATAGTAAGTGTGTCTATAAAATGTGCCCATCACAGCTATGATGTGTGTCTCTGCATGAAAGCTAAAAAATTATGACTAAAGATGTTCAGTACTTAATAACTTCTTTTCCTGAAAATCAAAGGACAAAATCAATAAAACTCAGATTTCTAATAAATTTTACCTTTCTGTTTTCACTTACTACCTCTCATATTTTCACGACTCTAAGCTTTTGCACATAGCACAAATACTCATTCAAGAAGGGTGGCACATCGTAGAAATGATGTCAGGCTGTGATGGTTGGTTTTATGTGACAACTTGGCTGGGCCATGATGCCCTGATATGTGTTCAAACATTATTCTGGGTGCTTGTATGATGGTATATTGGGAAGAGATTAACATTTAAATAAGTGGACTTCGAGAATAGCAGATTTCATAATTTGGGAGAATTTCAACCATTCAATTGTCCTGAGCAGTAGAAAAGGCTAACCTTACGCTGGCAACAGGTACTCCTCCAGGAGTGCTGTCTTCGTTACTTTTCTCCTTGCAGAGACAAAATGCCTGACACCCAAAGTTAATGAGAAGGGGTTTATTTGGCTCAGAGTTTGTAGAGGTTTCAGTCTATAATCATCTGGCACCAAGGGAGGGCAGCATGGCAGACAGGCCTTGCAGAGGAGAAACAGTTCATGGCAGCCAGAAGGTAACAAAAGTAACAAGGAAAGTCTTTCTGCTCCTTTTATCTTATTCAGAATACTTACAGTGAGTAGCACTCACACCCTTAATCCTAGTGCCTTCAGGCCTAGCATTGCACCATGAATCAGTCACCCACTCTGGATTCAGTCACCCCCTGAAAAAGCTCCACCTAAGACCACATGAGGCTTTAGGCGGACATCTAAACACCAGCCATAACAGATGCCTTCTGACTTGAACTCAGACTGACTCTTTTGGCTTCTAAAGCAGATACCCTCGGGCTTAAAGCGCAAGACTTTCCTGAGCCTCCAGCCCCCTGGCCTCTCCCATTCAGTTTTGGACTAACCAAGCCTCCATAATCACATGAAACAATTCCTTATAATAAATCTTCCTCTCCATACACACATATCCTACTGGTTCCGGTTCTCTGCAGTACTCTAATACACAAACAACACAGAATCTCAGTGTACACAGGGGCCAGGTGGGTATGAAAATGTGAGCAAGGAATCAGCTGTGATGGTGGCTGGGTGGGTGGGCAGCTGGGTATGGCAACCTGGAGGTCCCAGACCTTACAGAACAAGTTCTAGCCAGTTGCCCCAATATGGTTAGGGCCCCAAACAGCTATATTTCCTGATATTTAGGTTAAGCTGTAAATATGGATTTTGTATGAAATTTATAATATTTAAATATTGGGTATTAATATTTAAAAAGCAAACTTTCAACTTGAGGGATACATGAATGTAACATTTCTGGTTTTCTACGGGGCATTAAGAAGTGGTTGTTGTTCTATCATTGTGGATAGGATGGAGAAAAGACACAGGAGAACAAGACAGGTTAATGCTAACCTAGCTGGAAGTCCTGATGAATCTCAAGAGTCTTCCCCTGCTTCTGCTGGCTGGTGAACATCTGAATCAGAGACTGGATGGAGAAACAGGATATTGTTGGAGGGAGTATTCATCATCGTTGGCACCACTGTGCTGGATACAGAGGAGTGCGTCATGTGCCCTGTTTGTACTTTACACATGTTGTAGAATCTTCACACTCACCACCAGAGCAGTGTCATTGTCGTTGTTATTTTTTTTTTTTTTGCTACCTGGGATCCAACTCAGGACTTGCGCTTGTGAGGCAGGCAGCAGAACCACTGAACTACATCCCTGGCCCTGTCATTATTATTTTAGAGCCAAGAATATGAAAGAGATGTTGAGTCACTTGGGAAAAGTCGCATGACTGGGAAGTACATGTGCAGGGATTTGAACCCAGGAAATACAATTTCAGGGCCTATATTTTAGCCAATATGGATCGAAAATATAGCTATTCAGTTTGAGGACAACATGAGACTGAAGATGTCAAATACCTGGCCCTTCATTCCCTCTTCTCAGTAGTAACCCTTTGCATCAGGTAAATACAGCAGGTAGAAATACAATGCTGCCCTTGGGTGCCCAATCAGACCTGAGAAGTATCAGAAGGAAAAAATGTTGTCTAAGAGTGATGTTACCAGCTGGGCATGGTGGTGCACACCTGTAATCCCAGCACTCTGGGAGGCTGAGGCAGGAGGATTACAAATTTGAGCCCAGCATGGACAACTTGGTGACTTAGTAAGGCACTGTCTCAGAAATACAAAAGAAAAAGGGGATGTAGCCTAGTAGAAAGGCCCTGGGTTCAATCCCCAGTATCCCCCCCAATAAATAAATAAAAGTAATGTTAGCAAGCTGAGGGCAGACCCCATGCAACTTGCTATAGGAACACAGAAGGTCCAGCTGTGTCATCAGAGAAGCAGATCTTGGTCGCAGGGTGTTCTACCCCACCCGTGGGCGCTCAGGGCAGGTCACTTTTCGGGAGGCGATTTGCCCAGCCTCTTTTGCCCCAGCAACACCTGCAGCTCTAGCCAAGGGCTTTGCAGAGTGTGGGGTACATTTATGTGCTGGGGTCTGGTGCCTGATTTTGCTTTAAACTCCCAGTGTCTGGCATAGGGGACAGCAGACGCTGCAGCTTGGCTCAACTTGCCTGGCCCCTTCCTGACAGCCTGTGGCCATCCTCCCTGCAGTGCTAGCTGCTATCCTAAGGAGCGTGGAGAGAGGCCCCTGTCCTGCAGGGCCTCAGCTCAGCCCATGTGTGCATGGACACAAAAAGCTTCAGAAACTGTTGGCCCAGCGCTTGGCACAGTGTGCTCTGCATGCAGGCACATGCCCCCACCTGCAGTGATGATATTTACCTGCTTGGCTGGAGAGCCGTTCAGAGGCCTGGGGAGTTCACCTGCTGCAGGGAGTTCAGAGATGCGCTAATGAAAGGCGGGGAGGCAAAAATTAATTAGAGTATATTTCAAAGGTGGGCTGAGAACTTGGCCTCTCCTCCATTCTATTCTTGGGCTGCTCCAGTGCTGATGGTCACCTAGTAGGAGGAGGGAAGCACCAACAAGCTATGCCTCTTCTTTTCCTGTGGTATAAACAGCAGGGTAGATGTGGGCTTCTGACTGGTTGTCATGGCCCTTTTTTCCTTTGGTGGCACCTTGCTGGTCATTAATGGGTCTTAGATGAACCTGAGTGTTGCGTGCTCACCATGGGGCTGAGTCACACATGCTCAGCAAGTGTGTACTCCCTCTAGTGTCAGGTTTTGGGGCGACCCAAGTTGCTGCTACTTCCACAGCAGCACCCTAAGGAGAAGGATGTGATGTATGGAGACAGTGCACAGTTACGGGCAAATGTCACCACACTGCTCACTTTCATCCTAGGTAATTCCCACCTTGAAAGAATGGCATGGAACTCATTTTAGGGGGTGGGCAATCTGACTATGATGAGGTTTGTCCCACTCCCATTACCAAGCCTGCTTCTGGACATGATAGCTAAGCAATATGATGCTTATTCCTTTGCTTTCACGTGTGTGTGCTTGTGTGTGCACAGTTGTGTGTACCATTCCCTTACACACCACCAACGTGGTGACTGTGTGTGCTCGGGAAGCTCCCTGGCACTGGATGAGGATGAGTCACCCAAGTGCCCAGCCAGAGGGCATTGGAGGCAGTCGCATGACAGAGGCTGGACCACTGGGATCCACTGTCGTGCTGTGGGTGTGCATCTGTCTCCAGAGGTAGATACGTGTGGGCAGGGAATTGTCAGACATATTTACTTATTTATCTTTGGTTCCTCTTGGTCTCTTTGACTCACTTTTCCTAAGAGTGAGCATTAAATGTGTGAAGTAAAGGTGATTATGTGTACAATTGTATTTTAAACTCCTCATAACTTTTAAGTGTATTAGAAGTATATCAGCACATTCTCTTAATAACTTATTAATAAATTACACATAGGCTGAGTCCCTTCTTGGTTTTTTTGGTTCAGGGGATTGAACTCGGGTCCTTGCACTTGCGAGGCAGGCGGCGGAACCACTGAGCTAAATCCCCGGCCCCAGGCTGAGTTCCTTCTTACCAATCCCATGCCCTTTGTCCCGGTACCTTTGGCCCTCATTTCTCTGATCTATAAATCACAGTCTGTGTGTGAAGTGTGTACAGTTATGTGTGTACATATGTACACCCACACGTGTCCATATATACCATGCACAGAAGTGTACATTTGTGTATCTAGGAATATTTATCCATATAGATAGAATTATGTACATACAGAGTCCACCTCAAAAATGTATGCACACTTCAGGAAAAGAAAAATAGTAGGTTGTTTACTCAACAGATGGTGTGACCCTGTAGAGGGGACCCTAGAGGATGCCGTACGTATATCACCGAAACCCACTACACTGCCGGCCCTTAGACAAGAAATGGAAATGCATGAGGAGCAATCTCAGTGACCATGTTTACCCAAGCAGCGGTTGGTGGTGCTAGTAAATGTCTGGAAGCCAATGGCCACCACTCTGAGAACATCTTGTAATTGTAGAAGCCAAAGGTAACTTGTATTAATCTCATGATGTCTCAATGAATGTAGTATTAAATCATTTATGTAAGTTTTTCTTTTCCTGTAGTCCATATACACTTTGGGATGGACTCCTTATTATCTTTTTCATGAATAATGTGTTGAAGTATTTTTCTCAATTTTCCATTAAGCAAAACGACTTGGTAGTGTCCATTATTGACTTGGGTTTGAGTGGACACACACATCCCCCATCCTTTGAAACTGCTGCATACTGTTCTATAGCATGGGACTCCTGCAGCCCATAAAGCCGTGTCCCTGTGACAGACATGCAAGTGACTATTGAGTTTTGCTTTGATACCAATCCTGCAGTGACCATCTGGATATATTCCTCTTTGGACATATATGTTGACCTTTCTCTGGCACTACTGAGAAATGGAATGGCTGGGATATCTTACATAAATTTAATAAATACATTTATTTTAAAAAGGAATTAAGATATGTTATATACATGTGCCACCTCCACACAAGGATTGTAAACATTATGTACAACACACATGTACTAATAAATTAAACTAAACTAAACTAACCTAGAGAAACATGTACTGCAAACATGTACTACTGAAAATTTTAATACATTTAAAAATTTGAAATTGAAACTGAAAATGACAATCATATTTAAAAGCGTTGTTCCTAATTTATAATGCCACCAATAGTATATTAAAATATACATTTGATCCTCATCTTTTCTGATAGGATTCTTTTTTCAGCACTAGGGTTTGAATCCAGGGCTTTTACACTGAGCTATATCCCCAAGCCTTTTAAATTTTTTAAAAAAAATTTTGAGACAGGTTTGCCTGGGTAGGGCTCAAACTTGTGATCTTCCTGCCTCAGCCTCCTAGAGTGCTGGGATTATAGGTGTGTGGCACCATGTCTGGTTTGATAGTCTTTTTTTTTTTGTACCAGGGATTGAACTCAGGTCCTTGAGCGTGGGCAGCAGGCGGCCCAAGCACTGAGCTAAATCCCTGGCCTTTGATAGTCTTTTTTAAAGCACTTAGTATGTTGACTTAGACTCTGTGAAGATATATCAACCTTTCCAGTGCTCACTCCAACATTTTTTCATGAGTTGGCCTACAGGCTGAATATCCCTTATGTGAAATGCTTGTGAGCAGAAGGGTTTTGGATTTTAGAATATTTGCACATATGTAACGAGACGTCCTGGAAACGTGAGCCACGTCTAAACATGAAATTCATTTATGTCTCACATATACATGATACAAATAACCTGCAGGTAATCAGTCTTACATAATATTCTTAATAATTTTGTGTCTGAAGCCAAGTTCCACAGTGCAGAATTGTCCACTTCTGACATCAAATCTGCACTCAAAATATTTCAGACTGGAGCATTTTGTATTTCAAATTTTTGGATTAAGGTATGCTCTCTAAAGTACATAAGGGCTAAGAATGTAGACCAATGAAACTGATGTTTTTCTACTAAAATTACTATAAACAGCTATCAGTGGGAACACTGGTGCCTTTAGTACATACCATGGTGCATCTTTTGGGTAAGCAATTTTGCATGTCTCTGTGGGAATCCTGTAACAAGTCTTTTAAGTATCCTTAGAAATCGGTGGCAGAAGTTCATCCCTTGAAGATAGTTTTTCCTTCAGTTAAATTTTTTTTATTAATAGATGTTTACAGTAACAATGTTTATATTTATTGTAGGGAGTTGTACATAACACATCTTAATTCTTTTTTTAATCCTCCCCCATCCCCCTACCCCTGGTTCCTTTCTAACTCTTGGTTCTCTTCCCGTTTGAAAGACATCTCCCTACTTCCAGTTATCTATCTTTTATTTTTCTATTTATAATTTGTGTTTCTCCTATAAGAGAAACTATATGATATTTAAGCTAGTGTGTCTGATTTATTTCACTTATTATGGTCTCAAAGTCCATCCATTTACCTACAACTATAACTCAAGTCTATCCTTCATCATGGCAGAATAGTACTCCATTGTGTGTAAATACTACATGTGCTTTATGATTTAACTGTTAGGGCATATAGGCTGCTTCCAACATTTAGCTGTTATGAGTTGTGCTGCTATAAACATGACTATGCTTGTGTCACTGTAATGTGATGTCTTTAACTTTTTCTGGAAGATACTAGAAGGGGACTAGCTGGGTCAAACAGGATTTCTAGTTTTGAGTTTTTGAGGAATCTCCATACTGATTTCCACAGTGGTTTTACTAGTTTACATTCCCACCAGCAATGGAGGATTCCTTTTTTCCTGCAGCCTCCCCAGCATTGGTTATTGGTTGATTTCTTGGTGATAGCCATTCTTCCAGGAGTGAGATGGAATCACAGCGGTTTCAATTTGCATTTCCCTAATGGCCAGCAATGCTGAACATTTTTTCATGTATTTATTGTCCACTCATACTTCTTCTTTTGAAAAGTGTCTATTTATTTAGGTTGCCCATTTTTGCCTGGGGGTGGAGGTTGAATTATTTTGAGTTCTTTATATATTCTAGACATTATTCCTCTGTTTTAGGAATAGCTGGCAGGGTTTTTTTCCTTCCCAATCAGTGGGTTGTCGCTTCACTCTGTTGGTTGTTTTCTTTGCTGTGCAGAAGCTTTTTGATTTGATGTGATCCTATTTGTTGATTCTCAGTAACATTTCTTGTGCCATTAGGGTTTTGTTTAGAAAGTCCTTGCCTCCATCTTCAAGAGTTTTATAAGATATTAAGAGCTGTCGGAGCCTAATCTAGCAAATGGGGGGTATAACCAAACTCCCATCCCTCAGACAGCTGGTATCACACAGTTGTAAGGTTAACTTTATTACACACACATCATCTCTCAATTTGAAGGCATAGTTTAGCTTGTAAAAAACAAACTGGCCACATCCTTTATAGTGACACCCCACTCGACTCAGGGAAAAATTCCTGTAAGATAAGCTGCAGGAATTTGCTCTTCTCATGATTGTGGAGATCAGTAATGGCAGATAAGTGAAGGAAAGTCACAATTGAAGAGCATGGGCAAGTTGAACTTCATTGTGTCACCAAAAATAAATGCAGCGTTTTCTTCCCTGAGCTTAAGAATCACTGGCTAGACCACAGCCTGCCTCAGCAACCTGAGTGTTTACGTGTAGAGAAAAGTGTATGTGTGTGTGTTCTCTTTCGGTGCTGCATGGAGAACTTGCAGTTTATTACCTGCCTGCTGAGTCCCTGGGTGGTCTGAGAGTGCATCCTCACTGTGACCATCAGCACCCTTTACTCTGATCTCCCTCAGGAAGAAGCCCTGCATCCCACAGATGGCTCTGGTCCTTAGCCTCCTCCTTGGGCGTGGCAGGGATGCTAATGCCAGAGCTGGAAAATCCTGCTGGCTTTGAGCTTCCATAGACACTATCATTCCTAACACTTCCTTTCAGAACTATTAGTCTATGAAAATTGCTGGGAGCTATTTTTAAGGAGTCTCAGAATAAAAAGATTATCCAGGAAGGTGAGAGTAGCGATATCCCACTGCTGCTAAGAACAATGCTGTTTAGCCTTTATCCAGGTCTCTGTCCTCCCAGTTCAAAGAAGAACTCAACTAAGCAGGCTGAGTCTGACAGGAATCCAAACGCTGGGAGCTCAGACCTCAGTGCAGCTCCTTATGGGCTTGTGAGGGGCTTGGAGATGATGAATTTCCTTTGTCCTCTCCTTCTGCCTGCAGGGGCTGGTCCTGCATGTAGGCAGAGCAGGCTGAGTCTGGGTGGGTGCAGGGTGGGTAGACAATGCTCACTTCCAAAGGTCCCTGTGACCTGCTAGTGCACAGATATGACCATCAGGGTCAGATCTGTGGCTGATCAATGGATTTCTGAGCATGGACCATGTGGAAGAGAGGTGCAGGGCTGGGAGCTACAGAATCCTTGGGGCACCAGATCTCTGAGGAAGGCTGAGTCCTGAATACTGGAAGCACTGAAGGGTGGGGCCAGTGTCTTCAGAGCACTCAATTTTAAAAGAATGAAATAGATGTCTTAGGTCTCCCAAAGAAAGGAGGTGGAGGGAGCCAGGATGCACAGGTAATAAATATCTTCCACATTACAATAGTTTTGAAGCTGGCCCTGTGAAATAGCTTTTCTTTTTAATCCAGTGGCCTCATTTAAATCTTTAGCCTATTTGATATTTTCTGCAGAATCTGTTGCTAATGACCACCTTCTTTTTGAAGTTTACTTTTCCCTTTGTTCCCATGATAAAAAAACTCTCTTGCCTCCTCTGTGAACTTTTATTTAGAGTTCCTTTCTTTTGCCTTTCTCTCCCTGTGCCCAGAGATTGCATATTAGTGTTTCTAGCCTTCCTGTCTTCACTCATGCTTGTTACCTAGTGTCCTGTGGTCACCATGTGATTTTCTCTATTCCTTTGGTTTCATCTACTGCCACCATTATGCGACATATTGAGTCTGAGCCCCTTTTTGAGCTTGATTTTTACCTTGCAGCCTCACAGCAAACCTTACTAAATGGAAACACCCCAGAGACCTTGTGCTCAACCTGTCCGGAAGTAACACACCCTGTGCCCCTCCAAACTGTTTCTGCTTCCTGTGGTCCTGGTTTGGTCAATAGTACTACCATATACCCCAATGGAAGCCTTAGAATCGCCGTCAAATATTGTTTCCCAGCAAACTGTTTCCACAGCCCTCAGTGAACATTCTGCCTTTTAATGATGTAAGATAAGCAACAACTTATTGACATAGCATGAACTTTCTTGCTTCCCTGTTGGTTTTCCCTGTTGCTTCATGTTGGCCTTCCTGGGTGATCTTCCTTCATATGTCCATGCACTCCTACCCATCCTTTAAGGCCCAACTCAACTGTGCCTTTGATTTGGGGGCCTGAAGGAACTCCTCCTTCGTGTGCATTGTCCAAGGTGCTTGTACGATTTTTGATCACTCTTATTAAAGGGCACTGAGCTGGAAAATAACTTCACAACTTTGTCATCATAAGGACTGTACTTCCTTGAGTGGTGGGAAATGAGAGCCAGAGGGAGGCAGTGTAACCAGAAGAGGAGAGCAGAAAAGGGAGGTGAGAAGATGGAGCAATAAGTGCTTGCGAACAGGGGGTTCACTGCCCCTCCATGTTTGGAGTGGCTTCTGCACGCTGGGTACAAGGGGTGGACATGCCTGTGTTAGAATAAAAATACTCAAAACGGGAAGTCTCATTGCTGACATACTTTAACTACATTATGTATTTAATATGCGGCCGAGACGGCTCCTCTTCACACTTAGTGTGGCCCAGGCAGTCACATATGTTCTCCCACAGGCCCCAGATGGGCACATCCAGTGGCATCACCTCCTTAGGTGGTTGGGAACAAGAGCAAGAAGCACTGGCTGCAAGCCTGGGGAAGGTGCTGGCTCCCGCTGGTCTCAGTGTCCCTTGGTACAGCCTGGAAAGCTCCCCTGTCACAAGGCTACTCTTGCGACATGGTGCCCAGTTGTGTGTGCCAGGTTGTGGATGAGATGAGAGCATGAGGGGAGGCTGGGTGGGCTCTTGGCAGACACTCTTGCCCAGGCTGTTAGATGGTCATGATGTCTTCTGGACACTGCGCTGTCACTGGCATCTCTGAAAACTATGGGCTCTGAAGACAAGGCCATCTTGTGTCCCTTGGTGGCACCTATTCTCACTGGGGCACACAGGGCTCCATGGGGGTTCACTGGGTGCCAGGTGCCAGGATTGGCACCCAGGACCTAGGAGGGATAGGAGGGCCCCCTGACTGCTTATGAAGCTTGGAGCGGTGACAGCCATGCAGGGTCTCAGTGTCCTCATGCATCCCGTGGTTCTACACAGTGAGACTCCTTCCCTGCTGATTTTGCCACTGTGAGGGCCACCAGGGAGCTGCACCTGGCATGAGGGCAGCCTTGGATCTCACGCTCCTCATTTCTCTCTCTTGCTTTTCTCTTTACTTGTTTTTTGGGGAAGAAATAGAACTAGTTATTCATGATAAGCTATTAGTAATTTCTACTCTATTAGTTTCCTCATGTTTTATCTATCAGCCAGAGTTTCCTTAGTCTGTCACCATGGCTGTCAATTGGCTGATCTTGCCTTATCTTTTCTTTTTTTTGCAATTTTAATTAATTAATTAATTAGTGGTGCTGGAGATTGAAACCAGAATCTTTACACTGAGCTATATCCTTGGCCTTTGAAAATTTTTTTTATTTTGAGACTGGATCTCACTAAGTCACTAAGTTACCTAGGCTGGGCTTAAACCTGGATCTTTCTGCCTCAGCTTCCCAGAGTGCTGGTTTTACAGGCATGCGCCACCATGCGTGACTTATCCTCTAAAATCACCAGAGATACACAGTCACTGATGCATGCACTGGTGAGCATTTTAGAGCAGGTAGTCACTTGCAGTCTTGATGCAAGTGTGGTCTTTCCACGTCTGCATCCCTTGGCTGCCTTTACCATTTGAGGAGTTATTTTTCTCATTTCCCCTCATTCACCCTTTGGTCCACCCTTTGGCCATATCCACTTGACCACCGAGAATGGAGTCGACACTCTTGTGGTAACATTCTGCAGGGTCAGAGATACGAAAAGCTTAGTTCCAAGTCTGTGAAAGTTTATCATGCTTCTCTGGTGGCTTATTTCCACACTATCCTTGTTACAGGAGTGGCAGTAGAGCTCACTGCTCCTGCCCCAACCTGAAAACTGGCTTGTTTTTCCATAGAAGTTTTGCCGTTTTCACATGAAGCTGGTGTTATTTCTTCTAATCATACAAACTTGATGATGGTTACCTTCCCCATGGAGACAATCATACAAAAAAGTTTCATGTTTTTGGACCCTTGAGATTGGATAGAGATTTAAAGAAGAGGCAGAAGTGCAGAGACTTTGTACAAGGAAACCCTGACTTGGTGACAGATTGGATGTGGAGGATGAATGAGAGAGCAGGATGAAAGGGGAGTCATGAAAGTATGCTCTCTGGGGCGTCAGGTGCTCTCCCTGGCAGGGAATCGTTTGTGCTGGGAGGTGATGAGACAAAAAAATTCACTTATCTCTCTTCAACTTCTGACTGTGTTAGAAATTATTCATACATAGGTGTGTATGTTTATGTGTATGTTTACGTGGCCCTAGTGTTTATGAAATAGAACATTTTTCTACAGGACATTTTGGAGAATATACTCACCTTTCCTCTTCAGGCTGGCACTTGTCTGTCGCCACCCCCACCCCCCATCCTCCTACCCCTTGGACCCTTTCTCCTCCTAGATGGGCCCACTTCTAAACAGAAGCACCCCAGAGACCTCATGTTTAACGTGACCAGAAATAATGAATCCAGTGTCCCTCCAAACATTCTCTGCTTCCTAGGGTCCTGGTTTGGTCAGTAGTACTACCGTACACCCCAATGGAAGCCCAAGAACCATTTTGAATATTCTTCCCAAGCTCACCCAAGCAGCTTCCCAGAGAAGGAAGCAACTAAATTCAGACTTTTCTGCATTGCCTTTTTAGGGCTGTGGGTCTTGTAAAAAACAATAGCAACAACTTCTCTTAGGAGATAAACTGGAGAGAACTGAATGTTACCTACTCCAGAGTAAGGTGTTGTGGGGGAGAAGTGGCCCCTAAAGAGAGCCGGTCTTGGGGTAGACATTTCATGCATAATCAGGAGCACTCCACCCACATGATACTGTCTGTTCCAGGCCTGCTGAGCATGGTGGTGGCTTTGCATCTGCACTTGAATCTGTACTGGATTTGAATTCAAGGTCTGGCATGTTTCACCATTCATGTTAAACTCATCATGTGGTAATTTGGTTCTCTTAAGGAAATGCCCTGCATTTTGAACTCCAGGCATTCCTAGGATCCCTGTTGTGAAGAGGCCAGGGCTTCTGACCTCAGCTTCACCAGCAGCCCATGGGGCAGTGGTTGTAGCAAAAGCCACATGAAATTTTTCGGTGTGTCTTTCAGTCACTGTTCTGGGGAGCAGGAACAGTTGGTTCACTGTCACATCATATCTGTGCCTCATCATGAGCTGAGTCCTGGTAGTGTCTCCTTGGCTTTGGGGCTCTGGGGCTGTCCCTTGCCATTAAACCAGATGTGCCCCTCAAAGTCCAGTGTCTCCTTACTTCCTGTTGGAGCCATGAGTACTTTTCAGAATGGGCCAGTCTTAGTGCTTTCTAGAGCTGTCTTGTGTGTTGGAGGAGAGTTTTAATTCTCTCACTAAAACTGTAAATGGGCACCATCCAAGGTGGCTGAAGCTTATGAACAGAAATCAGGGAAGGGGAGATTAATTCCATAACAGCAATGGAAAACGCTGTGAAAGCAGTTTTCTGAGCCTTTAGGAGTGCTGCTTCATGGTTCAGATGGCAGGTGGTTTCCTTCTGAGCCACAAAAAGAACAGTGAGATGTTCCTAGACACACTATGAATCTCTTGGAATCTTGTGAGAAACCAGCACCTGTGTGCTAGTCAGCTTTTCCATCACTGAAACACAATACCTGACATCCACAACCTAAAGGAGAAATTTAATGTGGCTCACAGTTTCAGAGGATTCAGTCCATAGTCAGCTGGCTCCAAGGGCAGGAACATCATGGTGGAAGGGCATAGTAGAGCAGAGCTGCTCAGTCCATGGCAGACAGGAAGCAGAGCAGAGCTGGGGAATAGTGCCAGAGAGGAACTGGCAAAGTCACACCTTCATGACCTGCCTGAACACACCTATGAAAGTGCTTTATTGATCTACTAGATGCTTCCTAGTCCAAGACAAGTCAATAAATCAGGATTAATAGTCACAATTTAGAACCTCCAGGTCTCCATTTTGCACTTGGCCAGGCTGGATGGTGACTCCAGTGTCTGCTGCCAGACTGCACAAGACAGGGACAGGCTGCAGAACAGTGGTGCCATCCTCCAACAAAGACCTGCAGGAAGAGGCAGAGGGCACACAGGGCTTCTGGGGGACACTTCAGGTCAAGGCTTTGTATTTAAACATTTTTAAACACCAAGTACTGAGTTCTGGCTCTGTGAGACATAGACTTCTTCTATCTTCATGTCCTTTCTTCCTTTTTCCCTCACCTACAGTTGTCATTCTAATACCTTTGATGTGTCTTCTTTTATTTAAATAGATTGCCGTGGATTACATATCCTTGTAGTTATGGGTATAAGATTTTTAATGACACATTTTTCTTTGATACATAATGACCATTTTTTGTAGTAGGATAGAGCCCAGGACCTTCCCACTGAGCTATACCCCCAGCCCCTGTTTGTTGTTTATATCTTTATTGAGACAGGGCCTTGGTAAGTCACCAAGTTGTCCAGGCTGGGCTGAAACTTGTGATCCTCCTGTCTCAACTTCTCAGAGTATTGGGATTACAGGCATGTACCATCATGCTGGGCTAATATGGATGTTTTTACAGTATACAGTTCTTTGGCCTTTAGAATATACACAGAGTAATGCAACCTACACCATTATATAAGTTTAGAGTATTTTCCTCACATCAAATGGGAAACCTGTGCTTACGAGTATTCTTGTGGTTTCTATGGAGTGTTGCTCTGTACATTTCACATAAATGAATTCCTATGATGTGTGGTCCTTGTGACTGGCTCCTTTCATATGTCATGGTGTTCCCATCCATGCTATGTAGCCTGTGTCCATATTTCCTGGCTCTTCAGGACCACGCCACCCATTGTGTGGAAACAACACATTTTATTTAACCATCCATCCATCCATCCACCCACCCATTGCAGACATTTGGATGCTTTCCACTTTATGGTGATTGTAAATAGTCCTACTATGAATTTGTGTGCAGGCTTTGGTGTTTCACTTCTCTGTGTGGACACCTAGGAGTGTAATACTTGGGTCACATGGTAACTCTAACCTGCCCAGCTGGAAAGAGAAGGTTGGTATCAGAGCAAGTTGTAAAGACACAAAACCCTCCATCCTGGCCAAGAGCCAGCCATTTTTTCTTGAATAGTCTCTCCTCAAATTGTTACCAGGTTTGGTTAATTTCCAGAATTGTGATGAGATTTGTTTTGACAAGCTTGGTCAGTATTTCCTTTGCTCTTATGAAGGGGCAGCTTTTTGGAGGTCTTTCTTCCAGGAGGCCCCTGATGTCCGGTGCATCAGACTTCATTGAGTAAGTGGTATGGTACTAAAACTCCTGTCTTATTTATTTTTGTTAATTTCTTTGTTTTTAAACTCTATTGATATGACTTGAACTTTGCTTGAAATGAAAGCATAGTGTTCCAGAGATCAATCCACCAAATGACATTACATCCCCTGACCTGACAGAAAGATGCATTAGTCGGGGCACTTTGGTGACTAAGATTTCCCCGGAGATATTTTCCTTTCATTGCACTGTAAGTAAGCTCCTACTCTACTTCTCTCTCTCTCTCTTTCTCTTTCATTTTCCTTTATCCATTTTTGCAATCTTTATTGAGGTATAATTTGCATTCATTAAAAGTTGAATTTGATGAGCTTTGACAAAATGTGTAGTTATGTATACACCATCACAATTATGACATAAATGATTTGTATCCCTCTACCCCTTTACAGCCAATGTCTTTCTTTCGTCCCCGGCCCTTAGAAGCCAGTGCTCTGCTTTCCACTCCTTCAGTGAGATCCCTTCTCCTATTGTTTGTGGATGGGGACATGCTCCATGACCCTTTCTGTGTTTTGCCTCTTTCTCGCAGTAGTGCACTGCCAGGATCCGTCACTGTGATGGATCTATCAGCATTTGGATCCTTCTTATTACTGTGCAGGATTCTGCTGTGTGGACATGGAACAATTCAGTTTCTCCATTTGACAATTAGAGAACATTTGTGTTTCCTGTTTTGTACTATTTTATATAAAGCTATAAACCTTCATGTTCAGATAATTCAGAAAACATAAATTTTCATTTCTTTTAGGAGAATGCCAGGAGTAGAATTACTGCTCAAATGATCAGTCTATTTTAACTTTGTAAGAAACTGGAAAATGGTGACAAATGATGTTGAGCATGCTTTTGAGTACTCATTTGCCATCCATAACTTCTTTTACAGAATGATTACACAAATCCTTTGCCAATTTGTTATTAGGCCATAGTCTTCCTATTATTGAATTATAAGACTTCTAAATATATATTATTTAAAACTGTACATGTTTTTTTACAGTTTATTACAATATATGGCTTATCATCTTATCCTAATAGTGTCATTTGAAGGTCGTAGGCATTTAATCTTGAAGTCTAATTTGTCAACTTTTTTCTTTCATGATTTTGCTTTTTATGTTCTATTTAAGACATTTTTTCTCGCCTAAGTCATTATTCTTTTTCCTGCTTGTTTCTAGAAATATTGGTCTAAATTTATACATTTAGTTTAGTAATCTACCTTATGCTAAATTTCATACATGGTAAGAAGTGAGGTCCAAAGCTTTTCTTTATGTGGTGGACCAGTTGTTTGGATGCAGTATGTTGAGAAGATGATGATTTCCTGTTGAGTGGCTTTTGCTGCATTTCTTTTGAAATGACTTCCCTGTTAATGTGTGGTCCATTTCTGAATGCTGTCCTGATCAGTCAGAGTACCTTTACAGCAGTACTGTGCTGTCTTGATTAATGTAACTTTTTAAAAGTCTTGGAATCAGGAAGTTTAGATCCTCAGATGATCTTCCTCTTCAAAGTTGTTTTGGTTTTTCTAGGAAACACATTATTTCAGAAAAAAGTGGGCACTTGAATAGATATTTTTCAGAAGTACAAATGACCAATAAATACATGAAGAAATGTGGGAGAAATTCAAATTAAAGTAACATTGTGATTCCACCTTACTGTAGAAAGAATGGTCATCATCAAGAAATCAAAAATCAAATAAAAACATGCTGGCAAGAATGTGGGGAAAAAGGAACCTTTCTACATGATTGGTGAGAGTGTTAACTAGTACAGTCACTATAGAAGTAAGAAAGCTAGAATGATCTTGTTAATTTCTAAAACAATCTACTTAGAACATTGATTAGAGTTGCACTGACTATCAATCATTTTGGGAGACTTTGCATATTAGTGACGATGGATGTATTTGCATATACAAGTTTTATGTAGCTATTTTTAAATTACTCTCTATATTGTTTTATAGTGTTCCATGTACAAATACTATGCATTTAAAAAAGTGTATACCTTAGTTCATATTTTAATAGTATAAATTTTTTAAAAACTTTGCTCCCTATTTCCATTTGTTCTCCAGTAATATGTACAAATGTAATTTACATTGATACATCGACCTTTCATTGTACAGCTTCGCTAAACTGATTCATTAATTTGCATAGCTTTTTCATAGATTCTAGGATTTTCTACAGAAATGATCATTTATCTGCAAATCAAGCCAGTTTTTCTTCTTCTTTCTGATTTATCTGGCTTTTATTTTCTTTTCCTGCCCTGTTCCCCTGGCCCAGACTGCAAGAACAGGGAGGGATAGAAACGTGAGTGGTGAAACCTCAGCGTGGTTCTCAGTCTCCGGGAAAAGTGCTCCGTCTTAAAACATTAACTGCAAGATTACTTGTGGTTTTCTCAGAGGTGTCTTTTAGCAGGATACGGGAGCTCTTGCCATAGGGAAACTGTCATAAATCTCTGCTTGGTCTGCCTGTATATGCAGCCCACACATTTTGGCATGTTATGGCTTAGTGCTTGTTCTGTTCATACTCACCCTTATGCATAGATCCACATTCAGCTAAAGACTCAAGAGAACACACTGCAGATTTCCGGAGCAACATCCAGCACCTGCTCTAAAGATCCTAGCTTCACTGACCTCTTTGAACTCTGGATTCTGGGTCACTGATCTCACGGCCACTGGGTTTTCTGTCACATCTCATTTTAAGCTGGAAACTTTCTCCAGGCCTTGAGCTGGGGCACTTGCAAGCCCAGTTGATGGTTTCCATTTTTTTTAGGGCTGGCTTGCTCTCTTTTATAGTGCCTACTGTCAAAGTGTAGCAACCATCACTTTATGTGTTTTCCCTGTGTTCATACGGTGAAGGGGAGAGTACCTCGGCTTCCTGTCACTGTGTTATGGTCAGGAGCAGAAGTCTGCTCTTAACACCCTTGAAATCTGCACTTGATCTTGTGACCATGACTTATGAAGGAAGAGTACATGGTGCATGGGATGGGAACTTCCAGAAGCTGATTCTCCAAAGAAGGAAAGGTGAGAAATGGAAGATATCCATAGAACCCAAGGACTGGGACCACTCTTCTGGTGCTCATTTTCGCAGGCGTGTGTTAGTTTGTCCAAGAGAGGATCCAGGAAAACACTGATGCTCACCCCACCTCGGACTGACCAGATCTGAATCTGTGCATTAGCGTTTTATAAAATCTGCCCCCAAAATCTAATGTGTACCTCCACTTGAGAACCACTGTGCCAGCTCCTGTGAGATGATTCTGGCCTCTCTTGCAAGAGGTGGTTCTGTATGCAAAGGGAAACAGTTTAGCAGCATGTTCTAGAAATGCGTAGCTCCTAACATCCACAGGCAGCTGGAATTGTTTGGAGGAGCTGAGAAGCAGGGGTGCTTTGACCTCAATATGTAGTACAAGAGCAGCTGGGAAATGCCCATGAATCTGTGCTGATGTGTTCTGAATGGAGGAAGGACATTTAGGTGCTTATATCAGAATCTGTCAATCAAGGCACTTGGTAGTTACTTTGAAAATTTCAGTGAGTTTGTTGCATGAATTTGATCAGGGCATTTAGTATCCCCGAACCTCCTTACTCTTTTGGTGTTCTTGTGTGTGAAATGGTCTATTGCTGTTATCTTCAAGATTTCGTGATGCTCATTTGACCACATGAAAGCATTTTGGAATTTATTAAAAGAGAAAAGCTAAAATCCTAAGTTCTGTGTTGTATGTTTTAAATAAGATAATTTAATTTATTTCTAAGCAGAAAGTGACTGAGCTATAAGGGTCCCTTAGAAATTAGACTTTGTGCAAATATGCATTGCTTTGATTTGAGTTAGCTCACAGAGGAAAGTAGGTTTACTTTTAGGTGAAATTAAAGACATACAAATTTCCAAAGTAAATATTTTAATGAGTAGGCTAAACAAAGTGTAGGCTAAACAAAGTGTACAGTGCCATGGCTATGTGTTTCTCCTTTGTAGTTATTTTCTCTTTATTTAAATATTCTTTCTGTAGGGCAGAATCCTCTTGGATTTCTGTTGTCTCTCGGTAAAATAAACAGCAATACTGGTCACAGGCAGAATCTCGCTCCCCTGTGGGATGTTATGTTATAGCAGGAGATATTCTCAGCCTGTGGAGATCTCAGAGGGGCTAAACCGCAGCTCAGGCCTAGATCTAGCAGGCTTTTGCAGATATTCAATCTAAGTTGGCCGAGTAGCAGAATCCCAAACGAACTCTTTAGAAGACCCACAGGCGGCACTGGGAGGAAATCCTGTGGCAATTTGGTGCATTTTCTGCTTCTTGCACATCACCTAGAACTTGTCAGCTTGGTCTAAGAGCTGGTCATGGGCTAGGTCATGGGCTGAATCGTGGGGAATCTGGCACTGGTTCTGGTGGCAGTGATGCATGGCCTTCACCCTCAGATGCTCACCAGTAGCTGCTCCCATTCATCCTGTGGGCATGCCTAGCCTGAGCTTGGTGTTTCCAGAGATTGAGTTCTGAGAGAAGGAAAATTTTTGACTTACCTTGTTGCTGACTAAGCAAGACGAAGTGGATTGTGGGTTAGATTAAATCCATCTGCTTCAGAGGATACACCTGTTTTCCTGATTTGGAATCGTGAATGCCGAGGAGTGTAAATGTGGAAGGGGACAGGGCCGGAAAACCAAACAGGAGCCCATGCAGTGAACCCGGACCTACCCCAGCAAGAAAGGACCCCTGCCTTCCTCCTTTCTCTCCATGTCTCCACTGCTTCCAAGGCTGCTCACTCCTGCTCTCTGCCACGTTGTCAGTTAGGTGGAAAGACTCTGCACACTCTGTCCTTCCATGTCCATTTAGTCTCATTCTGGGGGCATTTGTGACATTTGAAATTAAAGACCCTGTGCTCAGAAAGACTGGTTCAACATGGCTCAGGGGCTCTGCTCAAGCTCAGCCAGAGAGACAGTGCTCAGTGTGCACTCTCCAATGGTTTTATTGCTGGGGATCTACCTAAGGCCTGAGCCCTTTAGCTGTGTCCCTGTGAGCATCAGCATTTGGATGAATTCTTTTGAATCTGTTTCTAGGACTTTAGTTCAATTAATTCAGCGTTGTCCTTTACTTGTCAAACAATATTGTATCAGTCAGTGTTCACCAGCAGAACAGATTTAATATAAAATATATATGATATAAAGGATTTATTTACTAGGTAGGCTTACAGTGGCCGCCTGCAGAGTCTGGGGGAAGAACACAAAAGAGCCATCTGTGGACTGGAGAGCTGAAGGATCCACTCAAAAGTCTAAGGTCTGGAGCTCACTGTAGAGTTCCTTGTGAGTTAGTATCTGGAGGCTGAAGGGTCTGTGTTGGAAGAGTGAAGAATCTGTGTGGGAAACCCAGAGATGGATGTCCAAAGATGATGGTGAAGACTGGAGCTCCTTCAAAGAAACAGAGACTTCTTCCTTTCCCTTTTATTCCATGCAAACTACAAGCCTATTGGTTGGTGCCTCCCACACCCAGATTTGGTCTTTTGCCTTCAATAAATCCATCATCCAGACACACTTATAACTCAGCTAAACCAGTCAGCTGGATGTTTCTTATTCAAGTTGACACCACAATTCTACAAATGCCTGCCAGAAGAGTAGGCACTGGTATAACCCCGAGCCATGAGATCTAGCTGCACAGTGGAGTCTTGAACTTGCCAGAATGGGGGGCTTTGCGGAGGTCTATCCAAATTTTTTAAATGTAGTGGAAGAAATATCAAATGCAAAATAAACCTCTTAGCTTTACAGAAAGTATTTCCCATATAAAAGGAGTCTTCTGTGAGATCAGTCCTAGGTACAAGCTTTGAGGATGGATCCTTGGAGAGAGGACACACACGTGAACATGCACGCATAGGCCTGCCAAGTGCCTGGGAACTTCAGTCTGTAGGGTCTTCTTAGATTCTCTATTAGAAGAATCTTAACAAAAGGTTATCTTTCAGGAAAATGGGAACATTTTTACCCAGAGGCCTTGCAAGCTTTAGAGGAAAGTACTGTTGTTAAGAAGGGTTTACAGGGAATTAAAGTAGCTTGGACTAAAAAGAAGAAAGTATGATACATTGTCTAAAAAATCCTGCAGTGACAATTCTTTCTTTAACTTGGCAAAGTAATGCAGACCTGAAATGTCCCTGTAAGGCCATGGTCAAGATAAGAGTTTTATTACTTTGGCTCAGTATCAAAATGGTAAAACATGAAGTATAACTCAAGATAATAATTTTCTTTAAATCTTCATTGCAAATCTTTTAAAAGGAAAAAAGGGAATCAAACATGGGCTAGGGGAGTGGGAAGAGTTAGAGGGATGGGGGAGCTGCAAACAGGAACAAGCCTAGATCTCAAGCCAATCTTTAGGGTTCCTGGGGGTGAGTAGGGGCCTGTGGAAGATGAAGGAGCATTAGAGTCCATAGAGTTCTCTGGTCCTGAACATGAGTGTCTGGGTCAGTGCTGTAAAGTCTCTTGGGGGCATTTCTTTAATCAGTAACGATGAGGAAACTGATCCAAGGAACAGCAAGAACAGTATCAGGGACCAGATGCCTACCTGCCAGGACTCAGCTGGAGTTCAAAGTGACATTTCCTATGCTGCTTAAGTTTCACTATCTTTTATAAGCCCCCTTGGGGACATTTTTCTAGTGGACAATGATGACAAATGCCACCTTGCCCAAGCAAAGCAGGACTGAAAGTCAGCACGCCTGGTGTTTGAGTCTTCTCATCCCTTCAGCCACCCAGAAAGCAGCAAGAAGATGTTTGGGCAAAAGCTCACTGACACAAGCACTAATAATGCAAAATATGTTTTGTTAAAAACAATACAGACCTCAGATTCTGTTGAAATGTACATTATAAATGATTTCAGTGAGAGTAAAAGATGTGGTGTTTAATAGGGATGGGAAGACAAGGAACAATTTTCATTAAAAAGGAAAAACCCAGTATTTTCTAGGGCTCTGCCACCTGAAAATCATAATGAAGCAGGAGGGACATAAAAGGAGCCAAGTATGGAGGAAGATGTCCCTGGGGAGCTGGCTGTGGACATGGACATAGGGTAAGAGCTGCGCACTGTCCCTCTGTCTACCTCTTGGGCCCCTGGGACTTCCTACTCTGGGGCTGACAAAAATCCCCTCGGATCCCTTCACTCCTCAGCTGAGGTGGCTTCTGGTTCTTTGCATGGTGCCAGAGTGCCTTCAATAGGCCATTGCTGTGGCTTTTTCCTTGTTTCTGCTGTGCCCCATGCTCCCCTCACTCCCAAAGCCTAACTTGGTAGCCCTTGCAGTACCTCCTGTGGCATTTCCACAGAAAAGTTTATGAAAACCTCTTCATGGAAAGAACTGTGCACCCAACACTACTGGAAATCAACCCAAACTGTAGAGTGTGTGGGTCCAGGGGGGGGACCCCTGCCCTGGTGTGGCTGAGATCTGACCAAAAAAAGCAGCCTGAGCTCTGTGAGACTAAGGCTGCTTCTGAGCTGGTGCAGCTGGGGGAATTATGCTCCTCTGTCTACTGCAGCAGAATGAACATCACAGAAATACAGGCTGCTGTTCTACTGATTTGTACATTTGCATGCACAATTAGGTGAGGGGCTGATAGCCAAAGTACAGTGTCCCATTGGTATTTGCAGTGCCTCTTTTGTTTCTCCTTCCATGGGTGCCTCACAAGGACTTTGTTTTTATTTGAAGCTCTTTTAATTTGCACTTTTGAGATGTCAAGCACCCTGGTGTCATTTTGACTTCCATGACACCCTCCCCTCCCATGAAAGCCATGTACAGTCTGTGGCAGGGCAGTTTCTCTGGAAGAGGCTGTCCTCAGCCCTTCCAGGGCTCCTGCTTCCTGCCAGTCATGTGTTGGGTGGGTGGAGAAGAAGGTGCCCATGCCCTTTCTGCAGGCTGAGCCTTGAACCATTTGCCCAGACACTGTCTCTCTGGATCTCCTGGGGAGAGTGGAAATTCCACGTTCAGAGTCCACTTGGCCTCTAGGACTGGCTGGATGGAGGCTGGATGCCTAAAGGAGGCAAAGGAGAACAGGAGGGAGGGGACTTCTGTGAGGCATCCAGGTGGCAACTCCATCTTCAGGTCCGTCCCAGGCAGAAACACTGTAAGGATTGAAGTGACCACTCCCTCTATGGCCCAAGGCATGCTCTTGCCTGCATGTGTGAACCACAGCCTGGTCCAAGGTCCAGGCTCCTGGTGTCCACAGCATCCAAGTCCGAAAGGCAGGTTCTGCTGTCTGTTTTCCTCCTGGTGTCGGGGATGAGGGCCGGAAGCTGGGACAGGCCTTGTCCTGTTATGGCTTCAGATCCTGCCTTCACTGCATCAGTGGAAGCTGAGCACGCCATATTTTAGCAGAGGTTAACAAACCCAGTAGTGCATTACAGAGGAGAAGGAAAGGAGCTACACAACATTTTAAGAAATTACAGAATTTTCTTAGACACTGTACCTGACAATTTGGGGCCGAGGGGAAAACAAACTCTGAAATTGGTGACATTGGGATTCTGCAACCATTATGTATTATCACAAGAACCCGACTGTGAAAAGACTAACCCTTTATTTCAAATCCATGGTTTCCCTTTGAGAAACAACATTTTGGGAGGGGAAAAAAATAAAGACCTTTCCAGGCAATGTAATCAACAGACATGGGTCCTTTCTAGGCATTTGGAAAAACCCCAAGGTGAATTCTAACTTCTGTTTTAAAACATCAAACAGCCAGTACTGGTTGAAGGTCCTTCACCAGAAATGCTAGGGACCACTTGTATATTTCAAAATTATGATGTTTTCAGATTTTGGAATACAGTAATACATTGATTCACAAACTTGATTTCTTCTATGATTTTGGAAAAGATGGCTACATTTGTATTTGTTTGGGAAAGATGAATGTGATTATGTTTGTCACCCAAGGCAGGGTTTGAAAACAAACAAAATTTTTCCAAAGCCTTCTGTTTGTGAACCAAATTATTTGCAAATAAATAAATTATTTGTGAACCGAGGTACCCCTGTATTTACATGTATGTAATACAATATCCTGGGGATGAGATCCAAATCTAAATGCGAAATTCATTTGTGATTTGTATGCACCTTACACTCATAACCTAGAAGTCATTTTATACCACATTTTTAATGATTTTGTATATGAACCCAAGTTTCGTGATATGGAATTTTCCATTTGTGGCATCCTGTCAGTACTCCAAAAGTTTGGGATTTGGAGCATTTTGGATTTCACATTTTCAAATTAGGGGCACTAAATTTGCATATTTTACAAAATTCTCCAAAGAGAAAAAAGGAAAAAAATCCTATTGACTTCATGGGTTGCGTACTCTGATGCCTGACCCACATCACTTCTGCTGAAATGCAAATCAGGACCTTTTCTTTGAGAATAGAAAACAGATACCCGTTTGTCACTCTTTAAAAAAGGCTTCATGTCCAAAATTGCTTTTGAACCTATTCCATGTGATCCTGTCTTCCTCTGAAATTCCCAGTGCCTCTTTTCTATTTGTCTAAGTAGAGAAATAAGTTACCTTACTCATTTTTTATGTCCTCCTCTGAACTCCTTCCAACAACAGTTCATCTCACTTCTGCAGGCCCCAAACTGGACACAGCATTCTTAATTCAGATGGGAATTAGCCAGGCATTTGCTTAGACCTTGCAGATGTGAAAAAGAAAAATGTCCTGAAGGAAAGATCTGAGCAAATGGAAAGAACAGCACCTCCCTGGCCCATTCATACTTGAAAGGCCTTGCTGGATGGTCAGCCAGAGTAGCAGCAGGAAGTGTGGAAATCAGGCTGGAATGGGGTGTAATCCGTGCTGAGGTCAAAGAGATGCCGCAGTGTCAAATCCAGGATTTAATAGGAATCATCAGTGAACTTTCCTTTCAAATTCTGATATCCTTTGTTCTTCAGCACAGACAACTTTATCCTAAACACTTCCTAGATAATTTAAATTTCAGCAGGAAAAAAACGTTGACTTTCTGTAAGGAAAACTGGTCAGGTGGTTTGTAAGTTCTAGAGACAAGGGCTGTCTCCAATTTCTCTTCATCTCAGGGAGCATTTTGCAAGAGGACCCATCAGTGGGTGCCCAGCTCCAAGCCAAATCATCTCATTTGAGTGAAGATTTGGGGGGAAAAAGGAAAAAAATGCTTCTTATAAAATGAATTTGCCAAAAAGTCATATTGTCCCAGAGATAAGGTTTATTTGAATAGGCTTGATTTGCTTAATTTTTCAGTAGGCATAGATTATTTAGAAAATAATTTTTTTTAAATTTGTTAAGATCTGTGGTTATTTGGTAAAAGTTGCAACGCACCGAAATGTAAGATTTCATGCCTCTGAGTTTCATGTTGTGAGCCCTATTGACTCATTAATTAGTAGGAAAGAAAATCCTCAGGAAAAAGAAATAGATTGCAATGTAAATTCTTATTGTTGCTTTAAAAAGCTCTCTGTTTGTGAGCCACTTCACCAAAGAAAGCTCCTGGTCCAGTGTCTAGGCTTCAACTCCTCTGCCTTATACTCGGAATCATGGTATGGGACTCCTGAGCACTGAGCAGGTTTACAGAACCATCCTGTGGCCCTTCCTTTCCTCAATCTTAGAACAGAGCTCCTTTCAGAAGCTTATTTCCTCTGCCCAGGAGGGAGCCACTGCGAGAGGTTCCCATCTAGCCCACCTGCTTGCTGATACCCACTTTCCCGTAATAGTCATGGGAAGGACCCAAGTCAGACCCTTGGGGGCTTTGTCCTCAGAAGACCAAACTAATTGTCAGTCCTATTCCAGTTTTGTAGGACTTAACTGCTTAATCCTCCAATCCCCAAATAGAGAAGCATCGAGGTGGGTGGTACTTGCAAACCTTAACCAGGTAGTGACCATCCATCCAAGGGCCCGGCAGCACTTTCTGGACGCTGTGTGGGAGCACTCACAGGGCTTCTGCCATCTGTTCCCCTTGGAACATTGATTTGTTGTCTGATTTAAATATAGAGTTCAGTATGCAGGTGTGTAAGTGCAGCATAAATAACATGGTGTCCTCCTTTGGAGCCAAGGGGCCTTCATCTGGGGAACTGATATAATTTACGAGGAGTGAGGCAGCAGCATAAATATGTGGGGAGCTTTGTCATGGGCCAGTGTGGAATTGGTCAGAAAGAGGAGCTTGGAGGAGGGGGAATGGAGGGCAGGGAGGGTAGGATGCCAGGAGGCACCAAATTGGGGCATGGGGACCTGAACATTGGAAGCCAGTCCCCAGATACATCCAGAGCGGCTCAGCAAATGCTCCCTAATTACCCTTTGTCCCTGGAGAATTTCAGAGACAGAATGAGATTTTCTGTGTGAGCCTCATCTTGGGTGGGTGGTTCCCCCCTTCCCTTGTCCCCTTGATGGAGGAGGAAGGGAGGGCATGGAAGGGCCATGCATCACACCCTGGACGACAACAAGCTGGCGGCTTCTGCTTCACTTCTCAGCCAGGAGGGCTGGCGATGCAGAGTAGAGGAGCCCAGAGCTCCCGGGGTCTGAATGCTCCGGAGGTGTGCAGAAGGGAATGGCCACGATGTCGCTCCTGGTGGCTGCCCACCAGAAAGTGGACACCACAGTGACCTCCGGGTTCCCCGCCATGCTGGTAAGGGCTGCGTGTGGGTGCGCGGAGGGGAGGAGCGTGTCATTTCACCGTTATTCATTGGGATTGACAATGACCGAGGTCTGCACGTTTTTCAATTTGGTCCTCCAAGTTTGGATCTTACCCGCTCAGTTTTCTGAACATGAATCCTACCCAGACTGCTGCGGATGCACCGAATGAGGAAGCAGGGTGGGGAAGCAGGTCCTTCTCAGCTGTCAGGCGGGAAGGGAAAAGGGGGTGCGAGGAGAGAAAGAGAGAAGAGGAAAGGGGTTGCAGGGGCAGGGGGCAGGGCCGCTCCAGCTCCATCCTTCGGGCAGCAGCACGTCGGATGTGCAGGCTGGAGGAGCCGCAGAGCTGCCCAACCGTGATGAGAAATCAGGGAAATGAGGAGTTATTAAGACTCAGGCGGTAAGTCGGCGGAAGAAATGAATCCCGGAAATGCAGTCCGTGTGAACTCCAAATTACTACGGAGATTGCATTAGGCTCCCCAGACATGAAAAGGAGGAGTCAGCCAAGACAAGCGCCCGGTGCCCTGAACCGGCTGGGCAGAGGTGTGGCGCTGAGGGTTGGTGGGAGGCCGTCACTGTCGCTCAGCTGCCCTGGGAGATTCTCCGCAGGTACTGCATCAGCACATCCGCGCGCATTCATCCTGAGGGCGCCCTTTCCTGCCCTTTCACCTTTCACCGGGACAGAGCCTGGGCTTGGAGTGAGCAAGGGGCCCTCGTGTCTAGCCCTGGGTCACGGCAGAATAAAGGGAGTGTGTGTGAGTAAAGGGAGAATGGGTGTGTAAGTGTGCGAGGGAGGGAGGTGTGCTGTGCATGTGGGAGCGAGTGCACATGAGCGTGCTTGTGCCCACCGGCCCCCACTGGCAAAGAGGTTGCCAGCGTCCCCCAGGATGCTCGACCTCCTCTTGCCAAGGTGCAGAAATTGAGGTCCCCAGGAAGGGCAGGCTCACAGCAGCGGGATGTGGGGGGCTGGCCGGGACCTCCTCTGGGAGCTGGGACACTTGGTGCAGAGGTAGGAAGATGTGGGCACCTTTCTGGTGGCTACAGGTCAAGAGCTCTACTCTAGAACTGGGGGAGAAATAGACCAGGAGAGCCCCCCTCACCTGAGCACTGCGGGCGGCCCCTAGGACAGCTGGGCTGGCAAGCCCCGCCCTTAGCCTCACAGCTCCTGGAGCCCTCCTTCCTCATCAATGCTGGGACGCCTCCAGTATACCTTGGGTGACCACCCAAAAGGAGAAAAAGAACAGAGAGAACTATTTAAGTGAGAAAAAGGATAACTGATGTTCTTCTTTGCTCAGGGGATCGCAATCACTTCCAGTCAATGGAAGAGGAGGCTTTGGAGTGAGGACGGGTGTTGGGGGCAGACCTTCTGCCTTTAACACCCGTTCTTATTGTTTGGACAGTGTGGGGTGGCCATCAAGAACAGACTGTTCCCTCAGTGGCTGCACAGAGGCCGGTTCCCCCTGGCTTTTGATGCTGGCTTTGGAGAGGCGCAAAGGGTCTCTCCCTTCCACGGGAACTGCAGTGTGGTCTCAGGAACAACCTGCCCACATTTAACACAGACGTTTAAAGCTCATGAAGAAAAAGAAGCTGAAGGAAGTGACTTTACTAAGCTTTGGAAAGATTGGCTAGGGCCAGTTTGGGGATTCAAATCTGATACCCTCCCTGGGCTATTAAACTGTCAGTGTTTGGGGCACAAAGTATGAGCGTAGAGCCCCTGGAAGGTGCAGGGGCAGCCCCAGACCAGACAGTGAAAGGACACAGGGTTCCCTAGAAGTCTTTGGAGCCAAAGTGTATTGAAGAAAAGCCTGCTGCTGTCCCCAAAATAGCCACTGTAGTCACTGGCCAGAGGGACTGGGGGGAGGGCGGAGCGGGGAAATGCATTCTGGATTTGGGAAGAAGATGCCATACGGCTTTTTGCAAAGGACATTGAGTTACCTCTTCTTTAGGGAATCAACTAATTTATAATATCTGTGTTGATTTTCTGAGTGAGCTTTTTGATGTTGTTTTGTCTTTATAAAATGACAACTTTCTTCATTTCCTAATCTCATTTTCCTGAATTAGTTTACATTCTTAGAAGAAGATATTTAGGCAAAGCTTTAAAAATTCCACCATAAGCTTTTAGTAATGATTCCAATAAAGTAAAGTCTACTATATTTGTGGTTTTAAAAACAAAGGAAAGGGTTTTCTAGAAAAAGGAGAAGTGGGGTTTTCTGCAGGAAGAATGCGTAGCATCTTGGTGTCGAGGTCAGACTGCTGGCATTGACCTGCAGCTCACGCTCCGGCTATGTCTGCTTCTGCCTGGTGCTTCTCCTGGTCCCTCATGTGCTTGTTCAGAGCCCAGGGGACCCGAGCCATTCACGGCCCAACAACAGCAGTCTGTGGGGCCACGCTGACGCCACCAACCCATGAGCCACATGCTCCACGAGGTTCTTTTAACCTCCCCAAACCACAGCTGCGTCTCCAACACCACACACTCTCTCCTCTCTAGTTTCTTATCTCTCCTTTTCTCTGCTCCCATCCCTATGTGTGCCCATCTTTGGCTCACACCCCTGAAACTGCCTCTGCAAATCCACCGGGACATCGTGTGTACATCTTGCCATCAGTAACTCCCTTGGTCGGGCCCCCCACAAACATGAGTCCCTGTTCCCTACTTCTTCTTTTTCCCAGTTACTGATCTTGATGCTTTTGGTTCCTCTCTCATTCACTCCACATCATCAGTGACCAAATTTTGCTGGCCCTGTAACCCACTCCCCTCTCCCCCCTTGGTTCATGCCCCATGGCTGGGACATGTCCAGTGTCCAGGCTTCCTGTCCTCTCCAGGATCCCCTCCTCCAGCCTCCCCAGTGACTTCAGTCGGTGTGAGAAAGCGCAGTTCCCATCAGGTGAATCCCAGCTAAACCACCCTTGGTCTAGTCTCAGAATTTGTCAAAGCCCTTGTGCCATTGTGATTCAATTGCTTTCAGCCTGGTCCTCTGCATGCAGTCTACACAACTGAACAGGACACTCTGTTCTGTCCCCAGGAGCTCTGTGTCTTTCTGTGTCCTTGCTTTCATAGTGCAGTGCTTATGCCTACAAGGACTCACCCAGTCCCTGAAATTCCCATCCCTTGCATCTATATTATGAGAAAATGTCCATTATTGTAAATACAAGTCTGACACACACATACACATATTTAAAATAATAATGTTACATAAAATATATATCTTAACATATATGCTAACATTTTTCTCATCTTTCTGCTAAATGTGAGATGTCATGAGTAGATGTCACTCCTCCGTGGCTGCAGTAATTCCCTTTGTAAGCACAGAATTTATAAAGAGGCATGCTTCGTTTTGTTAGTGCTGTCCCAAAGTCTGTGTGTAAATCAGTACTCAGCACATAGCAGGGTTCAGGAGCTGAGCAAATGAGTCGGTGAATGAATCTCTGCTGAGACCATGGGTTCTGCTCCAGTGCTGTTCCTGACATCTTCCAAATGCATCTTCAGGCTGTACTTCTGTGAATTCTTCAAAGGTGACCTCAGTATTGGTTTAAACTTTATTTCACTTGAATGAAATAAATATCATGTGGGAGTGATCTGCCCAGAGCACTGCTCTGCTTAGAAAACTCTGCCTGGAGTATTGCTTAAGTTATATTTCTGACTACAGGATGAATTATTTGTGATGTATCAACCGAAACAGGAAACAGCAAACCATGGCTAGTGGCTGTTTAAAACTAAGGTGGGAAATCTGAAGTGTGTGTGCGTGTGTGTGCGGTGTCCCACACCATAGAGCCTGCTTCATCCTTATCCAGGTACAGAATTGGGACAGCTGAGGCTGAAGATACAAATTTGTGTGATTTCTGGTCCCAGCATGATCTCACCCAAATTCTCTCATTCCATTCTTCTACCCTCACTGAAGTAAAGCTAATTTTCTGATCTTCCCCAGATCTCACTGGGAATAGTTCTAAACCAAATTGAGAAGCAGACCCCAACAGTAGCCTGTCTTTCCCCACCATACAGTACATCTCCTGCCTGTCCCTGGGGAAGCACCTGTTGGCCCCAGTTCCAGCCAGTCTTTGCCAAGGTGCTGTTACTGTCTCGTGACTGTTGGTCATGTGTGATGGTAGTTGGGGTTCATTAGTCTATTGGGAGAAACTTAGAACTGTTGGGCCGGTGACCTAATGGTGCTGGTAAAATTATCCTAGAAAGTCATCCACCCTCATCCATGGAGAATGCATCAAGACCCCAGTGGATGGCTGAAACCCTGGATGTTATGGAAGCCTACATTCTTATGTACATTCCTATGGTCAAATTTAATTTATATATTAGGCACAGTGAGAGATTAACAAACAACAGCTACTAATGAAATAGAGAAAACTGTAACTATAGACTGTAACAAAAATATTTAAAGCTTAAGAATTATTTCGGAAATGTTTCATTTAGTATTGTCTGACTGGTTGACGGCGGATAACTGAAGCCATGGAAGGTGAAACTGCATTGAGGGGCAGTGCTGCTCAGTGTTTGATTTGGGAGGAACCTGAGGAGTACCTGTTCCCACTCTTTGTTTTCCTACACCAGTTGCCTGACCTTGGGTTGAGTACGCAAGTCCCATCCACACTGTGCCCCTAACCCCCGTTTGTACGTGTACCACTATAGCATCTTGCTTTTCCCTTAAAGACTCAAAGGAACAAACTCACCGGGAGCAAAGAAGAAGGTGGGATTCATGCTTTTAGGAAGGGAGTTCTTCTAATATCAACTTCTCCGCCTGGCCATGGGATCACCTCCATCAATTCTCAGTAAAACTGCGGCTGCGATATTCCAGAAATGCTAGATGTGTGATTATGGGTTGGAGTTGAAGTTACCTAGGGGTTAATTTTTAGACTTCATTTTTGTCTCCAACACTGAATTTATTGTCAACTCTTTTCAATATGTCTATGATAACTTTTGAGCTCTCGTTTTGGAATCTTCAGAGAGCTGTCCATCTGGGCCCCCATGAGAGTGGATTTAGACTTGCAGGAGACATGGGCTTGAGGGATCTGACGATATCTCTAGGGACCCCTGAACACCTGCCAGACACTGCTCGTTTTAAGTAAGTCAGAGATTCAAACTTATTTTTCTAATGTTTTGTTTCTTTCTATTAAAAGCTTTTCCTAAAATCTCAATTTTGAGAGGAATCTGATTAGTTAGAAAGTCTTTTTTTTTTTTGCAAATTGAAATGCAAGTCAAAAGAAATACTGATTGGGCTGGGGATTTAGCTCAGTGATTCCACTGCCTGCCTCACAAATGCAAGGTCCTGAGTTCAATTCCCAGTGCCAAAAAAAAAAAAAAGAAAAAGAAAAAGAAAGAAAGAAAGAAAGAAAACAAATTCATATTGACTTCTAGTATGAATTAAAGTAGAAAACCAAAATTGTCCTGTTTACAAAACATTCCCATGAATAAGTTCCACTTCACTGTTTTTAGAAGGAGGTTTTAGAGGTTTTAATTTGCTGGAAACACCACTTGGCATCTCTCCAGAGAAACGTGACCCAGCAGTAGATCTCTTTATTTATGTTGAGGTTGCTTTTTCCATGTGAGATTTTCAGATGCTGCAAAAAATACCATGTCCTCTAAACTTATCAATAATGGCAAGGTGCAGCCTGAAGGGAACCCAGAAATCTGAAAACAGATTTCAGAGGTAGCACAGACAATGTGGAAGCTGTGTCAGTGCAGTTGTTAGAAGTCAGGTGCAGAAGGAGCTCTGGGCTTCCTACCAGCATTGGCCACTGAAAAGCCACACATGGCAGCTGCCTGATGAAAGCAAAGCCACCATTCGATGGCCATTTCCCGCTAGTCAAACAGGAGGATAGTTTTTTTCAAGGGCTCCTTTTTGGGGATGCTGAGGGGGATATGGAGATTGATCCCAGGTCCTTCACACTGAGCAACATCCACAGCCCTCCTTTATTTATTTTTATTTTTTGAGACAAGGTCTTGCTAAATTCCCCAGATGGGGCTCAAACTGATGATCCTCCTACTTCAGCCTCCCAGAGTGCTAGGATTACAACTCTCAAGTGTTGGAGGAAAAATGAAGAAGGCAGGTGCAATGTGATACAACAAATTAATGGGTGATGTGCTTGATCACATCCCTGTAATCAGAAAATTTTATACAGCTCTACTTAGAATGTACCTTGAACCCTACTGACTGACAGTAGTTAAATATGATCCAGGAAGAGTGACTCAAGGGCATAAGAACTCCAGATAATGGTGTGAAAGTCCCTCCTGCCTGTGTTCTACCTTACTACAAGACTTGGGGAAAGTATCCTTTCCTTCTAGAAGCCTTTGACAGGCTCAGGCTTTGGCCAACCCAGCAGCTTCCAAGCCTTAAGATCCTCTGTGCCTGAGCTATTCCTCTGCTTGGCAGTGTAAGGAACACTGGTCAGGTAGAGAGAGGTCTCTCTGGATGATAGGTCACATTCCACCACCACTGAGATTCTCCCTTGCAGTGTCTGGCTGCCACTCAGGTCCTGGCACCCAGAAGGCCCTTGGACGGTTGCCTTGGACAAGTGCAACAGTCCTTGTTTGGGGCCCTTGGGGACCACAGTCATCAAATCACCATTCAAAAGATACTCTGATTGGAGCACATATCATGAAGGTAGGAAAACCCAATCCCACTGAGAAGTGGCAAATGTCTACTTTTAGGAGATGTGATCCAAAAATATGGTTAGTGTTTAAATTTGTTATAGTAAAGAATATATTGCCATAAATCCCACTCAAAATACACTCCCTCAGTTTGAACACACTTGTCCCATTGTTATTGCCTCTTTCTGAAGCAGTTCTGGAAGTTCTCTTTCATGAGTAGCTGCCTCAATGTCCTGAATTGATTCAAAATGTTGCCCTTCCCTGATCATTTTTTACTTTGGGGAGGAATCAGAAGTCATATGGTGACAGATCCAGTGGATGGTGGATGGTGGATGAGGACACATTGTCATGTTTTTATAAGCCTGCCTCTCTGTTAGATGCCACTTGGCAGCAGCATTCACTGTATTTTTTTAAATCATACTTTAAAACACTCATGAAAGAGGACTTCTGAAGCCACTTCAAAAAGTGTCAATAATGATGGAATAAGTGTGTTCTAAGCAAGGGGAGTATTTTAAGGGAGATTCATGGTAATGTTTCTTTTACTGTAATATATTTTAAAATTTATTTATTCACTGTATAGTTTGATCACTGCTTATATTTCACATGCTACTGGCTCAAACAAATAAATGATTTTCTCAGAATAAAATGTATTGTTTTATGTTTGAACACTTAAGAGAAAATTATATCATTAATGTTTTTGCTAGATAACCAGTTCCTCCCATCTTAGAGTGATGTAGAGAAGCCATGGCAATTTCTACCTATCTTTCATTGTTCAGTCCATGGATTCCTCCCTGTCAGGCTGGACTGGGTGACAGTCATGCCCCTTGGGTCCCCAGATGTGGTCTTAGGTCTTATTGTCCTCTTGGGTAACTTCTTTCTGAGATTTTTGAATAACTTTTAGGTTGTCAAGTTTTTAAATCATTCTCAACAGATAACTTGCAAATAATCTGCAAAGGACAAAAAAGTAATTTAATGCCAAGAGTAATACATAAAATAACCAAAACGAATGACATGGTATTATGAAATTTGGTTTTCAAAAATTGTCCTACAACTAAAGGAACCGATTGTGTTTATGCATTGCATGTAAGTGTTCAGTTCCTTTTGGAATCTCTTAATGAACAAAAGTGCCCTCAACCATGGAGGGTCATTGAAATAAGTTAAGTGATAAGGTAATTTTTGTGGCAAGCACTATTCCCTTTAAATTTAAAAAAAATTGGCATGCCTTTCTCATGTCTGTCAGCACCTGTCCATGAAGCTATGTGAACGACTTCTGTGGGAGGTCCAATGCTGGACCTACTCAGCATTCATTGCAAGCACATGGCAGTGGAGGCCAGGTTCCCATCATGGAAGCTATGGCGTGGTCCTTCCCATTTAGACTGAAGGGCATGGAATGAAGCTCAGCCTCATGCGGAACCCACCTAGCTACCTTGCCAGCCCAGCACCAGTGTGGCTACTCCTTTCATCTGTCTTGGGTACAGCCAGTGTGACTCCAGAGCTCTCCTGAGCCTAGACTAAGCTGTGAGTCTGGTTAGTCTATTATAATCTTAAAAAGCCATCTCCCATGATCTCTAGACCTTCAGTATAGTCTTGTTTACCTGTTTAACGAGCAAACAAAGCAGTGTATAAGCTAGTTTCACTTAATGCCTTCTCTAAGCTAGGCATTCAGTTGGTGATCACTGAAGGCTTGCTTTCTTGATCCCAGCTGATTTCCCTGAATAAAGATCTTTTTTCTTCTGAGTAGGAAGGTGGGCATCACACACACACACCTGTTTTATATTCGGACTAGCTGATCATGCTCATTTATATACATCTTTTCCCTTATCTTACGTACCACAAAATTAAGGTAGCTGACAATCAGCTAAGGCAAATGCATTTATCAAACATCCAACAACAGTTACTAGACATCCACTACAGACAGCATGTCTGATGCTGGGCATGCTACTCACATATTAATAAAGGGAGAGAAAATATAAACAAGGAAGTGCTTATCGGGGTGATGAGTGATGCGGGGGAGGAAAGGAAGGGAAGGAGTGATGGAGAGTGTTTATTTCAGAAATCGAGGTCACAGAAGGCCGCTCTGATAGAGCAACAGGGAGGAGCTGAGTGAGGAAGACTGGTACCCTGAGGACATCTCAGCAGGGACGCCAGCATCCTGGGTTGGTGCTGCTCTGCCACCAAGGCACAAGACGTGCAAGGTGGAACTGGGAACCACCTCACCTAACATCCTTCATTGCAGTTTAGCAAGTGAAGCCAAGAAGCATTATAGGTCCATGTTCTGCAGCACAAAGACAGAGTCCCTCTAGTTAGGAGGGGGAAAAGGTGACAAAGAAAACATTATGAGCTGATGGTGCAAAGAATTTGCAACAATTGAATAAAATGCCCAAGAACAGCTGAAGGATAAGTTCCTGAGTATTCAATCAAATAGTCTATATTTAACTGCATACTAGCATATGATATTAATATAAAAAGCATTTGTTCTTCTTAGCAGCCAGTGATCCAGGTCACATTCTTAGTCCTTTGATGGTAGAAAAATATACCAGGGAAACTGTCGTCTCAAATTCTTAAATGCAGTTACTGCCTGGGGACCAGGATGCTGATAAATGTTTGGACATTTCCTGTAACCACCTTACTCTGACTTTAGTGCCCAGGGAGAGTGACAGCAAGCTGTGATAATGGGTCTGCGACAGGAGGCAGAGAGAACACTGCAACCAACTAAGAAACTCACTCCCTTGAGGTGAGACAGGAAGTGATGATGTTATTCTCTCAGTAGTAGTCACAGTTGTTGGACCATCACCCTGTAATTCCAATGTGCCCACCACCCTGTGTCCTACTACAGCTTTCCTGGAAGTTGGTCTTTGCAGAGTTGTCTACCTTTCTCTTTCTCTTAGCACTGTGAAGATGTGACACCTTTCATTACAACCCTGCCACAATCAATTGCACTGTATTTTTTGAGGACAATGGAATCCCATTCATAGAGAGTCATCTGTGCCTCTGCTTTATCAGGGTCATCTTCTGCTAATTAACTTAGCAATTGTAGGGAGCCGGCAGAATGGAAACCAAGAAGCCTGTGTGAGCTGCTAAGTTACTGCATGTGGCACATGACTGATTCTGTCTGTAGAAGAGTTCAGCCTCATTCAAGCCATGGAACCTATGATGGTGGCCACCACGTCACCCAGTGCAATGTGAGTGGCCCACCCCTCCTCAGAAGGAAGATCTGACACCCTAGGAGTCCACATTAGCCCAGGGTCAGGCTGCAGCATTTTGAGGCGTGGCGAGACCTTCTCAAATGCTGTCACTGCTTTTGCCTTGTGGGAAGGAATGGAGTTTCTTAGGCTGGGCTTCAGCTTACTGAGTTTGTGCAAATTCCAGATTGAAAATGAATTCCCTGAGGTCATCTGGACTTCACCTTGTAATAGGCATCAGAAACCTGCCGTCTATATAATTGCTGGCTCTCTATGAAACTTACTTCTATTATCTTATTCATTCACTGGGCCCCTCTCCCCCAAATCACAAAGCCTCTGCTCCCTTTGGATGCTCACTGACTTTGGACATGTCTGACTGTGCAGCTTTTCCAAACTGTGTTCTGTGCAATAGGTTAGGGTCAGGATGAAGGGCAACTCCTTAACGTATAGGCAGGGCCTGTTTTTATAGCATAGTTCTAGCTTACTTAGTATTTTTCTTCAATTTTGGCTTGGCTGGAGAAACAAGGTTAATATACATGAAACAATCCTCAGCTCTCCCAAGGCAGAACATGTATAGAAGACAGGAAAATAAGACCAGCTTTGCCTTGTAGTGTTTACCATACATTATGCATTAAGCATTTATCACTTAAGTGGATGGGGAAATGAATAGGTTCTGGGTGTGATAATATTTCCTTTGTGCACAAACATATTTTATGACTGTCAAAAGCAGGAGAAAAATTACCAAATAACCTCAACACTGTTTCAGAGACACAAAATATTTTGACATTTTCATTTCAAATAAAAATGCTGGAGAACATTTTCCCCCAAAGCCAGAAATCTTGGAGCAGAAATCAGAGAAGACCTGGTGGTTCCCTGTTACTTCTCAGTGATTAGGTGTCATGCACATCTGAAGTGGCCTTGGTCACCTGTGAGCAGACAAAAGTGGAGTTGGAGGTGACAGGGCCTCCTCAGCCACTGACATGAGAGGGCTGATGCAGTGAAGCCCTGGAGTGTAGTCCGTAGGGAGGGGCCCCCAATCTCATGTGGGCAAGAAGGCACACCCCCTGGACACCCAGTGCCAAGGACCCCATGCCCTTGGCACAGGCAGCCTGAAGGCAGAAGCTCCATCCTGACCTTGGGAGAGCCAGGCTTCCTGACCTTGAGAAGGTGCTTTGATCAGGCACATTCACCTGTAATCAGAAGAGTTTGGAAGAAGAGGAGAAACAGTAGCAACAGCTACTGGTACTTACTCTGTCCTGGGTACTGGTACAGCTGCTCTGTCCTGGGTACTTACTCTGTCAGGTGTTCACTCCTGCAGTTAGGGTCCCAGGTGCTGACCTATGCTGCCACACTGTGTTCCTGTCACCTGTGGCAGGAGGCCAGGCCACCAGTGTCTTCCTAGAGTGTATGAGACCTGCCCTTCACTTCCACTTCTACTTTCCCCCTGTAGTGGCCCAGATTCCCTGCAGGCTAAAACAGGAGTCCTGAAAGAGTTCAGTCTTCATCTCCAAGGCTCCTCAGTCATGATTTTGAGAGCACAGGAGGCCACTCAGTCAACTTAGAGAATGCTTTCTTCACACACCAAGAGGATGATTGAATGGCCTTGTGAATCTTACAGTTCTTCCAGGCCTGGATCAATGAGCCATCAATTATTGCCATATTACATCTTGTGAAGATCTTGAGGAGAGGGTGGAGCCCTATGATGTTGTTCAAACTGAGTCCAGTATACAAACCCAACACAGCAAGTCTGCCCAGTGGGGGTCAGGCTATGGGACCTCCAACCCATTCCTACTTCTAAATAATGGTTTATGCTCTTTTTGGTAATCAAATGACATTAAACATTCTTAAAGGTTGGTTTTTATTCTAAGTATAACTGTAGACCACTGATAGGCAAAAATCCTGTATGTGACATTTTAAAGTAAACGGAAGAAGGACCCCATGATTCCCTGGGTGTGGTTGCAGCAGGTCTTATGATGGTTCCTGCTTTTCACTGGAGCCCATAGGAACATGGCAGCTGTTAGCAATGGAGGATTTAATGTCTTCCTGAACTGCTGGTTATATCATCTATGCTACCGTTTGGTATTTACTCTTTATATATTTGTGTTATACATTGTTTGTTGGTCTGTGATTTCAACATTGCTGCTATACCAACTTTTTATATATTTCTGAATTTAACAATATTTTAAGTTTAAAAATGCAGTTGAGGTATTAACTTTGGCTGTATAAAAAGAAATGGGCCAGGTATGGTGGTACATGCCTGTTGGGAGGCTGAGACAGGAGAATCGCAAGTTCAACCCCAGCTTGGGTAACTTAGTGAGTTAAAGAGACCCGGTCTCATAATTAAACATAAAAAAGGCTAAGAAATGTAGCTCAGTGCAAAGTCACTGAGTTCAATTCCTAATACTGCAAAGAAGGAAGAGGAGGAGAAAAAGGAATGGGAGGAGGAGGAGGTGGTACATAGATGGCGGGTAGCCAGGGTGAATCAGTGCATGTATGCAGCCTTCCCGCCTTGGAGGTGTTTCTGCATCCTAGGAAGATGAGCCCTGGCTGCTTTTCTGGCCTCTAACCTGCTTACTCCTAGGTGGGGTAGGAAGCTGTCTCTGTGAGCGAGTTTATATATAATAAAAGCCAGACTTGACTCCACACTTCTCTTTTGTAGAGCTGCTCCGGGGCCAGGAGAGGTCTGAATCACTCCACCCTAGCCCTGGAGGCTAAAAGCTTTCTAAAACACAGGGATTCCTGGAGGACCTGGCCTTGTTCCATTCCTCACTGAGATGCCTGTCTCTGGCACAATACAGAGGGTATAGTAGGTGTCCTCTAGTATTGTGCAATCTCTAGTAGTTTGGTGTGTTATTTTTTAGGGAGCTCAAATAGGAGATGAGACATGGAGGATCTAGGAGAACAGAATCAGCTTGTGGAACAGAAACTGTCACTTGGTGGGAATAGGAGGCCCTGAGAGAAGGAGGGATGCTGAGGTCAACTGTCAGGGTCTTTCTTGCAGGAAGTACATGCAGGAAGGGTGACAGGATTGTCCCATGGTGTCTTCTCTGCTGTGCAGCCAGAGAACAGCAGGGGAAGTTCGACTGGAATTGCTGCTGACTGCTGTGATTTGGACATCATTTGTGCCTCATGGGCTTGTGTGTTGGAGGCTTGATGAGAGATGGTGAGATCTTCAAAGGCGGAGGAGTTCTCATGGAAGGTGGTTGGGTCATGGGGATGCTGTGCTTGGAAGGGATTAAGGTAGTTTTCATGCAGCCCAAGTGAGTGTGTGGTTATAAAAAGTGAGCCTGACCCTTAGATCACTCTCTGCCCTCTCTTTCCGTGGTGTGTCATCTTTGTCTTGTATGAACTCCTGCCATGATGAGCTCCTCCATGATTTGACAAAACCCAGAGGGCCTCAGCAGAGCTGAACCCATGGAGTCCACGATTTTGGACTTTAAGCCTCTAAAATCAAAAGCTAAATAAACCTTTTTAATTTATAAAATACCCAGCCTAAAGTATTTTTAATAAAAATGGAAAACAACCAATACAATAACAGACCCTTTAAGGGAGAAATATGGAGGACTAGGAAACTCTAGCCCTGCCCCTGACTTAGCTCTGGCGAAATCAGCTTCCATCTTTCTATTTTGGAAATGTCAAGATAGCATCTCTCATGGCTTCTCAGAGGAAGTTCAGGCTAAAGCAGGACATTCAGAAGTGAAGAAAGAAAAAGGAAATGGAGAAAAGCAAAGAAGGTGTGATTTCTCAGACTAACTTTTAAGAAATTACACAAGTGTTTATGTGATTTTGAGATCCTCTGAGCTTAGGTCACAAGTGCAGGGCAAGGTCCTAGTGAACTGCTTGCTCAGTCTCACTGTGAGTGAACGAAGAACTTACTAAGCACTCTCGTGGCTGTGGGGCAGCATCCAAAATGACTGCTTAGAGCTCACAAATCTTTACTAATATGTGTGTCCCAGATAACAAGATTTAAAGAAAAAAATTAAACCTGTGTGGGGCTAGGGTTTCAAACAATGAGGAACGCTTTGAGAACAAAATCAGTATTGCATCCATTTAGCCATGCTCAAAATCAATGTATATTTGATAAATGCTGAGCTTGTCTGGCATTTTTCTGACACGGAATGCTGTGTTTCTTTCAGAACATCTTTGCTGGGTACAGTATTTCTGTGCAAGCACCTGCCAGTACTCAGTGGCTTAGCACAATGTTGTTTGGCTAAGATCGTAGCACCCTGGGCTTAGCAAAGCATGGCCATATTGCAGCATGGGTCAACTCATTGACTGGCTTGGTCTTGCCTGGGTGTCTGTGTGTCTCTCCTCCTCTTCCTCCTGGAGCAGGAGCATGGTTTTTGCCTGACCAGGATGGATGTGCAACTTTTGGAAACCAAGACACAGAACAGGCCTGCTGCCCCTTCCCCTTTGTTCTGTTGCTTCATGCAAGTCTGGGGGCCATGAAATGGGACATACGCTCCATTCCTTGTGTGGGGACAGCTGCAATGTCCCAGGGACTGTGGAGGAAGGGAGGAGAAAAGGGGAAGAATTGAGAATGTAGTGCAAGTGGCCACATTGAGGCTGGTCTTGAGCTCTTATTGTTGCTATCCATGCTCCCTGAAGTGCCCAGAAATCCATCAAATGACAACTGCCATGGGGGCCTGCAGGAGTTGCTATGATTCTCCCTGTCTTTACTGGTTTTCTCATTCTCAAAGAGGTTAAGATGCCTGGATTGGTGGACAGGTTTTCTTCTTGGAATTCTTTTCTGTCATCAGTAAATCAATCTACTTTTGCTGAGAGCAGCCAGATGAGAAGCCTCCCTAGCTCATGAGCACACAAGGCAGAGGAGGATGCACAGTTGCAAGGGAGTGGGAAGAACTTTGAACACCCAAGTGACAGAAGGTAGATGTGTTGAGGGAGGGTGTTGTGTGGAGTCTTTGTTTATGAGTAGGGGTAAATACACAAAGTTCAAAGAGTCCTCCCAGTCATGAATGGTAAAGGAAAGGAACTCAGTGTCAAGGGTTTGGGCTTGAATGCAGAAAATAAAAAATTGCAAGTGCAAGTTTCCTGAGGCTTTGGTTACGGATGTTGATTTGCTGTGTAGGAAACAGTGATAAATTACAGTCGTCCAAACTCTGAGCTGTTTGGGAGAGCATTTCCCTGTGCATGTGGAAGCCCCACAGAGCAGAAGTCATTTCTCATCTTTGTAATGTCACCTGGAGTCCCACCCATGAGCAGCAGAGGGCTCAGGTGACTGTGGTTTATGGGGAGAACTTTATACAACTTTCCATTGTTCCAAACATTGTGGTTTCACTTCACAGACAAAGAACTAATGCCCTCCTAGAGACTAACGCTCCCACACACCAGTCTCCTGTAATACTATAATTGTTAACAGTTTCAAAAATGCTCATGATGCTCTTTTATAGCTCAAGATGTTACTGCCTTATGTGTTTTTCTGTGTTCATCGTTTAAAAAATGAGATACAACCAGACCTGAAAAAAACTTTTTTAAAAATTATATTGGTACATTTAAGGTATACAATATAATGACACATTCATCATTGGAAATTTGTACCTTTACATACTCCATCTTGGTTCTTATTTTTTCCCCCTTCCCCTGCCCTCCCTTCAACCCTTCCATCCCTCCATATCTACAAAGACTTTGTTTCCATTTTTTCTTTTTCTCATATAATTCCATTCCCTTCTTTCTTCTCCCCTACCCCTCCCATTTCCCCTTCCCCTTTGCCTCTTTTCTTCCTATTTCACATTATCTATTATACCTTTTAGTCCTTCGTTATGCTTTCAGTTACTCACACTAGAGAAACTATTCAGTATTTACACATGTGTGTCTTATTTATTTCACTTAAGAGTGTCACCTCAATGTTCATCCATTTAGCTATAAATGTCTCTAGTTTCTCATTCTTTATGGCTGAGTAATACTCTATTTTATTTTAAAAAACACACATTTTCTTTATCCAGTCTCCAATTGATGGGCATTTGGGCTGCTTCCAAGTTTTAGCTATTACAAATTGTGCTGCTATGAACATGGGTGCACATATATCACCTTGGTATGATGATATGATGCTTTTAATTCATTGGGGAAGATACCCAGCAGGGGAATAGCTGAGTCAAATGGGACTTCCAATCCTAGTTCTTTGAGGTATCTCCATACTGATTTCCACAGTGCTTGCACCAGTCTACACTCCCACCAGCAGTGGAGCAGTGTTCATTTTTCCCTACAGCCCCGCCAGCATTTGTTATTGGTTGATTTCTTGATAGCAGGCATTCTTTCTGGGGTGAGGTGGAATCTCAGTGTTGTTTTCATTTGTATCTCTTGAATGACCAGTGATGTTGAACATTTTTTCATATGTTTATTTGCTATTTCTACTTCTTTGTCTGAGAAATGTCTCTTCATTTCAGTTGCCCATTTTTGGATTGGGTCTTTAAATTTGGGAGGTCTGATCTTTTTAAGTTCTTTATAGATTCGAGATAGTAGACCTTTGTCTGAGGAAGAGCAGGTGAAGATGTTTTCCCACATTGTGGGTTGTCTCTTCACACTGCTGGTGGTTTCTCTTTCTGTGCAGAAGCTTCTTAATAAGAAGAGATCCCACTTGTTGATTGTTTGTGCTAGTTCATGGGCAACTGAGGTTTTGTTCATAAAATCTTTTCCTACACCGATGTCTTGAAATACATCACTCTACACTCTTCTTGCCTTGTGGGTTTGCATTGAGAAGTCTCCTGTGATTCTGATGGGCTTTCTGTTGTATGTGATTTGTTTCTTTTCTCTAACTGCTTGTAGAATTTTGTTCTTCTGTTGGGTTTCTAGAATCTTAACTATTATCTGCCTATGTGTAGATTGTTTTTTTGATCATGGCTATTTGGAGTCCTATATGCCTCATTTATCTCTATGTCAAGTTCTTTCCCCCAGTTGGGAATTTTTCTGCCATTACTTCTGTGAACAGTTTTTTATGTCATCTGCACGCTCTCCTATTTCTTCCTTGACTCCAATCACTCTGATGTTATTCTTCTTTGAATCATGTAGCAGCTGCTGGATTGATTTCTTGTGGTCCCTTACTATTTTTAAGGAATTTTTCTTTTCCTGGTCACTAATTGCAATCCTATCTTCTATATCTGAAATTCTATCCTTGCATTGGCTCATTCTGTTGCATAAACTTTCAATGGAGTTTTTAATCTCCTGGAAATCTGTTTGCATCTGTTTTATGGATTCCATTTGTTTCCTATGTTCAGATTCCAATATATTCCTCAGCTCCTTTATTTTTTTATCTGTGTCCACTCTAGATTTATGTCACATCTTATACTATAGGCACAATCTCTGCTGTTATCTGAGAAATTATTTCTGATTTCATTTTTTCCAGATTCCCTTTTTTTGCCAGTTCAGTGGGTCCAGATGGTTGAGTATCAGATTGTTCCATCTTGTTGCACTTTGGGGTTCCCTTAGGTGATCTGGAAGTCTGATTTGGGTACTTATTTATGAGTCTTTTTGTTTCAGCAGATGCAGCCTGCTATGTCTTTGTTGAGGCAACTTTTTGCCCACCTAGTGGTCTTGAATTCTCAGCAAGCCACGGAGCAGCCTTTACTCTGTTGGTCACCAGTGCACCAATTCCTGGGTTCAGAGTGGTGGCCTCCTAGATCCCTGAGCTGATCTGTTGTCTGGGAAGGCTTCTTGCTGGGGCCTGAGCACACTTGGGATGGTAACTTCTCATGCCTTTCTCTGTGGCCCCTATGTATCTATTGTCTGGGAGGGCCTTTGGTTGGGGGATGTGCACCCCAGTTTCTGTTGTCTGCACAGGCTTTGGCTAGGGTCTCCTTGCACTTATCAATGGTATTGGGGAGCACCACCGGGTATTGCTTGTGTGCCTGCACAGCTTTTCTCCAGGTGGGTCCCTGACTGTGGCCAATGGTGTGGCTAGCCTCTGGCTGAAATCCATGTGGCCCTGCAGCCCCTTTCTGGGCAGGCCTTTGGCTTAGGTGGGTGTGCTTGAGCCTCTGGTGTCAGGGAAGAGGCCTGGCTGAGATCCTCCTGCAGTCACACTGGTCTGGGCCACACAGGTGCTCTCCAGGATCTGCACGTACTCACCAATGGAATGGCGGGCCTCTGGCAGGAACCAGCTTGTAGGTGTAGCTTCTCTCTGGGCAGGCTCCTGGCCTGGGTGAGGGGCGGTGAGCCTCTGGTGTAGGGGTGTACCCCCAGCTGGGAATCCTCCTGTGGCCACACAGGTCTGGCTCGTACAGCTGCTCCCCGGGATCTGGATGCACTCACCAATGGAATGGTGGACCTCCAGTGGGAGCCCATGTGCCAGTGCAGCTCCAAAAATTAACTTTATTGATCTGTACAGTTTTCACTATTTCTCAGTACTGAGTATTTCTTAATTTCTTTTATGGATTCCTTTGTAAAGGTTGATATTAAACTACTAAATAAATGAGAACATGTAGTCTAAAAACAGGAACTTTATTCCATGTCATATGAAAAGCAATGTTAAACTGAAGGAAATTCTTACTCTCCAAGTGTGTACACTTGCAAATAATTGGAAGAAGCTGAGATGATCATAAAAGGCTTCTTTTTTCCATTTTCACTTTGGAGATATTTAATCACAATTCCTTTCCAAGAAAATACCTAATTTGGTCAGACTGTGATACAGTGTTGCTCCTTATGGAATAGTGTAAGACTGCTGCCTGGGCCATCAAAGAAGTAGGCCGGCTCTGTCAGGCCTCAGTGGTCTACCTGGCTTCACCGGGGTATTGGGTTGATGAATTCTAGTTGATTCTACCAGTTCTGATTGGTACTCAACAGTCAAAGGCCAAATATTGTGATGGTTAGTTCTTGTGGTCTGATCTTAAGACCCAACTTTCAAGAATATGGAAAGAGATTGCCATGGAAGGATGGAGACACACATCATTTGCAGTGATCAGTACCTGGTCTGGAAAAGTTTCAGGCTGAGAGAAGGTAGAAAGGCTGGACAAGGGAGAGCAGGAGGGCAGCTGGAGGAGCCAAAGCAGGAAGGTTGCCCTGGAGGTGGTGGACTGGCAGGTGGGAGGCTCTCAGGTCCCAGGGCATGGTTGCTCCTGGATGGGCCATGGACAGCTGCAGGGCTAGAGGAAGCCAGGCCTCAGGTAGCAGCTGCCAAATGGAGACCTGGTTGATGGTCAGTGTCATGGAGTCCTAGGTGGGGTGCAGTGTTGAGGAATTGCATGTTTAAGCATCTACACCACTCTTGGACCTATGACAGTGCTGCACTGTTGAGAACAAATAGTTGTTAACCACAGCAGGCTCACCATCATGCTGGGTGCACCCCTGGGTCTTTGGGTTCAGGGTCCTTGGGATACCCAGTGAGGGTCAGTCTCAGTCCTATCTGCTGGTTCCAGGAGGGTTTGGTTGTAGCAAGAGGGAAACTAAGTGGCTAGAGGCAGAAATAGGTTTTGCTGTGGGGTCTATTATCCATGAACTTTCCAGAGCATTTCTGAATGTCCACAGCTGAGCTCAGCTGCTAAATTAAGCTGCCTTTGATCATCAAAGGATAGCCTCTTCCACTGGCAAATTGGAGGATTGAGTGATTCTATCTGGGGGAGAGCACTGAGGCCTCATGGCCTGAGAGAATTCCCAGCTTTTCTCCATATTTGACCTGTCTGTGCTGTATGCAGCTCCTCGCCAGAAACCCCAGACTGGAGTTTACCTACATCAAGGGTCTGCTGTGAAAATTAAATGAGGAATAGTTGTCCTCCCTTAGTGTCCTCCCTCAGTGTCCACTGGAGATTGGTTCCAGGTCCCTCCTTAAAATAGTGTACTATTTGTGTGTACCCTATCCAGACCCTCCCTACCTTTAATTCATCTCTTGATGACTTATAATAGCCAATGCAATGTTGTTATATTGTCTTCCTTAGGGAATAATGGAAAGAAAAATATGTGTGCCTGTTCAGTATACAATATTTTCTCCAATATTTTGGATCTGCATTTGGCTGAATCTGCAGATGTGGAATTGCACATCTGGGCACACTGTCATCTCTGCAGGGATCACCGGAGTGCCTGTCATTTGGGGGCCTCTGGAATGAATTTTTGTTAGAGTCACAAATGGTCCTCTGGCATGTGACCTCAGGTCTGCAGGTATCCACTGGCACTGCTAATGCCTGGCCCAGATAACAGCTTGGCTGCTTCCCACGACAAGGGCTGTGTCCAGGCTTGCCCTGGCAGCTCACCTGAGAAGGTATTCAGCTCTTCCTAAGTCCTGGAGTTTTAGGAGTTTTTAGGAGGCCCAGCACAGGGTTACCCCCTGGACCTGCCAGGACTACCAATCTACGTGGATTCCCAGAGGAGTGCTTGCGTGGTGCCCCCTGGTGGTGTGAGATGGAGTTAACCACTTCAGAGGGAAGACCACCGCACACCTGTCCACTGAGCCCAGCTCTGGGCTTTTCCACTCAAATTGGTGTATCTTACAGCTTCTTGTAAAATAATTAAATGTTCACATCTGAATGTAAGACATTGCCATCTGTGCCTTTTTTTTTGTAGGGTGATTTGATATTGATGATTGTGCTTTCCAAAGCTGGTTGTGCTTGAAAACCACATGTACTGGGCACTCAAATGTGCACTTCAGGGTCTTGTCCAGGTAATCTGGGTCTGCAGGAGAACTCATTGTCCATGTTTAAACACTCACTCAGATGAGCAACCAAGCAACATGACTTCAAGTGTTTTTCTTGTGCTGGCTCTCATGACAACCTGTAAGAGAGAACTGAGCAGATGCTGCTGACCCCCTAATAACAAGGAACAAGGGCTTAGAGTTAGGGTTTGTCTCAGGCCACAGTATTAGTTTATGTATACTTAGGACTTCGCCAACACTCACCTTGGCTTATTGGTTTCAGTGATTGAGGCTCCTTGAGAATGCAATAGGCTTCTAAGACCAAATCGCTTCTCCAGCTGGCAGCTCCTAAATCTCAGTAGCTTAACCCTGGTGAGTATATTTCCACCGCACAGTCGAATGCCAGCTGATGGCTCCTGGGCGCCTCTCCAAGGGGTCCCCCAGGATCTCTCCAGCTGGTTCTGTCCCCACTTCTCTGGACACTTCACTTCCAGCTGTGTGGGCAGAGAACAAGCACGGTGATGTCATGTCCAGCCTAGCACTGATGGTCCTCACTGCTGCTCCCATGCCCTCAGCCAGAACCCCAAACCAGGCGCACAGCTCCCCTGGAGGCAGGGGTCTGGGCCATGTCACCTTCCAGCATGTTTGGGAGAAAATGGCTCTGTTTGCTGCCCACATGCCGTAATCCCTTCCTCTATCCATGACCTTAAGGTAATGGCATCTAAAAAGAAAGAACCTCCTTCACGCAAAGCTGGTGTTTCTCCTAACATCACAGCAGTGATCCAGCTAGGTAGTGGTTCCTCTCCTCATTTTATAAGGCTGAAAAAACCTGAGATTCAGAGAATTCCAGTGGCCTGCCAAAGGCCACACACCCTTTTTCATGGATGTAGCATCAGAGGACTTCTATTCATTTTGCCCAAGTTCAAGGCAACATCATCTGCCTATGCCAGCTACCCACAGGACCTGGAGCTAGAGAAAAGCTGGGACCAGGTGTTTTGCCTGCCATTTTGGTGTTATTTTTCCCAGGAGAAGCTATTTTCTTGTTTAAGCATGCTATATTACCCTGTGGGTGACAGGCAGGTTTAGGCAAGTTTTTGTTGATTGGTTGAGAAGAGGCAATTTTTGTAAAAGTTGTTGGAAACTTTTCCTGTTACCATGCAGAAATACAGAACTTTTTTATGGACTTAAATCTGCCCATACCTCTCCTGAGGGCTTTCTCATTGAGGGCCTCAGAGTCCATCTTTCCCACATCTACAATTAACTACAAGTTCAGTAATTAGGAAAGTTATTTATAACCCACAAGAGGACTTCTGCAAGTTAGCTTCCTCCCAGAAGATCTCCCTGATGTTCCATCCACAACATATACCAGATATATTTCAAAAAAGTCCCCCCCCCACATATCAATGAGGACTTTTAGGGGAGTGAGTGGCTTGGGAAGGGCCAGACTTAACAGACTGTATTTATTCTCCCTGGTAGTAATGCTGATCCAAGTAGAGTTCAGCAGAGACCAGATCCTCTGGGAGTTCACAGCCTGCAGGACACTCAGGGGGACCCACCTGTCAGCAGCATATGGTGGCCATGGGGGCCTCTCTGCAGCTCCAGCCTGACCAGCCAGCTCAGGCCTCCAACCGTGAGCTCATCTTTCTTGGAAGACAAACAGGGTTTACCCAGCACTCACCTTGGCCTTGACCTTCAAAGATGGAGGCTCCAAAAGGATGCTGAGGGCTTCAGGCCCTGTGTGAATGAATCTGCTGGACCCTTCCCCTCAGCTCTGTGGGAAGGAAACCATAGTCCTGCTTGCTGACCTCCCGGTGATAGGATAGGAAGCAGGGGTCCTGACCACAGCTTGAGAGTGATGATGTACCCTCCCTTGTGTCCCAGCCGTGGCTCGTGTTCAAGGCTTTCATGCCAGCTCATTAATTCCCGCTGTCCTTCCAGAGGGAAGAGCTCTCTGCTCTCTGCTGTTCCACTGGGCCCTGTGCCCTTACAGCATGAAGTGGCTCTCCTGCCTCACCCTAAAACTGGCCTCCACCAGGAGAAGATTTAAAGATATAAAACCACAGCATGAAAACACCTGCAGAGGGAAACCAGGTATTCAGACCCTCGAGGGCAAATAAAACCTTCATAATTAAGCATTTCATCCAGCTCACTGCTGCTATGTAAGGAAATTCACGTCTCAGCAAAGTTCACTGGCCTGAAGTCACAGAGGTAATTAGAGAGATGAGATGCATTTCTGCTCCTGGAAGCCACTGTGCTGTGAGGCCCAGATAGGAAGGGGTCTGCAGAAGAGGAATCATCTATTTTCCTTCTCAGATTTGTTTAGCATTTTGACTTTTCCTGTGCTTAGCCCGTCTTGCCTCTGAGGAGCCAATCCAACTTTGCTTGAACAATGCTGGATGTTTGCCTTCAGTCAAAAAGCCTCTAAATAAAGAATCTAAATCAGCTTAAGTTCTCCAAAGTCTGTCTTTGCTTCCTACACCTTTCAGAAGCAGAATGTAGCAAATCTGCCTCAGCCAACATGCACATACAACTTTCATCTGCGGTATCAAGCAGGCAATTTATAGGCAGATACAGCCAAAGTCCAAAGGGTCCTGGGGTGTTGTAGAATCAAACATGTTCCAAAAAACTCACTGCCCCCACCTGCTGTTCAAGTGTCATCTGAAACAGTGGAAGTCAGAGCCAAACTCATCAATTAAACCACAATCATTTATTTATCATAACACCTACCCCCTGTTGCTTCAAATGAATTTTCATTAATTAACGAGCCCATCTCATTACATATCAATATTTTATTTTAAACTAGAAAAAACTCACAAGGCTAGGTTTCATTCTCAATGTCTACGTTCTCATTGTGTCAATTCAGATGGCAGCTAAAGATTGAAACATACAGTAGTTCTCTCTTTGATTCATTTTTTAAAATGGGCTTTTATTTTTGTCAGTGATGAAAAGGAGTACTTACTATTGAAGTAGTTTGGAAATTTTATAAAACCTAACTGGGTGGCTGGATTGGACTATGCTAACAACAGGTGTACTTGAGCAAACTTGAGCCCAATTCCATTTGGTTCCTGGCCAAACCCCCCCCCCAAAAACCCTTGAAGAATGGTATTTGGTTTTGATTATTCAAATGTTGGTTCATCTGGCTCCTGTCCTGGTCAGAGATAGAGTTGGAGGAGGAAGCTGCAAGGGGCAAAGTGGAGTCATGGAACAGGACAGCACGATGTTCCCAGCACACCACCAAGGATATTTCCTGGTGCAGGTTGCTTGAGTCTCCAATGCATCACCAAGGGTCCAGGAGGTGCAGCCTGAGCATGGCTGTGTGACCCAGCAGTGGCCTTGCGGGCTGATCTGATCACTTCCTGGGGTTGTCAACAGCTCTCCTCCCCTCTCCTCCTCCTTTCTCCTCCCTAAGGAGGAGCCCTGACAACAACCCTGGAGTAGCTCTGCTCCATGGACTTTCAGTTGGATCCCTGGGTTTCACTTGGGTGGGAAGAACAGTGGACAGACACCTGTCCTACTTTCCAACGATGACAGATGAATGCTCCACTCCTGGCACCAGTATGCTAATAAGTGCTCATCTCTGTGGCTGGTGCTTATCAGCATGCTCACTGCTTGATTTGTGGTGTTTTGGACCAATGCTGTGTGCTCTGTCATTGGATCATTCCATAGCACGGTAGGCAGCCAAAATCTGAGTTATCTCAATGGGGGGGGGGGCGTTAAAAAAATGACTCATTTTTAAGTGGGCTGTGAGTCCTAAAAAGAAAACACCTCAGTTCATGAACTTGAAAAACTCAGAAATGATCAAAATTTTATACCTTTTCACTAAGAATATATCTAAGATAAGAGATACTTATTTTATATACTTTTTTTCTGCCAAAACTTTACTCTCTCATTTAAGGCAAATATCTGTGTAGAAGTCTTTCAGTGTTGGTAACTAAGCCCATCAAACAAACAAACAAAAAGTTTTTAATCAAAATGCTATTCCCTATGGTGAATCTAAACAATTTGCCAAATGAGTTCTTGAGATTAGTAGCAGAAAGTTTTGTGCTGGAAAGAACTTGGGTGGTGATATAACCCAGGCCTCATTTCATGGATGACAGATCAGGTTCAGAGAAGCAAACATCATAGAACCAGTAGGTTAGAGGGCTCATCTTACAGCCTATAGATACTGATTCCCATGTTAACCACTTACCAATCCAATTATTTAAATGCAGGATAACCAAAAATTGCATATTTTTGTTAATTTTATAAGATAATATAACAGGAAATATAAAAGCCACACTTTTATCAAATTTATTCAATACAAGAATTGACTGGTTGAAATGAGACCTGCCTGAGAAATGTTCGGGATAGTCAGTACATAAACAAATACATTGGTGGAGCGAAACTATTAAATGGTCAACATTCTTGTGAAGAAACCACATAAAATGAGAATGATAATGCCAAAAACAGCCATCACCAAACACTTTCCTATACAATATCTTACTAATTTATAACAAAAGGACAAAATAGATGTTACCATCTCCATCTTACAGATGGTAAAACTCAACTCAGTAACATTGCCACTTTCCTAGGTCATAAAGAAGAGAGTATTTGGGCCAGGCTTAGACCATAGAATGGTCGAACCAAGCAACCATTTCTTTTTTTACTATGGTACTTCAGTTAATGAACTCAATTCTCCTTATGATTATAGTCTCAAACCGAGCTGGGTGAGAACCAAATTAATTTCCCTATAAGTCAACATTGAACCTAAACAAACCAAATAGAAATTATAGAACTCAAAAATACAATAACTGAGTGGAGAAAGCAAATTTAAATAAGATGTTGGTTTAAGTAATTGCTTCTTACATATGATACCAAAAGCACACACACAAAAAGAAAAAATACATGAATAGGTTTCATCAAAATAAAGCTGTTTGTGCACCAAAGAACATGAACAAGGAAGTGAAAAGAGAACACACAGAATGTGACATAACTTTTGTAAATCCTATATCTGACCAGAGAATTGTATTTAGAATATGTAAAGAATATGATATCACTCAATAATACAAAGACAAATGACCCAATTGAAAATAGGAGGCATTGTGTATATCTTTTCATTTGAATCATTGAACAGTTCATTATAACCACCCGAAAGTTCTTACCTTGTTATTCTCTCCATCATCCTTGAGTCTATATGTATGAAATAATTTTTTCTTGGTTATGGTAGGTTGACTGGTCCTTTCTACTAACTTTTAATTGAATGTAGCACATCATGGATTCTATCTTGAGAATCTAAGTTTTTTAAATTCCTTCAAAGGATTAGACTTTTTTTTGAGAACCGGTTGGTTTGGTGGCAATTGATCCCAGTCCCCACTGGGTTCTTTTCTGGCTTTGTCACCAAATGGGTCAGCCTCAGAGGTCTGCTCCTTCTCCGCCCCATTCAGCTACTTCAGCCAATTCCATCTGATTTCTGTTTCTTTTACTATCACTGGCCACTGCAGGCAGAAAGCAGGCATGAATGAAGACTTCCCATGGTTCACTTGTTGTCCAGGGCCACAGTGCTCTAGTGTCTGTGATCCAGTTCCTGAAAACATTTCCTTTTTGTGTTTTGTGAAAAATTGTTTACAGTGAGCGGGTATATGCAATCACCCACAACTCCATCACAACCAGAACCGCAGTCTCTCCTCCTTCATTTTCAGTCATTCTCTTTTCAATATATTTAAGCACTTTGCAGTGTTCAAATTCTTTTATGGGAAGAAGTTCAAGGCAAATAATAAATTAACCAGACTTTTAGTCAAGTATGTTTTACTTAGTGAAATCTCAGGTTTAAACAAACGTGAGTCTTTGTATTTGTTTTAGAAGCTAAAAAAAGTTAGGTCCAGTCATATAGTTAAAACAGACAACTCTGAGGGAACCTCATACCATTCCATGGAGTGACACAGTCATGTTAAAGAAATACTGCAGAATTCTCACTTCATAAATGCAAACGTCTACAGGTTGGCTCTCTGTGTAACAGGATTATATGGGAAATAATTCAGAGCACATCCTACTTTCTTTGTCTTCTTCCTTCTGGGCTGCTGCTCCAAAATCTTGTCTCCTCTCTTGACTGGCATGTTATTTGCTCTGCTCCCTCATCCTTCCATTGGTCTAGAAAATTCTCTAAGACAGAATAGAAATTATCTTCTGAGTCCCTTTCAAATAACCCTACTATCCTGTGGCTCTAAGAAAGGCTAAGGGAAGTCTGAGCCTTGAATTGACCCTCTCCAAGCTACAAGGACACTGGGAATTAAGGGCACCTGCCCACTGCCCTCCTCTCTGCTCCTCTCCCTCAACATCACACTTCCCAGCATTTCCCTTGTCTGCACATCTGTCCCTCAGGTTCTACAGCATATATCTTATTTCCAGGAAGGTGTTAATGACCCAAAGATTAGGAGACTCTAACGCTGCACAAGGGCATGATCACGTCTCCTCATGAGAACTATGGGAGTTTCTGAGCTAACACAGAGGATATTAGAAAGCACAGCACATCTTTGTCAGAAAGATATCACCCCAATTAAGTAATATTTCAAATTTATACCAGCTTAAAGCCAACATTGTTTAAGGCTAGTATGTGCTATTTTACCACCTCATTTTTCTGGGCAAAATAAACATTAGATGGCTATTCCACTTGTTTCTTCCAGTTCCTCTTATCCTCCTACTTATCCTATCCTCTTAATATTCTAAAAATGAAACTTCCCATCAGATTTCTAGTGTTTCCTATGGATAATGAAGCCACAGTTTTGGTGCTGCAGAAGCCAGATAAAACATTCACTCAGGATTCCATTAAAGGTCAAAACACCCAGTTCTTAATCTCATGACACCTGCAAGATAGTGATGGATTCTTTTTATACTCATTCCTCAGAATAAGTCTTTAAGATGATCCACTTATTCATTCAGACACTTAAACTTCATTAAATGGAATGCTGGAGAAACAATTTTCCATTGACCGATTGTCTTAATGGAATGAGAAAGTAAGGGGTGTCTGGATATTTGGTTTTCTTCTCAAATCCAGTGTAACCCAGGAGTGAGTGGAGATCCATAATCTCCTCTGCCCTCGCTGTTTTTCTACCTTCATCTTATTTCAGTTTTCAGCAGTGTTCCATGAGGCACTGTCTCCTGATTTCCCATCATACTGCTCTGCTCACCCCCCTGATTTCCTTAACTGGTTCTATCTCCATTGTTTGATCCTTTGGAGCTCAAGCCTGATTCTTTCCCTTTCATGGATGCATTTTAATCTTGGGTGACCTCCATGTGTCCCATGTTCCTGTGTACTCTCTCTATGACAATGACCTACCTTGTCACCCATCCCTACCCTTGTCAACATCAGTTCTCACACTCAGTTCTCAAAGTGCCCATCTGACCACTCTCCTTGATATTCAATGCATCCTTACTGGGGCACATGGCCAAAAGAGAACTTCTCACCCATAGCCCACTGAAATTGCCCTTCTGCCCTAATTTCCCATCTCCTGCTAGCCACCCACTTGCTTAAACAAAAAGCCCTGGAGTTCTAATTCATTCATGCTGTCACATCCCACCTAATCCATTCACCAAATCCCACTGACCCTAGCTTCAAACCTCAGTCCTGTCAGTTCATTCCAACCCATGCCATTGCCCCAAACCAGTGCAGCTGCCATGTCTCATGGGATAGTGAAGCCACTCCCCAAGGCCCTGATCTTCTCTGCCATCCTGCAGTCCCATCTCCACAAGGAAACCAGAGGGACCCAGATTAGAGATGCAGGTCACACCCCGCCCCCTTTTTATTGGACTCTTTCTGTGCACTGCAGACTGGAGTTTCCCACTGATATCTGCCACAGGGAACAGCCTGCATCCAGCCTGGGACCCCTCCATCCCACCTATCATGCTTGGTATCTTGGCCCATTTCCTATATCCCACATATGCCTTCTTCTTAGGCATGGCGTCCAGGCTTTCTGTTTCCTCTGCCTGGAGGCTCTGCATGGATCTCCCCAGTACAGTCTTCTTACTGTCCCCCACCTCCATGACAGTGTCACCTGCCCAGAGAGGTTTTGCAGGCCCTACCTCCAGTCTCTGTTCATGCCCTCAGTTTCACTATCTCATCTGTTTCATCTCTAACCTTGCATCACTATTAAGACATTAAATGAGGAAACACATTGAGATTATCATTCTGGTTCCTCCTTAGAGAAGAGCCTAGCTATTGTTTGTTTTCTTACCTCTTATCTGCTTAACACATACTAACATATAAAATATTAAGAATTAAAATGTTCAATTGGAAAAGTAGGGTTTTTTTTTTTCCCAATGGATACCAAGTAGCTGGTTGACCAATAATAAAACACCTGAAATAAGAATCACAGGACCTGAAGTTTATGTGCCAAAAGTTTAGCATTATCAAGGGTGACCCTGAGCTCTACCCATGTATCTATAGATACTCATAATATCTACCTTCTCCTCTCTGTAGGATGAGAGAGGATACTGGATGAAATGAGACTAGCAAATACAAAGACTCGCAAAGTACCACCTAATGTTTATTCTTGTTTATTTTATATTGAAATAGCCACTTGAAAAATTTTCTTTGGCAAGGTATACAGGCAGTTGAAACCTCTGTAATCAAGGTTGAAGTCAGGAGTGCCTATCTCTACGGCTCTGGCCTAATTGTGCACACCCATAGGACCTACCAGGCACCCCGGGGCTGCCTGAGGTCAGCAAAGCAGGGGGATTTGCAACCTCTAGGCCTGTATTCATCAAGGCGCCACCAATATGTGGCTCTTCCAGCCGTAGATGACCTGATATACATTGTCCCTTCAGAGATGCTCTCTCAGCATAGATCATGTGGATCTGTCCGATTTATCGCAGGGCCCTTGGAGCACAATTTGGTCCTTAGCAGATAACAGCTGCTCAGTGGTTCTAAGTTCCTAAGGGAGATGAAAAATGGCTGCCAGTGTCACAACTGGGGGAAGGGTCTGGAAGGATTTTGCTCAGTCGGTGGAATGTCATCCACTCTGCAAAGGATTTCAAGTCACTGCTTTGTGTTTCTGCTGTGTGGAATCCAAGTCTTCGTAGAGTCCAGGAAGAAGCCACTGTCCCTATTTCTGTGCAGCCCAGTGTGATGGGGTTTTGTGTGCATGTGGTTGCTATGACATCACAGAGGTGAACCCTCCAGGCAGTTCCCTTGCTGACACCACCCAGTGGGGGATTCGATATTAAAAGGAGCATTTGCTGCTCTTCTGACCCAGAAGAAATCAAGGTGAACTGAAACTCATTAAGAGCAGGGCTGGGAGATATCTGGATGGGCACAGTGTGAAGTCCGGGACTCTTGCAGCTCAGCTTCTCTTGCTGAAGAGACCCAGCACCCCCCACCCCCTGAGCCTCTGTTCTCACTTAAGCGGGGCCCTTCCAGCACAAGAAAGGGTTTATGGTGGCATTTTTATCATTGTGACAGAACTTCTCAAATTTCACCTTCCCTCTTATCTTCAAAGCACCAAGTACAGCCTTTAAAGCAACTTTGAAGAAGAAATATGGGAAAATGCAAAAGAAATCCAATACATAGGGAAAACAATTTAAAAAGACTCCATGCACAGATGAACAATACAGGTGACATCATATATGTTAACTCTGATGCATCCGTTAAATATTAACAATTTGTAAAAAAAAAAAAAAAAAAAATGAAGACCATCACCAACTTTTAAGAAGCCTCCTGTATTCTGCCTACAAACCTTAGATGACCAGCCATTCCTAGCATGGTCCATCTTATTAAGACTTTGTTATCTTCTTAAAATTTAAGTTTGTGAATAATGTAATGTTCAAAAAGGAAAACAAATATCCTGTCCAAAGCCAGGCATTCTTCATTCCCTCCAGCCTCTATCAAATATCTCTGGCCCCATTTCCTCCTTTCCTTTGGACTTAATTTTCGCTCACAGTTGATGCACACCATGTAACTGCCTTCGATGGCTGATCATTCTGTCTCGAGAGATGTTTTATTACCAGGCCAGGAGCCCATACTAAGTGGTTGTGCTGTTGTTCAAATTCTCTCTCCAGTGAACATAGTCATTAAAGAATTGTATCAAGGGGAAAAACTTTTATAATGTGACTCTCTCCAAATTCTGAGGATGCTGGTGTTATTGATTTAGTAATAGCTTGCAAATAATGATGTGAAATTAGTTCTTCTGCACTGCTGTTTTTCCCCCTTCATAAAACTCTTGAAGATATTGGCATAAAACCTTTATTGAGGAACCAGGGCCAAGGACAATAATAGCTGACACTCCGTTAGGGTCAGTCTTCCTAGAGGTGATATGGAAGTAGGTTGTGCCATGCTGAGTGGGAGGGAGGTGGGGAAGGTTTGCATTTGGAAGGGAAGGAGAGAGGACTAAAGAGAAAGGAGGGGGAGAAGCCAGAGAACGGGGAGAGGGAACACCATGAAAAAGCAAAAGGCGCAGCAAATCCAAGTGATAAAGAAAAAAGAGTTTATCACTTAAAAGATGTACAAGGGGTGAGCAACAACTCTGGTGAACATTTAAATTTTTAAAATTTAGTATAGTAAAAGATATATTGCCCTTAATCCCCCTGAAAATACCCCCCTTTGGTTTGAACACACTTATCCCATGATTCTTGCCACTTTCTGAAGCAGTCCTGGAAGTCTTTCTTCATGAGGGTATTTACTAGTTGTGATCAAAACTGCAGTGAATGCTGCTGCCAAGTGCCATCCAACAGAAAGGCAGGCTCATAAAAACATGACGCTATGTCCTCATCCATCTTTCTCACCAGATCCAGCACCATGAGACTTCGGACTCTTGCCTAAAAACAAAATGACGAAGAAAGGTAAAAGTTTTGAATTGATTCAGGACATGGAGGGAGCCAGGACAGCACAAATAAAAACACTTACAAAAGAGAACTTCCAGAACTGCTTCAGAAGGTGGCAGAGATGATGAGATAAGTGTGTTCCAGCCAAGGAGGGGGTGGATTTTGAGAGAAACTAAGGTCAATGTGTCTTTTACTGTGATACATTTTTAAAAATGTAAACCGACAATATACTTTTCAGTCACACCTTGTATATTCCACTTCCTGCCATGAACTCTCCTCCCAACATTTTAAAACAAGTCCTTTAGAGTAACAGTTTCTTTGTGTGCATGTTGCCGTGTATGTGTGTGCGTGAGTGTGTGTAGCATAGGTGGAAGGAGAAGCCAGGCCTCATTTCTGACTCACCATAAGTGTGCCTCTCTTTGAGTCCAATGGGGAAGAGTCAGGAGTAGTAGGAGGAGATCATCAGCAGTGGTAGCCAGAGGAGCACGTGGTTCTTGCAACTCAGGAAAATCTTTTTTATTAATTGGTTCATTAATCAACTAATTTTTCAGTACTGGGGCTTGAACCCAGGGTCTTCACACTGAGCTACATCCCCAGACCTTTTTCTTTTTCGTTTTTCTGGGGGGGTACTGGGGATCGAACTTGGGACCTAATGGTTATGAGGCAGGTGGTAGAACCACTGAGCGAAATCCCCGGCCCTTGATTTTTCATTTTGAGACAAGGTCTTGCTAATTTATTAAGTTTCCCAGACTGGGCTTCAGCTTGCAATCCTGCCTCAGTCTCACAGGGTGCTGGGATTACAGGCATGCACCACCCCTCCCAGGTGAACTCAGGGAAATTTTAGTGTGGGTTTTGGACTTCTTTCTAGAGACAGAGGTTGGGACTGGTCTTAATTAGACTCCAAAGAGCAGAGAGAAACCTCTTGCCACTTGGTCTGTACATGGATCATGGTGTGGATACTTTCTCCTTCTCCACATCCAACCCAGGAGTCAGTGCAGGACCAAAGGGGAGGAGCCTGATAAAGCTCAGAGCACAAGATGCTTGTCCTGATTGCAAGATAAGATTCCCTCTGGCTCTTCCTTGCCATGTGCTGCTCCCCATGTTCTGTTTAATGATCCCGAGTTTGGACATCAAGAGTCCAGGATGCCTGTCTTTGTCGCTGCCCTTCCTAGGAGGTGGCAAAGGCTCAGACCTCTCCTTCCCATCTTTTGTACCTTCATCCAGTGTGCAGAAGGAGGTATGCTTCACCCTGGAATTTGCTAGTTGTGTAGAATCTGACACAACACAGGTAATACCTTCCATAGCAGGTGCCAGGGATGTTTCTGCATACACATGCATGTACACACACACACATAAACACACACACTTCTTCAGTCCACATTCCCCAAATAATAAGGGGCACATTTCCCCAGCCATCTGTATCACAAAACCTTTCAGTGCTTTGCTATTTGGTTCAATGAAATTAGTGCATTTAAAGCATTTCTTTTGCATATTTTAAATGCCAGATTATAGTATTACAAAGACCTGGACTCCAAAATATTATAGGTTTTTAAAAAATCACACAAAATATGGAGAGAATAATTATGAGAGATTTGCCAGTCTCCATTATAAATAAATCTAGACAGTAACTTCAAGAGAGGGCAGTCAAAACATCTTACCTGGAGTGATTTTAGGTTGAGCTCTACTTTTGAATGCTAACCTATGGCCTCTGGTGTTCTTATCATTCTGGGAGCTACTGGTACTTACATTCACTCAGTCTGCCAAGAGAAGAAGTTATACTTCCAGTTGTATAATTTTCTTCTCAGCTGTAACATATCTCTTCTTTAAAAAAGTGGGTTAGAAGGATTTATGGGAGCAAATCTGATATTTATCACTTGAATTAAAAGACTAAACCTGCAAATAGTCTAGCTATCAATCCACAAATAGTGTCTGTTGTTACCAGCTGAATTCAGAGAGCTTGGTGAGTAGATATCTTTCTATGTGAGTGTTATAAGCATCAAAACCACTTTTCTGTGTATTATTTTTCTTGTCATCCACAAATCATATTGCAAAAAGATTGATGGTAATTGAATAAATTGCCATGTGTACTTAAAGACTGAGCTGTTGGAGACACAACTGATTTATTGGATGATCAATTTCATTTTCTCTCCCAAGCCAATGCTTTTGGAACACTTCCTTCCAAATGTGGAAAAACCAAGCTCTTTGGGACTAGAAAAACTGGTTTCAGTCCCAAGAGATGGCTTTGAAAGGTGGTGTTGGATGGGAACAAGGGTGAACTGTAAATCAGACTTGGCTGCACAGATTCCAGTGATGGTCTGCCTCATCAAGATGATCTCTAAGATCTGTTTCAGCTTGTATATTTTATGATTGCATAATGCAGTTCTTGTTTGAGGGTTCATGACTGCCTCTTCCCTAAGTAATGTCACTGTCTTATAAGTGGAGATGGATTTCTCTCCCCTTGACTGTAGGATCTTCCACATCTTTCCATTGTTATCCTCTTAGTTTCCTTGCCAGGCATCAAATTCTTTGTACAGTGCTCCAGTTTGACATTTTGTTATATCAGCATCTTAAACTCTTGCGTTTAAACTGATGTCCTCTGGGTCACATAGTCCAACAAGAGCTCCTCCACAGATCAAGCCACATGGGAAGATGTTGCATCCTGTAAGAGCCACAGCTCTGTCACCCGTGGGCTTTCCAGTCCTCAGGAGTTGTGATGGTTTGGGAGATGTGTGTATGTGTGTGTGTGTGTGTGTGTGCGCGCACGTGTGTTTAAACAGTTTTTCTCCTAGAATTCCTTTAAATATGACTACCAGGAGCATTAAGGACTGACGTGTCAGGACTTTACATTTTGTGCCCATCAAGTTGCCTGATTATTGTCTTCCTTTAGAATTGCTTAGGCGGGATGTGAACAAATGAGAATATTGAGGCATGGAATGCAGTAATTGTTGAGGACGCTCTTAACAGAAAAGGCCAGTTTGTATTTCAGACTGGGGTGAGAAAGGATAAGGAGACATGTAGGAAGGCATCCAGAAGAATTGGGAGGGAGCTAGAGAAAACACTACCTTTTGGTACCACTGGGCCATTGATTGGGTTTCCATGGCTCAGCCAGGATCCCCTTTTCATCCCACTGCCATCTGCTTATCTTGACGTCTGACATGATTAATGACCCTAAGTCCAACACAGTTATGAACATAGTTGCCCTTTCTTCAAATATTGGCCTCAAGCCCCTCAGCACTCTAAGTGTTTCAATTCTCTTGCTCATTTGTTTTTTTCCATAATGCAGGCTCTGACACATTAGAAAGTCATGAAATTAATTTAGTGGGTCACAGTCAGCTTAAGAAAATAAAATGCATTGCTAACCAGTCAAAAGTCACTGGTAGAATGAACTGTTGTGGTTTGGAGTTTTGTCTATTACACATGTATATGTAGTACGTTTACTGACCTGATATGTGAAATACATTTCTTGCAGTAGATCACAAGAGTTTGAAGTCTTTGATCTCTTTTTTGACTGTGGAAAGGAAGTGTATGCTCTACAGGGAAGGGATCATTGAATAGCCCTGGCTTGCTCGGAGCCTGCTCAGAGCTGGCCACAGTAGTGCAGGCCTTTAATCCCAGCACTCAGGGCCACTGAGGAAGAAAGATCACAAACTCAAGCCCAGTGTGGGCAACTTGGTGACTTGGTAAGACTGGGTAAAAAAAAAAATTTAAAGATGGAACTCAGTGTGAAGGCTTTGAATTCAATCCCTGGGGGGGAAAAAATCCCTGCTTATTCCAGGAAAGGCCTCTCTTTGGGACTGGGAAATTAGCTGCCAGTGGTTGCAATCTTTTGGCCAATGAGAACTCTTTTTGTATTCCTGAGGCCTTGGGCCACGTGGAACCAGTTTGATCAGATGGTTTACCCTAACAGTGTGGCTTATGGTGAATGCCTGCATTGCTCTAGGGCAGTGATGCCAGATGAGTGCCCAAACTACAACCCAAACCCATTTATTTATGGCAAAGTGACAACACTGCAATTAAACCTGAATACTGAGATTTTACTTTAGAAGAAAAAACTCATACATTAACATCTTTTGTCTTAAAAGAAAAACAAATAGCACTTGTGCCATAGGTTCACCACCATTGCTCTAACGTAATAGTTGTATCTGAGGTCAGTTAGGCAGGTGCTACGTTCTTATTTGACCAACCCCCAAAAGCCCTGGGAACCCAGGCCTGGGTGAGCTTCTGAGTGATTGGTAACATGGTTTCTAGGAAGATTCACTGTGCCCAGAAGATCCCTCTAGCAAAGGATGCCTGGGAGCTTACGCTGGCTCATCTGAACTTTCTCTTGTTCTTCTTCTCTCCCATGTCCTGTGTAGTGTGCACCATAACTGTAAGGATAAACTGGAAAGGAGGGTTTTTTCAAGTCCTAGGAATCCTAGTGACACTGAGGCTTAGGGTTGGTCTGCAGGACCCCAACACGGGCAGAGGCTGAATCTGAGACCCAGAGAAGGTAAAGGGCTTATGGCACATAGAAGCCAGGGAGAGTCTGGTGTCTAACTAGAACATAGGAAACTGGGCTGGCACAGAGTCTACACTATAGAGGTCCTTTTCTGGTGAGGTGATCAAAAGGAACCTTCATTTCTCCATTTGAGACAACAGTGATCTGTGGACTATTGTCCAGGTGTCACTGGTGGATTTAACTGGGTAAAACGAAGGAACTAAATATTTTGTTTCTTTCTCAGTCCCCAACAAGGGAATGAAAATCATGAACCTGGTATAAAATAGTAAAGCTGCATTAGTACTTTCTTCATCACTACAATGAGATCTCTGATTCTGGGTTCTCTGCAAAGAAAAGAAGATTTTTCAGCTCACACTCTGGAGGTTCAGGGGGCTGGTGCTGGCCTGGGGTGGGTTCTGGGGAGACCGGGTGGAGGATGGTACTGCAGTGGTAGGAGTGTGAGTAGGTGGAGGGATCAAGTGGTGACACAGGAACCCAAGGGTCAAGGTCAGACTTGATTTCTTGTAAGTTAGTTCTTATGAGAACTAACTGGGGTACAAAGAGCACCACCTCACTTCCTTCCAAGGTCATTCAGTACCCACGAGGTCATTCACTAAGCCCCTCCTTCTAAAGGCATCACTACCTTTCATGTGGACACTCTTAGGTACTCAGCCCTTGGGACACGGTCAAACTACATCCAAACTGTACCAAAAGCTCATTATGATCTCATCTCCAAAGCAGCTCCTAGTCTTTCTGCTATCTTTCACCTGGGCCTGTTTTTCTGTCTACCAGTTAATGAATTCAGTGCTATTTCATTTTTAAAATCACTTTTAATTATGATATATTATAAACAAATGAAACTTCTCTCTGGGGTCCACCTGAATGGAAATCAATATAAAAAATCAGAATCCAAGGCATACACAGAAAGTTTAGCAAAAGCGTCTCCTGTGTTTCCTTGTGTGGTTTAGGAAAAGAACACCCAACGATTCATCATAAAAGCTTTGAAATTTGATGATATGAAGGAGCTCTAAAGGAAATTAAACATAGCACGATCACTTTTTCAAAAATACAAATCCCACACAGCATCTTAGTAAATAACTCTTCCTGCACTGCTAGCTCATACTTCTAACCTCAGGAGGTACAAAAGAATTTTTGAGAATTCTTACGAACTAACAGTGATGTCTGAATTCTTATGACACTTGTATTATTTACAAACATTTTTGCAAATTGTTAACTTACTTGCTTTTCCAGGTCTTCCTTATTAGAGTAGTCATTTTCAGACAGCATGTGATTTGCAAACAACTGGACCTTCCTGTCCTCTGCCAAGCAGGGATTGAGGGTGGGGAGGAGGAGAGACTATGAATGGTCAGCAGAGCACCCCGCCTCCTTTGTCACTCCCAGTATCTGTGAGCTTCTGTAATGAGAATGTGGTGACCCTGGGTGTGCAGAGCCCCAAGTGGATACCAGGGACTTTACATCTGCGGTCTCTTCCACTGCATAGACTCTCTTGCTCTTGACAGACTTCGCCTTTTATCCCGTCCATGGTACTTTTTGCCCTTTTCTATGCCAACTGGAATTTTTTTCACCTGCCTCTTTGCCAAATAACTTAGACGTTGATGAATAATTTTGGCTCTTGCCATAGCATCATCAGAAAAGATAATGCCTTTCTCTGTACAATTACGTACTCTTCTCTTTCTTGGTCATGCATCTTGTCAGTGTGGTTTACCTGCCTCCTTCCTTGAAATCTGCATTCAGTACATTGTACTTTGGAATCTAAATAAACATCTCTCAAGCCCACAACTGTGTAGACTTTAAATATTTGGTCTCACAGTTTGGTTTTTATTTATCTTGATCCTTCTCCTTTTCCTGAAACCTGATTAAATTTCTTTTCATGACACTATCTTCTTATTGGAAAAGCTCTATCTCTTTAAGGAATTTTTTTTCACTATTTATTGAGAGCAAAAAAGATTTCATACATGCAATCTTTCACTCTTGCAAATGTATACCTTTCAATCTGAGGACAAATAACATCTCTCTATATTTCATTCATTAAGCACAGATCCCATGCAGGTTGGCAGCATTTTCCTGTCTGAAGTGTCAAGGATCGCAGACTCATGACCTTTACACCAGCATGATTCTTTTCTGTTCAGCCTGGTCATTCTTTGGAAGCTCAATGGGTCTTGTTTCCAGCTGACTCTTTGCCTGCTCTGCCCCACCTTCCATGCTGTCCACACTGCATTGCCAGTGTGAGGTGTGCACTTCCCTCCTTGCTGGATGGAATCCTGCATTTGGGACTTTTGTCCTCTCTCCCTTCTCCTGGCCAGGTCCTCCTGCTGTGGCCCTTCTTCCTGGGACCCAGCTTCCTTTACTTGAGACTCTTCTCTGGCTCCCTGGTCCAAACAGGCTGCTGTCACAAAAAAGCCATCAAGCAGGTGGCGTGGAGCCAGCAGAAGGCTGGACATCTAAGAACAGAGTGCTGCAGATTTGGTGCCTGATGCGGTCCTATGCCTGACTCATAGGTAGTATCGCCTCACTGTGTCCTCACATGGCAGAGGGGACACAGCACCACTCTGGGGTCCCTCTTACAAGGGCTGATACCACTCATGAGGGCTCCAGTCTCAAGCTGGTCACCTCCCAAATGTCTCACCTCTCACACTGTTGCAGAAATCTCGGAAAGAAATACACAGAGATACAGAATTCAGATAAAATAATAAAATTTCTTCTCGCGAGTGGACGAGAATGCTAGAAACCAGTCTGGTCAATATCCGTGCCCCCTTTGTTCAGCATTTCCCTTTTTATATCCTTTTTAGCCATTATCTTATCCCTAGTGGTCTTTGATGTGTAAATACAATTCCAGTTCCTATTTACAAGTCACAGACACAAGATAGGCCATATACATTGTAAATTCACCCTGGCATGGTAACTTTGTTAGGTTAATGAAGTTACTGGTTAGAGTCAGATAATCCTCACCTGAAAGAAGGAGTTACAGGAAAAGCAAATCTTAAAAGAACACATTACTTATTTTGCTTCTACAACTACCTTAATATTCAATCTATTAAGTTATCTAAAACTTTTCCGTATCAACACCATCAGATCTGGGGGTACAGATCTGATCTATGCATCTGGGAGAACAGGCATTCTGTCTGTTTCCTCTGCCATGACGCTCCGGCCAACAGAAGCTCTGGACTCCATTTTCTATCCGGTTGTCTCTCCCTGCTGGCTCGTGCTCACCTTGGCAGTGGCTTTCCCTTACTTCCTATGACCCGAATGACAAATTCCCCCCATTTCCTCCTCTCCTCTCTATACCTCCCTTGGCTTCCACCTCTTCCCAGCTCCAGAAGTTTGTCACCAGAAGTGCTGACACAACCTGAATTCGCAAGGCCCTGAGAGTGAGGGTGGTTCCTGCCTGCCTCGCCGTGGGCCACAGTCTCCGTCCTCTGTCTGCTGTAATAATAAGAAATGAGACAGAACCATGCAGTCCACAGCCTCCATCATGAGATGCTCCCTGTCCACATCCATGTGCCATAGTGGTTGCCTAGGTGGGTGCCTACATCCTATCCATGTGCCATGGTGGGTGCCCAGGTAAACTGGGCCAACTGGCATATCTGTGGGCTGGCTCCACAATGACATACATATAGGATTCTTTAATGTTACATGAGAAGCTCCCAATATGTTATCAGTAGCCTCAGCTTCTCTGAGAGAACTTAATTTTACTCCCTGCTCCCCAAAATAAACCCTAGTGTGTTTGCCTTATTATCGAAACTCTGAATGCACCCTTTTCGTTGTCTTAAGTACTTTGGTATTGCTGTACATGAGGACCCTTTTAAAGAGAAGATTCTGTGATGAAGACTGTGTTAATTCCACTGAAATGGAAACAGGGAAAAAATATGTGAGAGTACACAGGTGTATACCCACAGATTCTAAACTCAGGAGATTTGGGGCTTTGATATGCATCTCATGGAGAGCAAAAAAGAATTTGGAGAGAGATCATTACTTAAAAGGATGGTGGACGCTCCAGTTATGCTGGATGATGGAGGGAGTTTTGCTTTGAAAACCTCCCAAATGTTTCACCTGTGTTTTCTATTTCCAGCTTGAATGAGAGATGGGATCATTTTTATCTGACTTCATGTCAGTTTTTTTCCTTGGAAGAGCACAATAGTGGATTAGAAATTGCCTATGTCAAAAACTAGGGATTGTGGCCCTTGCTTCTTTCTCTGCCAGGACCCATATTTTTTTAAAAAATGCTGCCCATATCTTCCCAACAAAACAACAAAATAGTAGATATCAAGCATTACCTTTCCTTTCTCCAGTCCTGCTCAATAGGCATAGTCAGCAACACTGGAGAAGAAATGAGAACATCCAGCTATGAGTGAGGGAAACCAGGTCTTTGGTCAAAGTCATGATGCTGATGTTCTGAGATCTTCCAGAAACAGCTGTGGAGGATGTCAGCACCTGAGGATAAGAGCTGTGATCAGAAAATATGCTGAATGTTTAGATTTTTAAAAATTATTACAGTAAAAGACACATTGCAATGAATCCTCTCCCTCCATTCCAACACATTTATCCCATCGTTCTTGCCACTTTCTGAAGCAGCTCTAGAAGTCCTCCCTCCTGCGTGCCTTTAGTTAAACTGTTTTGGGCTGCCTCAGTGTTCTGAATGGATCCAAAATATTTACCTTTCATGGTCATTTTCTCTTTGGGGAAGTACCAGAAGTCACACAGTGCCAGATCTGCTGAATAAGGTGGATGAGAACACAGTGTCATGTTTTTATGAGCCTCCCTTTCTGTTGGATGGCATTCAGCAGCAACCTACACTGTATTTTTTATCACACCACATACAGATACTTAGGAAAGAGGACTTCCAGAACTGCTTCAGAAGGAGGCAAGAAAAATGGAATAAGTGTGTTCAAAGCAAAGGAGAGTATTTTGAGGGAAATCGGTGACAATGTGTCTTTTACTGTAATATTTTTTTTAAACTTAAGCATTTAGCCAGTAGTTTGATCATCATTATGCACCTGGGCATGTTGGGGAGGTACCCGCACTTTAGGAGATGCTCCCCACTTCTCGAAGTTTACATAAAACATCACTTCTGGGGCTACACTGGCCAGATGAGAGAAGTTGGCTTGCACTCCACATTACAGACCTGACCTCCACTCAGGCAGTTATCTGGGCTCCTTTGTCAGCTTTCCCCTGGGTGTGGCCCTCTGTAGCTGCATGTCTGTGATGTGCTCTATCTGCTTTTGGACACCCAGAATTCCCACCCCAGGCTCTTGCAGCTCCATGGACAATGCCCTCTCTAGAACTTCCTGGTGACCACACTTTTCCCAGAAACGGTTGTCCCTGTTGTCAACTTGCCAGCCCCGAAGTGTTTGGAGTACCCACATGTCCCACACGGTTAGTACATATACTGGGTAACTCATATCCCTCCTGGCCTCTAGGGTGTCCTGATGTCATCTGGTAATGTCCCTGTGGTCACTGCTGGGGCTCTGCCTCCATGGACTTGCATGGCATGTACCATCCTGCCCATTCTGCCCCTGAGGTGGATACAATCCTCCTTCACACCCCAACCCACCATGGACACAAGGACAATACATGTGTGTTTAATGGGTTTCGCTTACTGAAAGTTTAGCTAAGTGGATTTTTAGCAGGAAAATCCTGAACTTGAAAGCCCAGCTTCTTGTTGCTGATGCTCCTGAATCCTAAGGTCCATGGAGGCCCTGCCTTCACCCCAGGCCCTGGCTCTTCTTATCTCAGGCAGCAGGAGAGATTTCTTAACAAGATCCATGGCCTTGCGTGAAAAAGGAAAAAGACACAATTCTCTTCATGAGCATCTAATCAAAACATAGCTGTCCTTCGGCAGGTCTGCAGGCAAAGCTATAGTAGTTTTGCCAAAACCTGTGACCAACAGAAGTCACAAGTATTTTCACAGCACAGGGACAGCTGCAGATGTCTGGAAATGCATTCTGTGTACCTGCTCTTTTCCTTATAGAGTAAGATACACAAGTGTACCTTGCTTCCTATCTTGTCTTTGCAAAGGACTTCCATTCTTATAGCTGTCAGAAGGTAAAAGACAGAATTGAATCTCCACTTGGGAAGTATATGTCCTCATCTAAGACAACCCTGCCATTAGATATTGTTAACTGATCTCAGCAAAATGGTCATGACACTGATACATACTTAAAATGAAAACTCACTTTAACTTGCCTACGTTTTATGTATTGTATTGTGAATCATTAAGCAATATAAATATATTTTATTTATATATTTAAAGATATGGAACTATGTTTCAAGGTAATACATTTTCTTTGTAACCTGATGTATCTTAGCTTATATATTTAAAGTACAAGTTTCTGAAGGTAGAGATACTGTCTTCACCATATTGACCCAGGGGTTCATTTTTTTTCTTTCATTTTTCTCTATAGAGAAAAACTTTGGATTTACTTTATCTTTCTTAAATTTTAGGACCTCAACACCCTTCTGTGCCCTGTCCCCAACCCCTGACTTTGTTCTGTTCCTCGGAACCCCTGACTTTGTTCTGTTCCTCGGGACTCTGGAGTTGCTTTTCTGCCTCATGCGATCCTGTGTCTTGTGGCTTTTCTAAGCTAGGAAACATGCTGCTGATCACAGCTGGCTTCTGTGAAGACATCTCCCTGTGTTATTTCATAACATCAATAAATCAGTCTCCAAGACCCACAAGGGACAGAGGTAGAGCCTGTGTGCAGACGTGCTGCCTGTAGGGCTCTAGGCTGTGTCGTTAACTACTGCATCACCTACTACAGCTATATTATATTTTTGTACATAAATGCAGCTGTAATTGTCTACCTTCTTTTTTGTTCCCAAGATTCTGCAGTTACAAAAATGCTTTCTCCTCTCCCTGACTCTCTCTCTGCACCTCCTCACTTTGCCCTGGGATTCAACTTTGGAGAAAAAACTCTTGCATTCTGAAACTATGTCCTTGTCTCTCTATGAAGAAGGTCAAACTGAATCATCTCCAAGGCCTCCTATAGCTACCATCAGTATTCTTATTTAAAGCCATTGCAGGATAGGATGTCTGTCTATGATGTCCTCATAACCTGGCTGAAGAACAATCATTCTTCACATTGCCCACAGTGTCTCAGAATTTTCTGCAAGGCTCTAAATCTTTCCCATGAAGAGGTCACCCTCCACCCACAGCTTCTCCCTCCCTTGTATGTTGGGTGCAGTTGGATTTGTAAAGGTAATGATTGAATACCCTGAGCCAACAGCTGCCCATATTGTTTGGTTGATTATTTTTCTAGAAAATAAAGAATTCATTCATAATCACTATTCTTTTCTGAAAGCCCAACAGGACTTTAATATGTATCTGAAATAGTAGCACAAAATATCTCATCTTCGTCTGTGCCCATTCCAGTACAGACAGGAGCAAGTGATATGGTTGTTATGACAGCCAACCAGTTCTGTAGGTCCTTCTAGGATCCACACCTTCCAGATGCCTTTGCAATTTGAACATAATTGATGTATTAGAGTTCATGTCTAAGCGTCATACAACACGTTTGTAGAGTCACTAAGCAGGATATTTCTGCCATGGTGGCACCAGTGGAAAGTTCATTGAGATGATTGCTGTGAGTAAGGTGAATTGTGCAGTCCTAGTAATGGTGTTTGTAGCTGTATCAGATGATGGCCAGTAACCCAGACTTTTATACTGTAATTGTTGCCAAGCTGAACTAGCTTTTTCCTCAGAATTGCATATCCTATTATTTTTATTTATAGACAAAGATGTTCCTAGCCTTTGATTCTAAGGAAGGTGTTCTGTTGCTAATAGTATGTTTTGTAAACCTTAGAGCATAAAAATCCCAAGTATTCAGTTGTTTCACTCATGAATTTATGTCTGAGGGTACTGAATTCCCAGGAAGGTGTAAGACTTTTTTAAGGTCACCCAGGTAGAGGACATGGGTCTGTAAGGCCCTCACTAGCCTTTGTCCCACCTCTGCACACCACAGCTAGTGCCATGATTCTATTTTGTGTAGCCACAGTCCTTGACCAAAATCAAGGATTTTTCTCCTCTCTTCCTCCTTCCCTCCCTTCCTTTGCATGTATGTGTTTGTGTTTGCACACACGTGTGTGTGTTTCACTGTTGAGATCAGTGGTGCAACTTTCAGCCAACTTTTGACTTGACTCAAGATATAACTTGCATTGGAGCTTTACACTTACGACTTGACTCTGCAGCACCCTCCTTTCTATGATTGTCATAATCATTATTATTATAAAATATTTATAACATGAAATATACCATCTTAACCGTCTTTTTTGCCTTTTTACTTGGATGAACCATTAATCCATTCTTACATCAACAATCAACACAACATAATGCCATCTTTATGTGACCTAAAATCATGACACTAGCCAAAGACAAAGAAATCCTTGCATATGCCTGGGCATTGTCTGGGTCTCCTTTGGTCCCTGTTGGCGTCAGGTTCCCCTCAGTTGTACTGTGTCTCTAGCTCTTTTTCCTTGCATCACCTATTCTCGGGGTGTTTTTGCCTTGTGAAGCCTCAACCAACAGAAAGTTGAGAAAGTTAACCAATCAACTCATTTGGCCAGTGTTGGCCATTGTTTGAATCCAGAGTCTCACACCTGTCCAATTCAATGGACGAAGTGGACCTTTCACAAAGTGCAAGGTGCCCATGGCTCCCAGTCCCCCTGTGTCCGAAGGGTAGTTTCTGGGCATAGTATCCTTCACCCAATCCTGAGCTACCCTGAATCCAGAAACTTCTGTGCCCTGAGAGTTTCCAACCTTAAGGGTCTTTTCTTGCATCTACTTTGTTCAGATAAAGTATTTACCCTTACTTTGTGAAGAAATTACTAATCAGTAAATTCAGTATACAGTGGATCCTTCTATGCTACCTCTGAATAACAGGGTGAAAAAACTCCATTAGAAAAGAATTATGGTGTAGTTATGCAATGGAGTCACTTTAAGACTTGAAAATAAATAAAGTGTATAAGTTGCCCTCTATAATTCATCACCTTTCATATATAGCAATAATTCTATAATGCAGTAATTACTTTGGATTTCTATGTTAAATTATGTGAATCATTTCATTCATTACAGATAATGAGCCAGTAGCACAAGCCTGAAGTGATGTCTTCCTAAGACTACTAATTTATTCGATCTCCCTCCTGTCCCACATCAGAGTATAAAAATCTATTTGTTTGTTGATTTGTTCCTTGCAGGAATTACTTGTAATGGTGGTGGGGGAGAAAGCAGGGCATTAAGACATCCAGCTTCTAATATGGGAACTCCATGTGTGTGTACCGATAATCTAGGATTATGTGTCTATCCAGAGATGCATTTATTCATTTGAACACACCTAGAATAGCTATATGGAAGACATGAAAACATTCAGAAGCTCAAACTTACAGCAGAGGCACAGACAAAATGTTTTAAAATCTTGTCTCATCCACAAACACCCACAAAGATTACTTCTGTAGATCATTGCCAAGGAGCAAGAGCACAGTAATACCATTTGTCCCTTGATGTCTTCAGTACAATATATTTATTAGTTCCATGGATGTGTATAGGAGAGCAACTCTTCTTGATGTAGGAGACCTTGGAAAACCTAGAAATTTAAAAAATGAATAGACTCTCTTACAAATATGAACTTACTGGCTAAAGCCTGTGAAAGGGCAGCAGTGACCTTGTCCCAGAGGATGTGTGTTAAAATAAACATCATCGTGCCAAAATTTGTTTATTCTTTGTCTATTCAGTTCTCTGAAGTGTATGCTATCTCTGCACTCCCCAGTGGGAACCAAGCTTCAGAGGTCTTGCTGACCACAATGTTGGCGGTGTGAGTTGGGGCTTTATTGTGTCCTTTGTGAGGTCAATCAGGGGCTCCATCATTCATGAGCACCTGAGATGTGGCAAGAGTCTAGCTCCTCCGGTGGTATGCCTGCATGTCATAGCTCGGGCATTGTGTTTCCTTCATTCAAGAAGTAAGTGTAGAAATGGACAGCAATTGGCAAATTGTATTGAAAGTGTCCTACTCATCCAAGTAAGAGCTACTTGCCCACTAGGAAAAAAGATTACTGGACAGAATTGTAGTCCCCTGGTGTTTTCTAGTGTCTGGGAAGACCATTTGTGTGTGGTGAAATGACAGGGTGACAGAATTGTGTCGACTCTAAGCCTAATGCTGCGCCATTCACCCAGCATGTGTGCTCCAGAAAGTGGAGAAAGAGTGAAGGAAGGGGTGGGAAAGAGATAAATCCTTCCAGGCCGCACCACCAGTGTGCCACCTCTTCTGAACAGACACCATTTCCTGACAGCAAGTCAGTTATAAACTCATCAGTGGACTACTTCACTGATACATATCACACCCCCATGATCCAATCCCCTCCAAAAAGCCCCACCTATGAGTGTATGAGGCCTCAGGGGGACATCTAGATATGAACCATAAAAACAACCAAGAAACAAGTTATTTGTGAATAGTATCCAAGTTTATTTGTGAATTATATTCAAAACTATTATATCATTTTGTTGCATCTTTCTAGTTCAAGGTTGATTTGTGATGCATGAGTCTTGATGCAGACATTTGAAGCTCCCTAGACTGATGAAAAAATCATGTTAATTGCAAAACCAGTGAGTATAATATACAAGAGCAGCTTTGAGCTTTGTAGGAAGAGATCTTCCTCAGGAACCAGAAAAGAGACAGCCAACTTATTGTAGAAAGAAGCTTTCAGTTTGCTAAATTCTGTGAATTTGCTTTCCCCACTACTATTTTAAAGGGTTTGCTTCAGCAGAGCTGTGGCTAGGCATGGATGGCAGAAGTCTCTTGAGACTACATGGCAGGCCTAACCAGAGGCTCGGGTCTGGAGCACATGTGTATTTCAGGGGTTCTCAGGTGACCCTTTGAACAAATATTTATAAAGTATTTTTTAAAGAATCACTGATGCTGGAATTAAAAATAATGCTTAGTAATTAAAAATGAATTAAGTGTTTAATAAATGAGTGAATAAATAATTAAAACATTCAAACCTCTATGGACACATCCTAAAGGGCAGCCTGCCCTGTGCACGTAAGAAGTCATACACAATATGGTGCTTTGAAGTTTTTTTTTTTAATTGTATACTAATGTCATAGTAAATATGACCTCCTAGATGAGTGTGTGTGTATGTGTGTGATATATATGTGTGATGAAGAAATTCTAACTGTAAAAGTATCATTAAACTGGCTTCTTACCAATAGTACTAACCACTAGGTAGATAAACCTCTGTGGGGACTTTATAAATGGCATTCTGCAGTGTTAGTTTCCCTGAGATACATTTGTTATTACCATCTTTGAGGTAAATAGACTTGACAGTGAAATATTTAAAAGTCCCAAAGCAAGCCCTTCGCTATCCGCCTGTTAAGCTTGCCCTGGGTAGCAGATCTGTTCCTCCCTGAAGGCTGGTAACAGTCACAGGGGGTGCTGTGGCCACCCATTCCTGTGCTTGGAGTGGCTTTTCTGAATGAATCATAGTTCCATGATTCTAAAATCTTCCCTTGATAACACAAATGCCTAGATGTTTTGCTGGATTGATATGAAAATTATTTGCCTTTCTATGCTTACCTTGGGAAACTAGGATGTTAGAAGCCACCAGATCCCTCTTCTATGTAAAATACACAGGGATAAACTAGGAAGACACTGTTATAACAGCAGCTCTTTCATGTGCTGTGAGCCAAAGTATGCCTCCATGATTTTGTTATTGTTTCTAAAGCCTCATTCATCATTTAACAGATATTTATCATCACATTTATGTTCAAGCACAGTGACAGATACAGGTCATAGATGGTGAAGGAGACGGCAGTTGTCCTTCCCCTCAGGGAGCCTGTATTCTCAGATTTTTCATTAAAATCCTATGTGAACGCTTTGTAACTAACAGGGCTTACCAGTGGATTGTAGTCCACAGTTCCTGAGAGGCACTGCTGTGAATAACAAGCATCTTCGTATTTCTGGTATCTCTGTGGTCACCAAGCAGAGCAGCTCCTGATAGACTCCAGGTTGGTGCGTTCTGTCCTATTGCCTCTGTGAAGGCTGTTTGGAGATAACTGTGACTTTGATGAACATTCTTCTAATTTAAATTCCTGCTCTGTATACCACAAATTTCCTTATATGAACCTGAACCAATTACATTTCTTCGTCTTTGAGAATGTGTGCTAAGATATGGACAACTGTGGTAAATGCTCAGTAATGCATGTTGCATGACGAAAATGAATGAATCTCACTAGGTAAAGAGGGGCACTTGATAAGACAGGTTGATAGAATGAGGAATCAGCAAGACTAGGAAAATTCCTGACAAGTCATGGAAGACCTCACCAAGAGAGAGGCTCTGGAGCTGGGTGTTGAGGTTCAGGTCATGACTGTGCCATTTGGAAATTCAGTTTCACACCATCCTGGAGTGTGGTACCAGGGAGTGACTCATCACCATGACAGAGAAATTGTGCAGAAGATTCCTGGGGTTTCCCTGTATGCTGTAGCACTCAACAAGACCTGGGTGTGAGCAACTCTTTTATTACCTATATGACAGGACTTTAAAAATTATTAAGACGATATATGCAGAACATATAAGTCCAAAACTACTCCCAAATTGAATCTATTATTGTTCTTCAGTAAAGTCCTTCATGGGTTGAAAGTCTGTCTGTAATAAACTCAGTTTGTTTGGAGGAACCCAATGGGCCTAGGGACATTCCGGCTCCCCAGATCTATGACCTATTTGTATGAAAGCATGCATTTTTAAAAACATGACTGAAAACAAGTTGTAAAGCCATTTTCTCCAAATGAATCAACACCTTTTCGAGAATCAGAAAATACATATTCTTTAAGAAGACAGGCTCAGACACAACCACCAAGCCACTCGCCGGGTTCCTGAGTTTACTTACTGTTTTCTCAGAGAAAATCTCAGCTCGCCTAGCATTGCCTCTTCCCTCTGAATCTCTGTAATTCCGGAAGAAGAGGAGATAGGTGGAACAAGCCAGTCCATGCTCAAAAATGCTTGTTTGGAATTCAGGCCTGCCACCACCTTTAGCATCTTCTTGCCACTCCTCTACTTCCCCAGTGCCAGGCCTGTCTTCCATCCATTACTGGCCCAGTGGGTAAAACAAGGCTGAAGAGGATCCAGGATCTCTTCTGAGCCACACACTCCATCTAGGTGATACGCCTGTGCTCCATGATGAGTGGAAATGTAGCTCCTTTTTAGGCTTCTCCCTTCTTCTGGAACATCTGATTCTTCAATAAATGAGAAAGCAGCGTTATGGTTCATTTACTGGCCTGGGTTTAATATTTCTGAGAGCATTGCAAACATTTATAAAGCATCAGTGTTCCTTTTCATAGGAAACAAAAGTCTTCTAAAAGGCTGTCTCATGGCCTGTGCAGTGACTTGAATACCGAAATCAGCGGGCAGGGCTGCCCTGCTTCTGCCGCCTGGAGGCTGGATGGAGCTTGCCTTTCTGAGCTCCCACAGCACCCTCAAGTGGCAGCGGCTCGCTCTGAGCTGTTCCCACTGTGCTCGGCCTCTCGCTGGACCCTGGTTTTGTTTTGTCTTGGCTTTCCTATTGTTTTGCCACTTTTGTTTTGATTGAATTCATCAGAAGATCATCAACAGAAAAGGCTGCCAGAGAACAGGACCACCAGGTTGTGTTGGAGCCACGGGATATGGTCACAGGGATGATGCTGGTGTGGCCAGTGGGGTAGGGAGAAGAAGGAAAGTGAAAGATAAATCCTGGAGACTCTGAGAAGTGAATTTGACGACTTTTCCCATGTCGCTTCCTTTGCTGGGATCAGAGCAAAGAACAAACAGCACACAACGGAGTCTAAGCAATGAAAAGAGCCTGTGGGACAAAGGGGTCTTTTCCCAACCCCGAGTTCCACGTAAGATCATCCGAGACACGGACCATGTTCATCAAATTTGCTTCCTGTCTGGCCCCTTTCTGTGATAAACAGGATCGATAAATATGAAATACGGGCTGAAATTACTGTTTGGCTTAAAGACCCTAAACATTAAATCGCGTTGCTGCTCTCATAAGCAATTGCAAAATAAAATTTTATCTTGTTAACTAATAAAAGCACATATAAATAAGATTTTCCCAATATTCTGAATACAAAATCTTACATATGTTCATCTGTGCTGGAATTTTTTCTACTTTGTTACTCCTTACTCTGAATAGGAGTAGCTCAGGATGTCTGGCCTGCCTGCTAAGCACTTCCAACCTGTCAAGCTAGGTGCAGTGGGTTCCAGCCTGGCTCTCTGTCACCAATACAAAGTTGGCTTCTTAGGAGCCTCTTTGGGGTTTGCAGAGCTGAAACCACTTTACAAATAAAGTGCTGATAACCCTAGGGATTTTATTTATTCATTTATTTGTGTTTTTTTGAGGCAGAGTTTTGCTATTATTTCAGACTAGGCTGGAATTCACTGTGTAGCCCAAGCTGGCCTAAAACTTACATTGATCCTCCTGCCTCAGCCTCCCAAGTGCTGAGACTACAGATGTGCACCACCAGGCCCAGCTCAAAGATTTTATTTTTAAATAAATTTGACAAAGCCATGATTCTCTTCTCCCTCTCTCTGTCCCTTCCCCTTCCTCCAGACTCCATCCTGTTTGGGGCCAGTAATTCTTGTCATATAGACATATCTCACAAACTGTTCTTGTCATTTCATATATACACAAGATCTTTGAGCACTAAAAAACGTTTCTCTCCAAATATTCGAGTTGGAGAAATGTGCAAATGTCAACAAAAAGTCAAAGCACAGTGATATTTTCCCCCAGATTTATGGACAATGGCAAACAAAATCCAGATGGAAAAGCTCAATGACTCAGTCCATGAACTGCAGCCAGCCATAGCATTTCTAGAGTTCTGCGGTTTTCCCAGAATAACTCTGGAGCCCTGTGCCATAGGCAGAGCAAGTGGAAACCCTCCACATCCTCATGCTCTAGATGAGAATCTGATGCTTATGGCGCTGTCCTAATGCAAGGAGCCAGTATGTCTGGTTCTGTTTTTCAGGATACTTTTGTTATGTGGTAATGCCTGATCTCCAGGGGCTGAAACAGAGGACTTTCTGTCTGAGGTGAGAGAGGGCTCTGGTTGAGCTCAGCAACTCCGTGTTCTCTAAGGTCTGGAGTTGTATCATTGCAAATGTTCACCCTTTCTTCTCATGGCCACAAAGTGCTGCCATAGCACTGAGCACCTCATCCGCATTGACTGTGTTCAGAGGCAGAAAACAGGAGAAGGTGAGGCTGAGGGAGCATTTTCATCATCTCTTCTGGAAAAGTAAGCAGAACTCTTTGGTTTTCTCCAAGTACTAATTCAATGAGTAATGCCCAGCCTTTCCCAGCATGCAGTACTACAGATCTAGATTATTTTTAAGTTGATGAGCAATAGGAGATATCTTTGTAGACTGCTTCCATCATGCTTTGCAAAGTTAGATCTTGCCAGTGCCAAGAAGGGAAGGGATAAGAAGACATTCTCCAGGAACTGAAAGTCATGCAGAGGTTGCTAGGTGAGGGTTAGCAACATACGGACTTCTCCAGCCTCCTTCTTGAGAAAGAGATTTGAACAAAGTAGAATTTCATTTAACTTGAAGGTGACATTCTCTTCCTCAAAGATTGGTGATGTCAAGGTAGATAGAAGAGTGTGAATCACTTCCTTTGAGTCTCTTTCTGTAGCTGGGTGACCTGATTCAAGAGATGAAATCTTTCCATTAGACTCTGGAATGGAAGCCCAGGACTGGGTGTGGCTTGCCTGTGGACAGTTCTGCTCCTGTGAGATGTGCTCATCTTAAGGGACTGCTTCTCATCATATTGACAAATCCAATCAGGCTGCCTTCTCTGGAAATCAGTAGCTACCTATGAAGCACAGGGCCTGAAATTCACATGTTTTGACTGGAGGACTTAATACAATGCAGTTGTAATCAGTGGATAAAATGTTAGACCAGAATCTTCTCCAAGGTTCCTATTAAAGTCTCCATCACAGTATAAGTACACCACCTGAAGGTCTGGGGTCTAATTAGGTGCTTATTTGGAGTCTTATGCTTAATCTTTAAATACTCATGATTTCTGTATTCTACCCCACAGTATATTTTGGATTTGATGATTTTATGTTATTTGAGTAAATTGCCTACTCAAGAAAGATACTTAGCTTATGGATTTGAATATCCCAATTGGGAGATTCTGCATTCACTGAGATCACAGCCAGCCATTTGCATCTCACTTGGAGTTGAACTCAAGCTGCATCTGATATCAGAGTCAAGGGGGATGGGGGGTGGTGGAGGAGAGAGAGACAGAGAGAGAAAGAGAGAGAGAGAGAGAGAGAGAGGCAGGTATAAATATAGCCTTATAGTGCTTCAGCTCTTACCCCAAGATGGCTAAGAAACCCTTCAAAGTCATTTGAAAGCATTAATTTATCCAACTTTCCCATGAGGATTGAAAAGGTTCTGTATAAAAGATGCAATTTGGGTATTGTTGGGTTATAAAGCAATGTAATGATGGTGATTATGGGTCCAATGCAGAGGACTGAGGTAATGGGACCCATCAGGGACTCAAAGCACACTCAAGGAAGAAATGGGATCCACCTCATCCTATTGTAGCTGAGAGTCAATTTTGTTGCTGTGAGTGAGGAAAAAAGCTGTTCAAATTGCAGGCTTCTATGACTAATGGATTTATTTAACCAACAGGCAATTTCTGTTTACCTGTCAAGCAAAATATAAATATAAGCAATTGTTAGGGGAATTACTTTTTTGAGTTCCAAATTACTATAATTTGAAATGCAATTAGTAGTATAGACAAACCTATTTTTGCCTTTATGAGAAGGAAATTGTTCAGAAATGAGTGGAGTGATGCTGATACAGTTGCCGTCCACAGTGAATTGAATTACCCCAGAGAAGCAAATAGGTGGCTTTGTTCAGTTTTACTGCTCCTAATCTGATCTGTTTTCATTAATGAGAACCCACTGTCTAGGAAGCCTAACACACCAGGCATACACAAGTCAGGGTTTTGCATTGACATCGGTCTGCTTTGCTTATGAGGATGTGATCAGAAGGGGCCTTCGGTCTACCAAGGTTATGTCTCACACTCTGCTTAAGATATGTCAGGGCCGGGGATTTAGCTCAGTGGCACTGTGCCTGCTTTGTAAGCACAAGGTCCTGAGTTTGATCCCCAGTTCCAAAAATAAATAAATAGATAAATAAATCTGTCGTGTCCCTGGTGACATTTGCCCACAAATCTTAAACATGCATCATGAGCCATACAGTGTGGTATAACTCAAGAAAAACTATTGACCCCCACCCCCTTGGGTAGCATTAGCCCATTTTTAAATTAGTAGTTATATTCCATGGAAATTTGGAGGAAATCTTAATGAATGGTGAACAATAAAATAACATGGATTTCATAGTGAATAATTTAAACATGTTTTCAAGGAGTAGATTTAGGAAAATGAAGTTTATAAAATTGGGCTTTTAACTTAAATATGTTTATTAACTTTATTGATTTTTAATTAAGGACAGGGTTTTTTTTAAATTACATGAAATAAGCCACAAGTCCAAAGCAGAGGTAGAGGAGATTTTTTAAATGAAATTAATTTTTTGAAAGTAAGCCTTTTTTCTCTTGTCTGTGAAGTTCTTCTGCTGAACTGAGCACATTTTGGCAAGACGAGAAAGGCACTTTGCTCAGGGACAGTATCAAAGTATCGGTGCCAATGATGTGGCGTCTCAGCTTGCACTGCACCTGCATCCTCTTTGGCACTTCCCTTCTGGCCACCACCTCCTTCCTTTACAAGGCCACCCTTTTCTTTCACATGAGTCTTAAACACTAACTCAGCAGTGAAGCCACCCTGGAAATTGTCCTCCAATGACAGTTGTGACTTTGCATGGCTTGCTAAGACAACCCATTTCTAAGAGGAAGGAAGATTTCCTTTTACATTCTTGAAAAATGCTTACCCTTAGGAGAATCTTGGTTAGATGGAAACTCTAGATGTGTGAGTCATTTTCAGGGAATAAGCAAGCATTTGGGAAATTTCTCTTGAGGCCCTGTAGGAGAGCCTACCTAAGCATTATTCTAGTGTGTGGCTCTCAAATTTGAATTTTGTCTTAGTCACTTTCTCATCCCTGAGACATGATATGTGACACCCACAGTTTAAAGGAGAGACTTATTTTGGCTCACTGTTTATAGAGTGTCAGTCCATAGTTGGCTGGCTCCAAGGTATGGCCAAGAGGCCGGTCAGAGAAGAGCTGGTCATGGCACAGCCCACTGGAAGCAGAAAGAGACTGAAGGGAGGAACCAGGGAGGGAGGAACTGTAGATTCCCAGGCCACACCCCCAGGGGCCTACTTCCTCAGACCCAGATCCACCTTCCAATATCGCATTTAGCTATGACCTTATCAGTGGCCTATTCCACTGATGAATATCACTTCCCCATGATCCAGTCGCCTCCCAAAGTCCCACCTCTGAGTGCATGAAGCTTTGGGGGGACCTCTGGATAGAAACCACAACAAGTATGCATCTGAATCGCCGTGAGGGCTTGGTGAATTTATCTGCCCCAATTTGCTTCAGTAGGTCCAGGATGGGACCCTGGAATGGGGCCTCAGAACTCACATTTCAAAAAGTCCCCAGATGAAGCTTACAGGACTGGTCCAGAAAGAGCTCTTTGGAAGTTCCTGCCTTGGTGTACTGAAAATGCTACTTAGCACACCTAGAGTACACATTTGTGATCCAGAGGTTTCTAACAGTCTTTTTCTAATAAAGCTAGCAGAGCTGCAGATGTACCAAAATGAGCAAGAAACTGAGAAAACTGCTCTATTCAAAGAAAGGTAAGTATTATCGTCTGATCATTTATAGCATCAGGCCTGATTCACCTCAAGGAACGTTGATTGTAATCTGTGTGAATGCAAGTTCATTTTCCCACATCATTTCCTCTCTAGAGCATTGCACAGCTGGCACTGTCAGCGCTCAGGTGTTTACAGAATAAGTACGTGAAATGCTTACACTTAACCTGCATGTTAGCCAACCATTTCTTGGGCAAGGATTTGATTTGGCTTTATTTGGTAAGCTAATGGCACTAGTGGTCTGTACAACAGATCATCCCCAAACACAGTGTTTTGCACAGCAAACATTTATTCCAAGACCCAAATTTCCTCTACCCTGGTTTAGCTGGTCCTTACCGGGCTCAGCCAGGGGGCTCTGCCCTGTGCCTCTCACCATCACTGTACTGTACTCAGCCCCAGGCTGTGGGCAGCTCAGGTGTGCTCCAGGGATGTTGTTCTTGTGGCCATCCCAAAGTGGCAGCACCTGCCTGAGGTCTGTTCTCTGATCACAGATCACCAGAGTGCAGAGGTTGGCCAGGCTAAGAACATGGCTACAAAGTTTTCGCCTGTCTCAGGTCCATGTATGTTCCATTGGCCCAAGTAAACTGGGTCAAGTGAGGACACTTCTGCGAAGGAAAGGGGAGGAAATATTCACTGCTGCATTCCAATCTGCCATGGTTAAAATAGGGAAAGAATGGCTGATCCTAAAGATGAATCCCAGGACCTAGAACCTGCGGCTTGGAAAAGGAGGCATGGGTTGTACTCTTGGGAGAGATTGTGGTTCGGACTGCCTACTGCACACTCATTGCACCACTGCACAGCTGTTGCACATCTGCACAGGTGGCTTGTGGCTTTGGCACATGCACTCATGTGCATACATGCCTGCTTTCATTTCATTTGGGTGTGGGTTGTTTCCCACTTACTATACTTTTCAGTGATGCTATTCTAGACAGAGCCTCAACTCAGAAATTACCTTCATTCTGACAATTTTTGACATGGGTTAAGAAAGGGAAAAAATTAGTTTTTTAGGAGACTTTTTAATTCAGCCAAGTGCACACTCGGGGAGCAGCAGGCTGCCTTTGTCCCACCCTGACCTCCTCTGAGGTGGCTTCTACCCTGACTCTGAGGCATCTTGTCATCACTGCTGTTTTAAAGGATGCTGTCCTCCCTCTGTCCTGCTTATGCCTCATAGCCATGACACTGCTAAGGGAAGAGATGCCAGGACACATGGGAACTGGGTGCTCAGGCCAGAGGGCAGTTTGATGAATTTTCCTTTGCTATGTTCCAGCAGATGAGCTTTCTCTCTTAGGGTGAGAGAATCAGACTCACACTCAGTCCTCCCCAGTCTTAGTCCCAGTGCGCATTCTGGGGGAACACTGCATCTCCTCCCTCCCTCTGCAATTGTAATAGTTTCTCCAAGGGTCAGGCTGTCCACTTTTGTAACATCTCCATTGGCCCCTCTTCAGAAAGTGGCAGGGACCATGGGAGGGGGGGTGTTTGAATTGAGGAGAAATATTGTGAGGGGTATTCAGAAAATGTGTGTTTTACTGTGATAAATTTTTCATTCACCATAGTTTTCCATCCCCCCTTGTACTTCCTCCTGGCTAGAGAAGACTGCCATTGACCAGCTTCTTTCCACTCCATGGTTGTTTCCAAGTCAAAGCCTGAGGATCCTACAGGGTGACACGGTGCAGACGCTCTCAGGGGATGGCCTGAACCCTGTCCTACCTGGCTGTCACACTTCATCCTGCAGCCATGTTCACCCAGAATGTAGTCCTTCACAGTATTTGCCAGGGGGCACCAGAGAGAACAGATAAAAGCTTTCTCTCCTTCCAGATCACAGCCACTGCCCCTGATGAATAAAAACTTAAAGCTCCGAAGTGCAGGGGCTCATTACTGTCACTGCAGCATTAAAACAAACATATATAACTAAATTCACTGGACCCAAGGGTATTTGAGGCCTGAAAAAGGGTAGGTAGCTCTGGTGAGATTTCAGAGCTGAAGCCAGGTCGCTTTGAATGTAGCTGTGCTAGGTTCATGGATTAAGATTCTTCAGAGAATGACACGATCACATCCATGGACCCCAGGAACAAACAGAGATGCAGACTTTTCCATACCCTGTGGTATAAAACCCCCAAGAGCCTTGGAAAGCACTGTAGAAGCTATTGACATAAGCAGAAAGTAGAAAATACAAGTTTGTGCCTCCTCTAGGACAAGAAGTGGTTATCTGGATAATTTCCAAAGCAATATTGGTAGTTTAAAAAAGCAAGATTTCATAAGTATTTCCAAAGCTCCGAGGCAGTTTTAGAGAAAAAAATATGTATATAGTCTATTGACATTGACCCAGAGAGAGGATGAGAAAGAAAGGCAAGAAAGAGAAAGAGAAGAAAGGAAGCTAGAATGTGGGAGAAAAAAAGATACAGCTTGTGGTCACGTACGGAGGGGACAAGGGAAGGAGGAGGGAGAATCCGGGTTAGAAGGGGAAGCGAGAAAGCCAAGGCAGACCCTGCACAGGGCCAGTGAGAAACATTTTGGCCAGTTCCACACCAGCCATTTACTGGGTCAGTGGGTTTTGTTTTGTTTTTTTGCCATATATGGCAATCAACTTTACCACTTGTGTTGATTTCCCATCACTTGTGTCTATGTGTACAAGAGTAGTTATTTTTACATATATTCTCACCTACGTATAAGAGTGAGGCAGTTAAACAGTGGCAGTACTAAAAGGCAGAGAATATTGCTATTGGGAAATTAAATTTTAACATTACTGATTTTAGAGGAAGGGTTTTTATTGAGTTAAAATAAATGTTTTCCTTTAAAATATATTACTATTTAAGTTGAAAAGCTCAAACTCAATTCCACACATTAATTTTGTTTCGTAAAACCCCACAATAGCAATTGCTCTGTGTGTGTGTGCATGCGTGTGTGCTGTATATTTCCTATTTGAAAGTTTGTAAGAATGTCACATAACCCAGTTTCTAGTTGGTAGTTACCTTAAAACCACAAAACCAAAACAAAACAAAAACAGTTTTTGAGACAGAGACAGAGGTTTTGTGCTTTGTGTTTATGGATTTAGCATTATATTTTTTCAAGTTTTCAAATATTTGTTTTATGTTTCCCCATTTATGAAAGGTCAAGGTGATACTATCTAAAAGATACTGGTGCCCATCACCTTGGGGAAGACCTTCCTTTGGAATACACCTACACTGGTCCTTTTATTTCTCCAATTATTAGTGTTAGGAAAGAATAAAAATCTCAAATATGGTTCTACTGTCCTTCTTCATCACCCAAAGAAAGAGGAAATAAACTACAGGATACAATTCTCTCAGAAGTAAGAAAACTGCTTACCTAATAAAAAGCATGCTTAGGCTGCTAAACTCACCATGCTTTTCATATTCCTATAGTGCCTACCTTGCATGTAGACCAAAAATTTCTCCTTATTGTCATTTAAAAATGACTATCCATCATATTCTGCAGTGTCTGCCTAATTCCTATGACTTACCATATTTGTTTCATAAATCAGTTCCAGGAAAAATAAGAATACACTCAAGTCTTTACTTAATAAATAGGAAGACATAATCATATGAAGCTGGATAGAAAAGTAGGGCAGTGGGCATTTGGTTTTGGGCAGTATTAAGGAATTAGAATCTTGGCATGAAATACTTCACAAAATAATTTCAAAACTATTTTTGCATACATCCCCAGTATGTAGGAGTGAAGATCTGCTTCAGTATAGTAGACTCAGGATGAGCAAGGGCAAGCTGAGGGGAGGGAGTGCACCTGTACTGGAATGCCTCAGAATACCTTTTTGATGCCATGTGTGAGTATATTTGAGGCAAGAATTGAATTAACTATGTATTGAACATAAACGGCATGGCTTGCCATTCTCTAAAATCCTAACCAGCTTACTCTTTTGCATATAGAAATTAGAGGCCCACAGCCTCTAAAGATATCTGCATATTGTGTATCAATGTTTCAGACACATTTGGAGGTGTCTGTGTTCAAGCACACACCCATGCTTGCTCCCAGTCAAAAACATTCTTTAACATCTCCCTGGGAACACTGTGTTCACCATGCAAGGTGCAAGCAGCCAATTTCTTCAGTTGTTCCTGGGCCCTCGATCTAGAGTGGCCCTGGAGCACCTGCAGGCTCACCTTCCTCTACCGGGCCCTGATTTTCAGTATCCTTTCACGATTTAAAATAGAAATCATTTACATTTCTGAATAATTTCATAAAGTCTTTAAACTTTGACCAAATGATAATTTCAGTATTTAGAAGCTCACTTGAGAAAATAATTTTTTAAAGTGAGGCATATCTGCCTTCTTCATTCATTAGTATTCAATTTGTCATTAAAAGATTCAGTCTGTGATCATTAATATGCACACATCTGTATTGTGTATATAATTACTGTTGAATATAAAATGTAGCTGTATGACACGATGTTTGAGAGTTTATGCAGCAATATACATGGATGTTTCAAGCACCACCCAGATAGCGTTGGTATGTAATGAAAAGTCAGTGTCTTGCTGCAGCAGAGAACAGTATGAGCTTTTCTTTCAAGGTTGTTAAGGAAAGAGCTTCCTCCTATCAGAAGCACAGCTCGGGTGGGAAGGGGAGGTCAAAAGCCAGGTTTTCTGTCTAGCTAAATGGGATGACCTTTAAAGTTTAGTTTTATGGCTTCTGTAACTGTTGCCTTGGCAGGCTGGCTAGGCTTTGCCCGCCCCTAGGCTCTCTGTGGGTTTCCTATGAAGTGGTGATTTCAGGACCAGGCCATCTGTCACTGAGCTTTCTGGCCTGGGACAGTGGCACTGGCTAGGGGCGGCAGGTGGGCTGGTGAGTCCTAAGCCTGATCACTCCCTCTCTGGCTGCCTTGCCTATGATTTTGAAAACCGGGGGAAAGGAGGGTAGGGGAACGAGCTGTGGAACTTGCAGGGAAAGGGCGGAGGGGCAGGGAGCGTCTCCGAGTGCGGGGAGAAGGGACTGGGCGCGCCGGGGGACGGACGTGAGACCCTGGCCAGGACTCCAGGGAACCGAGGGCAAGTCCGCAGGACTGAAGCGAGGAGAGGAAACGAGTCTGGGCCAGCAGGGAGGCGCAGTTTGCGCGTGTTTCCACACAGGGGCGCTGGAGCACGTTTTAATGCAGCAAAATAATTCATGCGAACCCCTGGGTGGTGCACAACGTGTGGGGTCACCATGCCCCTGTGGCTTCCTTTCGGTGTGGGGCTGGGGAGGAGGGAACCGACTGAGCAAGTTGGGAAAAGTTGCTGGGATCCCAGGTGCTCCCGCTTCTCCCGCCGTCTGTTGGAAGGGAAATGGAGTTGGCATCCATGCACCCTGGCGGCGCGAAGGGCGCGCTTGGCCGGGCGCTCCGGAGACTCCCGCCGGCCTGCGATTGCCTTTCCTACCGTCTCGAGGGCAGACGGAGGAGGAAAACAACCCAGGCTGTTTTCCAAGCCCTGGGTTGGAGGAGGAAGGATGGGTTCCTGGGAACCCCCCGCCGAGCCCCTCCCGCCTGTAGGCCACCTCTCTCCTCTTCCAAACCCTGCGCGCTCCGGGCTCCACGGTTCACACCCTCCGGCCCCTAGGGGGCTCGGCTGTCGCGGTTTCAAATTGGGCAAGAAAAGCCAGAAGAACGACAAGAGGGGGCGTCCTCGGGGGCACGGGGGCAGGGACGGGGCCCCCAAGTCGTGGGTCCCTCTGCCCCACCCCTCGCCACTCATCCCCTCCCCAGGCATCTTCCGCACCCTACTCGCGCGCCAGGCTTCTCTGGTCCCCTCGATCTCCCCAGGCCCCTTCATGCCCTAGACCTCCAGTACCCCGGGGCCACCAGGCGCCATTGCCTGACCTGGCTGTGGAGAGCGAAGGAGGAGCCGCGCGGGGGGCCGGGCGGGGGAGCGTGGAGATGCGCTCTGGACGTGCGGTCTCTAGGTGGTGCCAAATAACTGGGCCTAGGCTTTCTCCCTCCCTTGATTTTTGGGGGGGGTTTTCCCCCCTCTCCTTCCATCTCTTTGATTAGGCCGTACGTGGCCGTGGCAAGGAGTTAAAAAAAATAAAAAAGGAGCAAAGAGAAAGCGCACACACGCCGACCCGGCCTTGGCGGAGCCGCGCGAGGGGGCGCAGGAGGCTGAGCCAGGCGGAGGCGCCCGGCGGCGACTTCAGAGTGGCGCGCAGAGCAGCGGCCGCCGCAGGCTCGCCTTTCTTCTGCCGCTTCTTCTTCCCTACTGCCTCCTGTTTCTTTTTTTCTTTCTTTCTGGAGGGGGTGGGGCGCGGGAAACCGAGAGACAGCAGAGAAAGCAAAATATTCCAAAGCACCCCAGAGCAAATATTCCAGAGCACGGGCGAGAGCGCGCGGGCCCGATGGCTTCGCTGTATCAGCGTTTCACGGGCAAGATCAACACGTCGCGCTCCTTCCCCGCGCCGCTCCCCGAGGCCAGCCACCTCCTGGGCGCCCAGGGCCCGGAGGACGACGGCGGCGGCGCGGCCAAGCCCCTCGGCCCGCAGGCGCAGGGGGCTGCGCCCCGGGAGCGCGGCGGCGGCGGAGGGGGCGCGGGCGGCCGGCCCCGGTTCCAGTACCAGGCGCGGAGCGACGGGGACGAGGAGGAGGTAAGCGCACCGCAGAGGGCGGGCGGCAGCGGGCTCGGGCCGGGCGCATCGGGGACGCGCGGGCTGGGGGTCGGCGGCCGGTCGCCCTTTCCCTGGTCCCCTCCCCCTGCTCTGGGCCCCGTGGGCTCCGACCAGCTCCAGAGCGCTGGGTCGCGGTCGCCGCCCTCTGGAGCGGGTCTGCCTGCCGTGGAGGGGCCGGGAGTTCGTGGCCGAAGCTAGCAGGGCTTTGGAGCTGGGGTCTGGAATGCGCTCGGGCTCCCTGGAGGCGTGAATTTCTGCTTCTAACGCAGGTTGCTGTGGGTCCGAGGAAGGAATTAGATCTGCCTGCGCTTACAAGTTGACTTGTTTTCTCAAAGAAATTCATTGTCCTGCTTTAAGGCTCGGGGATCATCAAGTCCCCTCCTTTCACCTGTCACTAGATTTTACCCACGGCGCCCCCTCCGCCTCCCTACTCTGTCCCTTGATGAAGATACCACCAGACACTTTCTCCTCCAGTGGTGGTGGCGGCAGTGATCTTTTTGGGAAAAATATAAAAGTACTAGCCTGGGCCCCCAAGCCCTGCCCCAGGCCCAGCACAGTTTTGCTGATAGGCACCAGGTGGTGCCCATCTTCAGCTCCTACCCTTGGGCTAGCAAGTCTGCAGACTGCCTGTGCCCTGAAAACTTCTCTCAGAGCAGAGTCCTACTCTTCTCGGGCTGGAAGCCTGGGTTTCAAAGGTTTAATTTGCATATCGCCCTAGTAACCGATGACTCCTGAGGGGTGGGAGCTGGCTCCTGAGATGACAGGTCGAATCCCTTTTAAAGGTTCAGAGTGCAGGGCTGGCTTGTAGAAGCCACTTCCTGCGCCTTTGAGCGGTCTCCTTATTGGGGTCTCTTTGAGCAGTTGTGCAGCACGTGGGGTCCTTGCCCAAGCCTCCAGTCTTCCTCACACTCCCAGGGCGGCATGCGTCTGCCTGCACCCAGCGAGCAGGAGGTCGTAGCCATTCAACGGGTCTCCTCTTGGGTCACATTGCCTTATCATTGGTGTTTCTTTGTGCAAGAAGTGTGTTTGTGTGTGTGTGTGTGGGGTATTTCCATGGAAATAATTTTCAAATTTCGATACAAAAGCAGCGAGGTAATGTTCTTACTGGTAGTTTTTGTTTTGTTTGATGATAGAGAACCTGCAATAGGAAGGCTTTCACAGAGATGGCAAAGTCTGTGGGAGATGTGCTTTGCACACTCGGGCACACAGAGGCGTAACCGGCATCAGGGCTTGTGATGATTTTTAGTTCTGTCTCGGATCATTTCTAGAATCCCTTGGTTAGATAGACAGACAGCAAAGAGATGCAGCTCAATCCAGTGGACCAGGTCCCAAGGAAAATGGCTGCATTCTTCAGACCTCTGGTTGAAGGACTGAAGTCCCTTGGAAAGGATGGAAAACACTTGAGGACAAAATTATTAGGAGTCTTGAGAAGACGACTGAGCTGCAGTGCAGACAGTAAGGTGCACTTTTTCTTGGAATCTGACTTAAAGGGATTGAATTGTGGGTGTTTGGATTGAGAACAGTGGAATTTCCCCTCAACAGGCTCTAGGTGTCGCCAGGAGAAAGGAAAGGCCTGAACTGGTCTCAGCCTTTCTTTCTTTTTAAAATCTAAGCTTGGATCATATCTTCTGTTCCCTTCTTTTCCTTTTCACATATATCTAGAACTGCTTCTCAGCTAGGCAAAAGTGTTGAACTGGGGAACAAGTCAGGGATTTGGCAAGTGCAAACAATTTCCATTGATAGAGGTCTGAATAGTAGCTCTCCCTTAGATTAAGTCCTGACATCAGTGTTTGTTTCCTGGAAAATATAGAGCTGTGTGTGTGTGTGTGTGTGTGTGTGTGTGTGTGCGCGCGCGTGCGCGCGCATGCACGCATACTCATGCCTGTGGGTGTAAGCATAGTATACTATGATGTGTGTATATTTCCATTTTCTGTATGTATATGTCTATCATAATCAGTACACCCACGGGGAAAAAGCTGTCTTACAAAGTATCAGATAGTTGATGAGCCAGTCTGGAGATCTAATGTACATCCTGAGTATTATAGGTCATGAGGTTGTAATGTGAATGTGATTCATGATAAATGAGTAGATTTTAGCTGTTTTGCCAAAAAACAACCCCAAATAGCCATGTGAGGGAATGAGTATGTTCATTTGCTTCTGTCTAGTAACATTTGTACTGTCCTGTTGTACACCTCAAACGTACACAGTAAAAGTTAACCAAGTTTAAAATGTATAATTAAACTAATGACATAGGATTAAATGTAGCATCTGTTCTTTTAAAAATTTAATGTATTTTTCTTGGGAAAGTTATTCAAAATTGACAAATACCAAAAAAGTTAGTGAAACTTGCGTGTACACATTGAACATACCACTGTTCTTCCAGGAGCAAAAGTTTTAATTTGCTTAATAGGTACAGTTGGAGACAGAGGTTGGATTTTAAAACTGCTTTGTAGATTCCAAGCCTTGTGAAGATTGAAGAATCTGAAGTAATCATTTTTCTGTCCAAATTTAAAGCTGAATATATACAACTGATTAGGAGCACATTCCATATTGTTATGTGTAAATTGGGATTGCTGAGATCTTTGGGGCCAAAAAGTGGACATTTCTAGTTGGTGAGCTCAACCCTTAGTCAGGAGCTCCCTGGGGTGCTGAAGCTCTCTTTTCTTAGGCCACAGAACATCTCCATCACTTTTGTCCCAGCAGTCCCAACCCCAAGGTGAGTGGCTTCATTGCTGCTCTGTGTCTTGTCAGTCAGGGGAAGCAGTTCAAATGTATGGACCCAGCCTCCTCATCTTGTCACTGAGATGATGGGAGACAGCGTAGCTCCAAAACCCACTGGGTTTGTGAATCTTGCCCTTCAACCCAGGAAGGGAGAAAGAAAATCTAGTTCTTAGCCTCCACATGTTTGTGTGTGCACAAACATGCCTGTGTATGATTGAAATGAGTAATTTCCCTCCAAATAGAATTTAAAGTAATTACTAAGACTCACACTGATAAGACGTAACCAAGTCTGCACAGATAAATCAAATGCACTTGAAAGGCTGGCAGTGCAATATTAACACGGGTTGTATAGACACACACACTACATTTGTAACAGGAACCTCTTGCCAGGGTAGCTTCACAGTGCAGCTTATTTGGGTATATCAATTCTAACAGGCTGAGTCTGACTTCGAAATGGAAACAAAGCCAATGTCTTTATACCCATTTTCTCATAAATCTTTAATGTATTTAAATATAAAATTTTTTATCCTCTGATTCATCAATAACCATTTTATTTAAAACTCATTGTATTAGATTAAAAATAAGTTGACTCTTAAAGAACATACTGCTTGAAGTGACTTTTAATGGGATTGAGTAACTTTCAATTGAAACTAACTGTGACTGTTTTTAAAATGCTGAACTTTCTTATTCCCTTACCTGAACATCTATTTGCAATTTCTTGAAGTGCTTTGAAGCCTGTGTATTGCCAAGGAAGTAGTTTTGCTGAGGTCACATAGTGCCCCCCACCTTGTTTTTGGTGACAAGCGATTTCCTATTTATACCAATGTGATGACAACAGGATTTTAAAATAACAAACTGGCCAAAACAGGGATGGAATGACAAATTGCTGCCCTCAGTGTCTTTCAGTGTGATGGGGCCTATTTGAATCCCCTATGTCTTTGGCCATCAGTCCGTCTTTTCCTCTACTTCTACTGCTCACTGCTAACATGTCCATGTCTCTTCAACATGTCCTTGGGATTTATCAGTTTCATGATTGATTCCTTAAATAGTTTGCCTGCACAAATATTTTTATATACTCTGTCACTTTTGTCATCTCCAGTTTAAATGTTTTTAATTTAAATTCACATTAAGAGAAAAAGAATAAACCTTTCCGCTATCGGCCTCGTCCCAGGACTCTCATCATGAGCTTGACAATACCTGGTTTTCTCACCTCGAGTAGACAGGGGACAGCACAAGGCCAATCTGGGCTTTAATCGAAGTGTATGCAGAGCTTCAATTCCACTCATTCCTCATCTCAGTGGCACCTACAGTATAGGAGCTATGAAGTGCCAGGGAGGTGCCCAATGAGTATGTGCTGCTGCTGTTACTAAAAATATTACTCCTTAATCTCTCCTTCTCCACCGCCTCTTTCTTCTCTACCTGCCAGCAGATCAAAGATTGTTTTCACTGGTCCCTCTTCCTGTCCTGTCAAACTTTCTTCTTTTATTTTATAACTGACAGAGCAAAAGGTCTACTACTTACCCACAACTGTATTATTAGCAACCTTCATTTCCTGGTCTGTGGTGGATTCAGGCTCACATCCTCTACCCTCTTCACTAGTGTCCTGTAGCCTGTCCGACTCTGCCTTTACCTTGATGTTATTGTAGCTTTTGCTCTTGGTGACCACTGCCCAACCCTAAAGCTTTTGCATCTCAGGCCTTTCATAGTGTTGCATGAAATCAAGCCCTGAATCTTTCTTTGAATTCAGCCTTTCAAGTCTTTGGTAAATCATTCCCTTCTCCTACCTTTTAAAATTTTTGTCCCCAGGATTTTATTCTTTTACAAAGGGAGCTCAGTATATTCTTCAGCTTCTACATTAGAAGATGGTGAATATAGCTTTATTACTCTAATATTTTTAGCATTTCTTCTGAAGATAATTTGTTTTTAAATTTTACAGAATTGGGGAATTCTAGAATTGCAAGGACCTTAGAAATGGCCATCTTGATCTCTCTTCCAAGCTTTTGTACCATGTTAAGGAGCCTACTAGATCATTTTTGTGATGGTCATAAAATATCCACATGGAATATATCACTAGCTTTGTCATTCTCCTTCTCTTTTTACCTGATGTTCCAAATAAGTTTTCAGCCCAATTCTCATATTTCTACTGCTCTTATTGCCACTCCCCCTTCCTTCTAGTGCAACGTACAATGTTTGCAATCATGTCCAAACCACATTCTGTATCTTGGTTTCATTCTTAGAATTATTTCCCTAGACAAGCATTGACGTCCACTTATAGCCCTGTAACACTATATCATTGTGTCCCACTGGGTGCAATAGTTTAGTATTTGAAAAGTTTAGACTCTTTTACTCCAGAATGTGTTTAGTACCTAAAACAGCCTCACAGTGAATGCTTAGGTGGAATGAATAATCACTTAACTTTGTAAATATAATTCTATGTCAACAAAGAATTCGCTGAAGTTATACTGTGCCTATAACAAAATCATGCGAAATTTTGCTTTACCAGCTCAACTCAGAATGTCAACAGAATTGGGAAAGTGCTTTTGTTACTAGGAAGTAACATATTGGTATACGCAAAGAAGCATAAAAAATACTTCACCTCTGCAGCACACTGACGATCTGTAGAGCACGGCTACATGTATCACATTTCACCTTCACAGTTACCTTGACCAGGGAGGGAAAACATCACAAGGAGCTCATCTTTTGGCTTGGAAAATTAATAAAAGTAAAGCCAATTGGCTTTCTTTTGGAGGAGATCACTTGTCAGCTGTGAACTATAGCAAACAAATTTCAATGTGTTAACAAGTCTTTCCTCTCTACAGCCAGCCAAAATGTGTGTTTGTGAAAAAAGGAAATTGTCTTCCCAGTGGATTTGAGCTCTGTGTTGGCAGTAAGGGATTTTCAGGTGGGCATGAGAGCCAGCTTTACGTGGCATGGTTTTCATGCTGCTGCCAGGACCTGCATTTCTAAAAATTTACTCATATATGTTATCCATGGAGTTACAGAGTATTAAAATAACATAATACTATGTTCTGGACAATGGGACCAGCTTACTTTCTCAGATGGGATTAATAGTTTGTTATCAGTAAGTAGGCAGAAATTTTTCTACATGTTGGCTTTGGATGCTTTCTTCCTTCATAAAATGGGTTTTCAAAAATTTCTTACCCAAAGGTTTTTATCCTTTGGAGTCAAAATGATTAATGAGTTTAATTTTTGCAAGCAACTGGCAGAAGTAGCTGAGTAAGATATACATGCTGATTGTATATATCCCTGCTCCTTTTAATTACTCTGAGGATAACAATGCATTAATCAAATGCATGAGAAACGCTTCTTTGCATTGGGCATTATTGATCCTTTCATGAAATACTGGTTATAAAATAATAGTCACCATAATCCTTCCAAAATTAAATTCTGGTTAAATAAATTTAGTGTTGAGCTCATTTTGAGGACCCGTGTGCCACCTCATGATTTGTGTCCATTTCAAGCATGTTGGTTTGGTTTGATAAACATACAAAAATATATTCAGCCTTTCTCATTAACAATATTGGGCACATTTCTCTTTAGAATGATCTAGCACTCTGAGTTTATCCTACGGAGAAATTTTTAAGAATTGATAACATCAACTTTTACAAATGAGGAGACTACAAGTAATTATTGGATGATGTCAGGAAACTCCGTCCTGTTTTCTGGGCCTTCTGTTCTTTTCAGTACACACTGCTGGACCATAATCGAGTTGGGAATTTGACTTAATTACATCACTGAGTTAAAAAAAATATATGGGCATTATACAACAGTGTTAAATATTTTGGTTCTGAGTGGCTGTGACACTTGCCAAAGGAGAAACCCACAAATTTGCTGTGGTAATATAAAAGTTTCCCAACTTAGTTTCTTTAATAGTTTCATGACTTTTCCTGGCATGTATTATATTCTGTATTTTTCAGTAGCGTCTGTATCTGTTTCAAGCATAGGAAATGTTCAGATCTGCCTCATGGTGAAACACACACACACACACACACACACACACACACACGCACAAATACTGCTGGAAAACTAGAAGCCCACAAGTCCTGTGAGGTCCCAATGATGTGCTCCAGGTGGTGGCAGGCCATTGAGGAGTACCCTGGCTCCAGAGGGGAACCATCTTGTGTGACAGGGGTAGAATATGGAACAGGCACTGAAAAGGAAGCCTGGAGAGGAGAACCTTGTGGGAATGTAGAAAGGGAAAACCCTCTATCTAGAAATAGAAAGGCTCCCAGGTGCTGAGAGAGTCTCTATCTTAAAAAAAATAGCAGACTTACTTTCAGTGAGCGCTGCATATGTATACAAACATGAGGACATTTGGAATTCATTAAAATCATCCTGGTGGTGAGCCCAATGGAGATAAAAAATACACACACTTGTATACACGATTATTTTCATTTAAAAGAAGCTTAAGGATTTTCCGGATCATCAAAGGCATTGTAAAAAAATCAATTTTTAATTTTCAATGGTGGTCAGGTTTTCACTTCGACATCAGCTTTTACTTTAGATAATTTGGGGTCAATTTTAACATAATGCGTACATTTTAAAAAGAAAAATGGAATAAAGGATATAGACATCTGCCTCAATTTGGAATTGAGAAAATGATTGATTTTTTTTTTTCTGTCTGCTGGTGTTCATTATCGTGTGAAGGTTTATTTTAAAGACAGAAGTAGGAGAATTAATACAGCCACTGTCCACTGCAATGGGCTCTTTGTTATATTACCCATCACATACCTATCTAGCCTTATATAGTCACTGTATATCATTGTCTCCAGAATACTCAGTTTATCAGAACTGCATTCAAACCCTAAATATGTAATGCAAAAAATCGTATCTAATATTTTTAATAATTGAAAGTAAGAAAGCTGTAGAAAAGCCTTGAGGGGTAGAGTTTCTCTCTCTGAACACTTTTAGAGTTGATGGGCTTTTACAGCCTCCCAAGGAGCCCCATCCCAGCCAGGGGTGTGATTCACAGAGGATTATCGGAGGTGCGTCTCCGGCCCTGGGGCTTGGCTCTGGAGCTTGTGTCTGTGAATCCTTGATTTCCCTGGCCTCTGAGAAAGGGGAAGCACAGGAAGCCAGGGACAGTGTCCTCTTCTGTGGTCTGCAGGTTTCCTCAGGGAGCCCACAGAGCCCTTCACTCGCTCACATGTCTTTCCTCTCTGGAATGTTCATGGAGGAAACGATGTTTTCTCAGGCCCTTGGGCTAGGTTATGTGGGATGTCTTGCTACTTCCCAGGTGGCATTTGGCTCTTCTCCTTCATACTCGTCTTCTCCTTTCTGGTTTGCAAAGCCCTGCCCTCTGTAGCCAGGTCTGATCAGCACGAGCCGCAGGGAACTGCAGAGTCAAGTGCAACCATCTGTGGGTGTGCACACGGCCATGTGTCCTCAAGGAACATCCGGTGCCCACGGCCACCTCCAGCATCCCTTTCCTGAGAACCCAGCTCAGGTAAAGCCTACATGGGGATCGTGGTAGGATGGAGCCTGGGTGACATTGATGGGTGGCCAGAAGGCAGTCAGGTTTGGTTCAGATTTTTCCAAACTTGAATTCAAGCTCGGTGCTTGTGGAGGCCTGGTTTCTCCTGCAGGTTGTTAGCCAGGCTCCAGTGCAGCTCTGTAGATGTGCCCAGGTCTGTGGGTGCCTGGGAGGACTGTGCTTCTCTGTCCACTGTGAGTTGGGTACTGGGAGGGAGGAGCAGAGGGTGTGGCTCCTCTGGGTGGAGGGTCAGAGCCAGCCAGGTTCCAGGCAGCAATGTTCTGGAGCAGGGTGTGGACCTGGTTTGGAAGTCACTGAGAGGCTGTCAGGGCTGCAGGAGGATTAATGTTGATGGGCCCAGATTGCCCTTCCTCTCCTCTCAGGGCCTGGATGACATCATCACTGTGGCTTCTTCAGAACATCTCTATGGGATGAGGCCTCTGGGGAGCAGAACAGCAGAAGGTCACAGGGAGGGCTCCCGGTATGGAGAAAAATCCAAGTCCTGCTGTGTGTCATTTGTGGATGTCACACTGTTCAGCTTCACCAGGATTTGCGAGAGGTTATTTGCAGTTGGGGAACTGAATCTTCATCCAGATAATAGGAAATGCTTGCAGAAGTGTTCAGCTTCAGCACAATTCTGTCCTGCCTGGTTGCATTTCTCCTCCATTTTATGTGGAGGGGGGAAGGGTATCTTAGATTTCTTTCCTTTTTTTTGCAAATTTTCAGATCTTCTGAGTGGATGAGATATTCAGGCCCGATTTTTCCCAGGACTCATTGTCTGGAAAGAAGAGAGGGAGTGCGTGGAAGGCAGGGACCCTGTTTCTATAGCAACAGGAGCTGCTCTGCCAGCGGGCCCTCCCTGAATGCTCAGTCCTCCGCTGGCTGTCCTCAATGCTGTCCTCCTCACAAGTTGCCACCTCACCTGGTGGCAAGATGTTTGTTTCCACAGGTACAAGAGAGCACTTGGGCCCATCCCAGGGCTGCACCTGCCCATGGTGCTTCTGCTCAGTGGTGGTTCTTTTCTCACCCGTCACCACTACTGGAAAGCTGTGTCTTGATGTCACAGGCTTTTTGTTCCTGGGGCAAACTGCAATGAGGAGGCCTGAGTGCCATTTCTGGCCCTCTGTCTGCACCCCACTGTGAGGTACCTGCACTTCACTGCCCTACTTGAACAGGCAGATTTTTTCCCTATTGATGTCCAGGATGTGTCTTCTTCTCACTGAAGCCCAAGGCAGAGTCTACTTCCTTGGGCTCTGTGCTGAGGGTACTTCCTCTCAGGATGTCCCCACTGTGAGTGAGCTCCACCCGTCACAGTTCAGAGCTGTGTAGGGCCACCTCCTTTCACCCTGAGCCAAAGCCAGAGCTCCTTCAGGGACCCAAAGGCCCGGCGTGGTCTGTCCCCTGCTCACTCCCAACTCTGGGTCTTCACATTGAGGTCACGGTCACCCAGCATGGACCTCCGGGCCTGCACCCGGTTCACTGGCTCCAAGGTCGCCTTCTGTGTAAAGCCTTCCCCTCCCACTCTAGTTGAGATTGGCCCTCATCTGACCCAGCCCCCCAGTACTGCCCACCAACACTGCTTAGCTTCTCTCTTCCACAGCGTTATCATCTCCCTGTGCACTGTACGATGTGCTGATCTACCTGTCTCATCTGGCTTTTTCTGAATGTCAGATGAACTGAGAATGAGGATCTTTGGCTCTTTTGTTATCTGACTTGGGCAAGTGTTTGACACATGGAAAGTGCCCAATCACTGCCTGTGGGATGAGTGAGTGAGGGAGTGGTGCCCCTGTGGAACTGGTCACTGAATAAACCCAGTTCACTTAATACTGTTTCCCAAACATTCCTGGAAATGGAAAGAGTCTGAAATGAACTTGTAACTTTCTTTGTATGTGGCTGCTCCCAAGTGTATGCAGTTGGATTTTTTTCAGGGCTTCACTGCTATTTGTTTCTGCATGGGCTTTTTCTGATTGCCCAATTGAAGAGTACACCAAAGAAGTCAACAAAGAAGTTATTAGGAAAACAGAATTTACTCTTGTTGGATCTGCTTAAAATATGCAGTATTTAGCATAATATTTTATATTGCAATATTTTATATTTCTTTGCTGAATTAAAAAAGTGTAAATTAAATTAAAGTAGAGTATGCGTGACTATTTTGTTGGCTTTTTTGTTTATCAGAGAAAGTAATAGAAAAGAAATCCCATGGGGGGAAATTCAAACAATTGCAAAAAAAGAGATTTTATAAAGATAGCAACGCAATAAATTGTTTTTCGTTAGAGTACTGGATTGCCTAATTCTCAGCTGAAAGAAAAAGGTTACAACTTCTCTTTCTATGGTACTGTGATCATTTCTTTATCTGGTAGGCAGGAAGTCAAATCAGAGTATATATCATTAGAGAAAAACTAAAGTTCCCAGATCAGAATGCATGGTTTCTGCCAGAAAAAAATAATGTTCCTGGATTCTGTAATCTATTTGAGTCTGCCTGAGGCTCTCCAGATGTCTGCGGCGTTCATTTCTGCGATAATACAATCAGAACTGTCTGGCAAGAGGGAGCTGAAATCTCTACCTTAGCCCAACCCCTGCAGAATGCCCTAGACATCTACCTCTTTGGCCAGGGTCCAGGCTGGGCTGGAGTTGCACACTTTGGACTGGAGTCTCTGGAAACCAGATATGAAAACAAAGATCTGCAGGTTTTATTTTCCATGGTTAGACAGAGTCGGACTGCAGTTGGGTGCTTTGGCATCCACACCCAACTGTGCTGGCCTGTTTGACATCTCGGAGGATTGAACCAAACCCTCTGCATGAACTCGGGATATCTCAGGCAGCCTATTGTGGCTGCATCTGTCACCTAAAGACACCCTAATGAGCATGCGTGGTTCTGCAATCACACAGTGGCACCCAAGTGCTTACACTAGGTAAAGGTGATGTGCCATACGCCACTGGCCAGATGTTCAGAGCAACCGTCTGCACTTGGGAGCACCTGCAGGCCCCTGGACACCTGTAGAGCTACTGGACACTGGCAGAGCTGCCCAGGCAGTGGATCCTCTGAATCCAGGCTCTGCCATCTCTGCTTCTGTCTCTGATGGGCCCCGAAGGGACCCATAGTGGCTGGAAGTGGTCAGCCTGGTGCAGGGCCTTGATCAGTGCAGGCCACCTCCCTCAGCCCTTGCTGTGAGTAACTGGCTCTTGAAGAATGTTGAGGAAAGATATCTATGAGGTATGGATGGGGCTGGGGAGCCAAGGACGAGGAAGGAGGGCAGTGGGATTTGGGGTCAGGGTCTAAAGGGGGAAGCCACAGAACAGATGGCTGAGCTCAGCTCACAAACTCGGGTGCAGGAGACTTTGGAGAATCATTGTAATTCATCGGACTAGAATCCGTCCTGCAGCAGCTGAGAAGGCTCTGAGTGTTCTTGTGAGGTTGGATCTGTTCACTGCTGTGTACACCCTCAGATACTGGCTTTAACTGGCTCTGGTAGCCCAATCCCAACTTTGGTTAGGAGTCATGACATTCAAACTGTGTTCCTCTGAATGATGGGGTTCCCTAGGGGAGCCACCCAGGGGGAAGGAGACAGAGCTAATAGAAGGTTAGCCTCTGCCTTAAAGCAATTGTGCTTTTTAAATATTTTACTTGTATATACAATTTCCAATGCAGAAAGGATTCTGGCATTAAATGAGCTCTGTTGGAGTAACAACCAAATTATTCAATATACTCACAGATATCCAGCAGGGTTGTGTAATGAGATGTTCTTGTTACAGTTTATAAAAGCCTTGCACATATAAGTCAATCAAGCCTGCGCCTAATACCATTATTACGAGAAGCAACGCTGGGGCGTTGTGTGGTGGCTGATTCCAAGGCCCTCCCAAGCTGTCCATGTGGGAAGGTGGGATCCCACTGTGGTCAGGATGCCCATTTTAGGCACAGGCCACCGGAGCTGGGATACTGACTCTATTCACCATATACTAGTTGTTTCACCTGAAAATGTTTTCTTTTCTTTTCTTTTCTTTGGGGGGTACTGGGGATTGAGCTTGGGTCTTTGCGCTTGCGCAGCAGGCGGCGAAACCACTGAGCTAAATCCCTGGCCCTGAAAATGTTGTTTTACTCCCGGGGGCCTTCAGTGTTCTCCTTGATAAAGTAGGGAAGTTTGTCCTCATTGGTTCATCACCAAGGTTGAGTGGGTATGTGGTGTAGAACACAGGATAGTACTTGCATGCCAGAAGTTAATGTGATTCTGGCATAGAATCTGTTTGGCCAGGCCCAGGTCCTGTGAGAAAGGGCAGAAGACTGGCTTGGCTGTGGGGCAGGGATGGCCCAGCTTGGGGCTGGAAGCCTGGAGAGGAAAGGAGGGCACCAGCGCCTGATGGTTACCAATGCACTGGTGATTTAACTCCAGTTCCATGTCTTTATCATTCACCTGCAATCCCGATACACAGATTACCCGATGGTTTGGGTATGGACAGCTGGTTTGGGGGGAGCTCATGACGCTGGTGGATCAAGGTCACCTTGGGTGTGGCTCACACCATCTCACCAGCTCGCTCACACCATCAAGGAAGCCTGTGCAGTGCAGTGAGCTGAGTGTCTGTGTCCCCTCTAAATCCATATGCTGAAATGCTGAGCTCCTGTGTGCTGGTGTTTGGAGGGCGGCATTTGGGCAGCAATCAGGTCATGAGCATGGGACCCTTATCAATAGGATTAGTGTCCTTGTGAGAAGTGGGAGAGCTCTCCAGCTCTTTCCCAACTTGGGGGATATAATTAGAGCTCAGCAGCCTTCAGCCCGGAAGAGGCCCTCCCAGAGCCCTCCATGCTGACCCCTGGCCTTGGCCTCCACCCCCTGGACTGAGAGAGGTCAGTTTTCCTCCTTCTGGAGCTACCTGGTCCGTGATACTGTGTTTACAGCAGCCAGAACTAAAACTCAGGGCTTTGAGTCCTGTAGGGCACAGGCTGCCCCAGCAGTTCCCTGGCTTTCCTGAGCCCAGGGCCTCAAAGTTAAACCGGAGAGGGGCTTTGGAGAAGTGTCACTTCTCGTAGTGTCTTACGAGTCATTCTTATGACTTAGAATTTGAGATGTTACACAGAATCAGGGCTCAGTAAACATCTTTTCCCCAGCAGTGGTTAGAACAGGTCCAGCTGAAACACTGGGCGTCACCCTGAGGAGCTCACTGCTGGGCATGGAGGAGACACGCCAGGGATTGGGCTGGGAACTCACAACCACAGGCCACCTCACCAGCACAGCCCAGCGCAACCAGTGTTGCTCGGCCTAATGTGGACTTGAGTACAGAAGGGAATGGCATTAATATGAGAAAATGAAAAAAATGGAAACAAAGTCTTTGTTAATAGGGAGGGGCAGAGGGGTTGAAGGGAGGGCAGGGGAATGGGAAAAAAATAAGAACCAAGATAGAACGTGTAAAGGTGCAAATTCCCAATGATGAACGTCATTATATTGTATTCCTAAAATGTACCAATAAAATTAATAATATATATATCAAAGAGACAGTGCTCTGACTATAAATAATAATCCAAAACCTACTTCTCCTTGTTTCTCTTCAAATTCCACTTACTACTCTCAGCTTGGAATTGCTGTTTCTCCATTAGCAAGCGTGTCAGCACCTCTTCTTTGTGCTTAACACTTTCAAAAAATCTCTTCCTGCAGGACCAGAGCCAGCCATGACACCGGTCCCCAGGCCCCGCGGGAGGCTGGCGGCCCCATGGAGTCTCTGTACTGGAGGGACCCTGCGGGTCACACAGTAGCCACAAGTGCCCTTCTCACCGCCAGATAGGGGGGCAAGGGCTCCCCACTCTCCTCATCCCAGAGAGGTCAGAGCCCCGGATTGCCATGACTCTACACCCACATTCACAACACACATACACACACAAAGGTACACCACACACACCACACATAGCACACGTAGGTGTGTACATATCACATAAACATTGCACACACATGCACACAACACACCTCACACAGACAACACAGACAAAACACACAAACAACACACAACATAGAAGCACTACACATAGCACAGATACTACACACAAACACCACACACAGACACACAGACTGCATGCACACTGCATGTACATGCACAGACACCACACAGAGGCACACATACATCATACATACATAGATTTCATACAAACACACCCCACACACCCCACACACGGCATCCACAGACACTACACACACACAGACACACCATGTATGACCATACAACACATACCTGTACCACACCTGATATACAGACACCCCCCACGTCTACGTAGATCACACAATGCACCACATACACACCACACATACGGAGTCACTTGCACCTACCACAGACACACACACACACCACATACCAGACTCACACACATGTAGCACTAAGATTAATGTGGTCATAATGAACAAAGACAGCAACGGGCTTGGTAATGTGACATGCCACCCTTAGAAGGAAGGTGCCGGGCCTTCACCTGAACTGCTGTGCCAGCCAGGGGGTCTGTACCCCTACAAGCTGACTGTGTCCTGGGCCTGCTTGGCTGTTTCCTGGGACACAGTGAGGGAAGAAGTGGCACAGGCATGGTGTAGAGCTGTGAGCTCCTCCCCAGAGACAACATCACCAGGATGAAAAATACTCCGAGATGGACCCCACAGGTCCTGGAGCCTTGGCCAGTCTTGTGTGCTGTGGGACACCTGGGGTGCAGTCCCTGCTACCTAAAACTTGGGGTGTCTACCTAAGCACCCAGGGCTCCTATTTGCCTGGTGTCCAGTCACCTCCTGGAGCCACATGCAGTTGATGTGATGTGAAACTCGCTGGTTCACTGAGCAGACCCAGTGATATTCACGGGCACCTGCTCATGTGCAGTCTGTCGCTTGCAGCCCCATGCTGTCAAATCATGCGCACTTATGAACATGGGTATCTCGGGCAGGCAAGCCGCAAATACTCTGGTGGGGAAACACATCTAGGGAAATGGAGACAATTCTGTAACTGACCCTGCTCACTTTGAGGCAAGTTGCAGATTTCAGTGAATCCTATCCAGAGAGACAGGGACATCTGTCCATTCTGGGAGAGGCACCTAGTAGCTCTTAGCACCTGGCTTTCAGGTAGGGCTATTTCTCGTATTTCCTGCCTTGATGAGATTCCAGCTCCTCATTGAAAAGTCAGAGCACATTTGATTTCTCTGAATCATCAGCCACCACTGGCATCTTTCCTAGTCCTCGTGGCTCCAGGACTGGTCCTTTCTCACATCACAGAGTTCAAATGCAATCTGTTCACTAGCAGAATATAGAATTTCACTTAAAAATACAATTAGGAAGAACCCAATTTAATGTAATTCTTGAACATCAGTAATGTGTGTATATGCTTACCTATCAGCTTTGCACTTCCTTTGAAATAAGACTGGGTCCTTGTTAACACAGAGCTTGGAGGGAGCTGCAGGGGCATTTTCTGGGCTGTTCTTTAAACATCTCTGCTTGCACAGAAATGATTTCATGGTCAAAAAGTTCAGGAAACATTGGATTCTAAAAAGTTGTCCTAAAGGTTTTCAGTGAGACTTTCACAGTACCTGTCAGAATATTAAGTAGATGTATTTATGGCAAGTTTTCTCACTTATTTGTGTCAGTTTGTGGGATGACAGTATCTTGGAGACAGGTACTATGTGTTGCTTCCCATTCAGTGGAGAGGGGAATCTTACTTCCAATACCCATATCATTCTGGTTACTTCCCATCATATCCAGGTTCAAATATGCAGCCGTCCAGTTCCGACTGTATTAGTTTCCAGGGCTGCTGTAGCAAAATACCACATACTTGTTGACTTGGACCAACCAGGTTTGTTGTCTTACAGTTCTGGAGGTGAGGGATTCAAAATAAAGTCACGGGGAGGGCCACATTGCCCTTGAAATTGTCAGATCATTCCTTGACTCTTTCAGCTTCTGGTGGCCCCAGACATTGTTTCTGGGGTCCGTGTCTCTCCATTCTCTGCCCCCATTTTCTCATGGCTGCCTTCTCCCTGTGTGAGTCTTCCCTTCTTCTTATAAAGCCTCTAAGCATACTGGATTAAGGGCCCACTCTACTCCAATGTGACCTCCTCTTAACGAATTACATCTGCAAAGACCCTGTTTCCAAGCAGAGTTACATTTGGAGGGATTTGGGTTAGGACAGCATGTCCTTCAATGGAGGTGAGACACAATGCAACCTGTAACCCTGACATGCTAACGTTTTTCTCAAGGTGTATGGCTTTGGGTTGTGAAAGACTATTTTGCAGGGTTACTGCCCGCTCTGCAATTTAAAAGAATGTTTGCCACTAAAGTGACTCATTTGCTCTTTCCAGTGGATCAGTAATTCAATCATTCATTGCCTGGTGTTGGTGCTTGACTTTTTCAAATGTTTCGAGAAAAGCAATTGGAGGAGGAAGAGAGGAAACTGGTTTTGATGTAAATAGGACAATCAAAATGAGAAGATTCTGAAGCATCAGGCATGTGCTTTGGCAGATGCAGTCACACAGAGACGCAGCTCAGCAAGCTGAACTGAACAGGGACCGGAAGGCCACAGGGCAGTTAGTGCCACCAGGTGGGAGAGTGCAGTGGCTGTTTCCAGACCCAAAGGTGTCATTGTCTTCTGTAGGAGGCTTCCTTTGTGCTGTGGGGAATCCTGGTCGGTCCTCTTCTGAGCTGCTGGGTACTGTGTCGATGTGGCCACTTGTGTGACAGGAAGCCCCAGAACACACTCCTGCCCCTAGGGCCTTCTTGTTCCACACACAGATGAGCCTCCGATGGGGTCAATGCTGATGGAGGAACCCTGGCTTTAATTTCAGGACTTAGTCCTTTGTTCCACCCCAGGTAGATTGCAGGCTGAGCGGAGAAATTAGAAAATAAAGGTGCAGAGTTACCAGCTGTGAGCAGAAAACCCAAGTGTATCCTGGGCTGTCATGACAGGAAGGTGTCTCAAATCCAGGCTGGGAAGGTGTTGACACCTAGAATGGCGATTGGCCACCTTGGTGGGTGATGTGTTGGCCTGTGGCTGTGTGGTGATGGCAGCTCATAACGCACCAGGCCTAACCTGCTGCTCCAACCTATGTGTGGAGGGTGGGTGAGTGCCAGGTGCTGCCTGTCACCAGAGGTGTGCCGTGGTGTTGGGGCACAGGAGAATCATCTGAGAAGCTCTGGGGAGCAGAGGTTCCCAGGTGCAGGCCCCTGGCCCTTCCACTTCCTCCTCCAGCATAGCCCCTGCCTGTACACTGATTCTGGTTGCTGCTACTTCTGGTTGCTAGCCCTCATGACAGTTCCTGTCATAGGTTTTTTTCCTTTTAACATTTTAATGGGTCCATACTAATTGTCCATATTTTGGGGTACAGTGTGCTATTTCAATTCCTGTATGCTATGTATAATGATGAAATCTCATAACTGGCATTTCCATCTCCTCAAAGGTTCATGCTACCTTTGTGCTAGGAATGTTCAAAGTCCTTTCCTCCAGCTATTTTAAAGTATATGAGTTATTCTAAAATACCTTCGTCCTACTGTGCGTCAGAGCACAGAGCTCACCTCTTTCTTCCAGCTAAATCTTGATACCTGTTATCCAGCCAACCTCTGTCTCCCTCCCTGGGCTCTGATGACCTATGTCCTCCTCTCATTCTGTGTCACCAACTCTGTCAAGGAGACCTAGCCATCCTTGTCCAACCAAGTGCTGTTCACTTGGTCAGCAAAGATTTGGAGCCCACTTAGGTGTACCCTGATGGATGAACGGACAAAGAACATGCGCTGTCCATTATTCACCCTTACATGTGCTGTGCATTATTCAGCGGTACATTATTCAGCCTTTAAAGAATAAAGCCTTGTCCACTGCAGCGGTATGGAGAGGCGGGAGGATGTGTTAAGTGATATAAGACAGGTGCAAAAGGACAAACAATGTGTGATCTCACTCATATGCGGATCCTATCAGAGTTTTGAGCACTGCACGTATTTCTTTGTTAAGTATCACCCTGCTCTCTTCCTTGCCTATGGATCACAGTTTACACTCTATAGTTGGAATTGGGGTGGAAGCATTTAGGGCAGGGAACCTCATTTTATGACTTTTTGTCCTTTCCTCCTGAGAGCCACCTAATCCCCCATCAGAGTTTAGGGTCACTCCATAATGCTGTCTTTCTCTTTCTCCTATCTTGGGCTTTTAAGCTGCTAGATAGCCAAATCCTTTGGGGACCTAGTCCCCTGGGGTGTCCATGGGAGCCAGAGCTGGCGCAGGCAGTCTCTGTTCCCCACGCTACTCGCTCATTAGCTCACCTGGCAGACAGTCCAGCGTGGGAAGGGAGGGCATTAATAATAAATCCCTGAGGCCAGATATGGAGAAGATTAAGGGGACCTTGCCCAGGCCTCCTCAAAGGGCCCCCACAGGCCCCTGACATTTCTTCATTATTCATGACTTCCTTCCCAGACACCCTGGTTCCTGCTGTGTCCAATTTGACAGAAACAAGGTTATTTTTAAGTGTGTCCTTTTGCAAAGCAACAGCCACATTTCCCTTGGGGTTTCTGGCTACTTCCCGGGCAGTGAATAAAACCCATGTTTGGGGATGAGCCATGCCAGGGAGGAGTTTAATTGGGAGAAATGTAAAATGTTACAGGCAACTAAAAGCAGTGCTGCCTTTGCTGCTCTTCCCATCCAGCCTGTAAGGTGGCTAAGTGTACATCTCCAGGGAGGTTTTGCTACCACAGGGTTGCTTTCCAAAGTGACCCATTTCTGCCCTTGATTGGCCAGTGTGGCTGGCTCACAGCTCTTTACAGCCTCCCTAGGCAAACTGCAGCCCCTTGGACCTTACTGGGTCCCCCCTCTGGCACCATGGGGTTTATACACCTCCTCACCTGGGGTGTCTGGTACCTCCTGCCCCTCCACATTGTCCTACTTCTGGAAGAGGCCTCTGCATCCCTCAGACCAGCATAAGGGTCCTTCCCCGCAAGGTGAGCCTTGGAGCCAGTGTAGAACAAGCTCTTCCCTGCTTCTAGGTACCAGACCATATGTAGGAGATCAATAAAACTATTCCTTCATGTGTCCTGTGTCTCTGTGAGGTCAGACTTCTCGGAATGCAAAGATGAGCTGAATTCATTTTGGGATCCCTAGTGCCTGAAACTGAAACATGTATCAAATGCACGTTAGGAGTGTTGGCAGAACTGGCAAGAGACACACATTTCTTGGATTACTTATAAAATGCTTGTGTGTTCCTGCTTTATGAAGTGGGAAATCGTCAATAAAACTAGTGGTGATATAGATAGAATGGACATCCAGGGAATTGGTCCCATCTAAACATGGACACACTTTTAGGGGAAGATCCAGACAGTTTTTGGGTCTGAGGGTCATTCAGTCTGTGCCATAACTTTTCTGCTTTATGAGTATAGCACAAAAGCAGCCACAGACAAGACATAAAGGAGTAGACCTCAGAACACTTTGTGAAAATAGCAGCAGGGTGGATGTAGCCCATGGAAAGACTCTTCAGGTCCCTGACTCTGAGGAACAGCATCAGCTGGACCCAGCAAGTTGTGGATAGCCTGAGGATGAGTAAAACCACTGTACAGTGGGGAGAGAAGCTACAAAGGCTGGAGCCACCCTTGCAATGGAGCTAGTGGTCCAGGAGGGGACAGAGTTGTGGAGCATGTGTGGCAGTCTACTCTGAGGCCACACAAGGAGGAAGTCAGAGAGAGACATGGTAAAGAAGACAGTGAAGGAAAAGCGTGTTGGCCAATTATGAACAGTGAGCCCAGGGACAGAAAGAAAGCTTGCATGTCCAAGAGGGATGGGAAGTGGCTGGGAGCACAAGGAAAGCTGGGGAGGAGGCACTGTGTTTGAAAGAAAAGGGACCAAGAGTTGTCACCACCTGACAGTCAGGCCAGGGCTGCGCACAGTGGGGCAGATGGTATAGGTGGGGCAGGGAGAACCATGCACAGAGCAGTTGAGTTCAGGGACAGAGGTCTGATTTGGGAAATCAGATCGGGATTTCCTTTCTGTCCCTCAAATACATGCTCAGCTTTAAGAAGCCAAGGGAGGATGTGCCATTTATGGCATGATTTTCACAAGGGCGTATTAAAACAGTGCTAATAAGGCAACCCTAAGCCTCATCACATAATGAACCCAAAGTGCTCCTGTGGGCCTCATTAAAAAGCTCTGTGAAGATCGAAAAAGCCCTGTGAAGATCGACAATCCAGAGCTGGACTGGGCATTCCCAGCAATGCTGGCATCGCCCTGCCTTGTTGGCTACCAGACAGAACTGCCCTTCTGTGTTAAGACCACATAGGGGTCCTACTCCTCCACATGTTGTCCCAGTACCCTTCTGTTCCTCTGTGGATTTTTGGACAATCCTACATGCTAGGATAACTGGGGAACTGGAAGTCACTGGGATTTTGGTGTGGATTAGTGCCACCTCCCCTTATCCCACTGGTGTCCTGAGCCCCTTCAGTTTCTCTCTCAGCATTGGCCCAAGGCTGAGCCACTGCCAGTGCCAGCGGGCACCTGCTCTGGGTCATGCAGATGGATGGGAACATCCGTATGACTCCAGTACCCACCACCACTTCTCCTGTCGTCCCGTGCAGGCCCCCTGTCTCCCCCATAGCCATCTCCTCTCCACTGTTGCCATTTCTGTCTCAGCACGTCCCTGCTGTGATCTTCCATGACTCTCCATGTTGACTTTACCCATCACCAAGTTGGGGTGCACTGAGTTCCCTGAATCCTCCAGTCTGCTCATTGGCTTATTGTTCATTTCGTGACCTTCACACTTGGACTGGGCCAGTTCCTTTTCCGCTGTAAGTGACAGACACATTCTAAAGTGATTGACACGGAGCAGGGAAGAGTAAATAAGAAACCACCACCTCTGGTCTCGTGGTTGGTCTGCTGTGTTCAGAACGGGAGACAGCAGGTCTGTGACTTCAGTTGAATTTGGACAAGGTGTTCAGGTGATGGGTTGAGAACTCCACCTGTCCCTTGGCCCCTGAGATCTGCTGCCCCTTCTGCTGGCGTCAGTGTCAGAGAGGTGACAGAGGTGGCCAGTGCTCTGTCTTGGCCCAGGCTGCTCTGAAGTTGTTGGTAAGAGAGGGAGGCAGAGCTCCGCCCCTGGGTCTGCACACAGGGCTTCTGACTGCACACGTGTTCTTAACACAGGGTCATGCTGTCCTGGAGGACATATCCATCCTGATCCCACCTGGGGACCGGAAGAGGCCTGGTCAGGGACCAAAGCTCCAGACATAATGTTTCTACACAACCTATAGCTCCCCTTCCTGGAACCCATTCCCCTAGGAGCACTTTCTTTCAAGATCTGTCCTTTCCTGGGGTTGTAATCTAATGCTCCTGTGTGAGTTAATCGGTTTCATTGTGATTTCCATATGTGCACACATCATGCTTTGACCCTGTCTGCCCCCTTTCACCCTAATAGTCCCTCTTCTCCTTGGCCACATGTGTTGAGTAATTTGTGTTTCATAGTACCGAGCTGGAGGGTCAGTGTTTATATCACTGGGGTAACAGGAGGACATATTCACTTGGTCATTGGGGTTCAGACCCCTGCACAAGCAGGGGGGATCTGTGACTGACAGCCCTCACCTCAAGGGGAGCACATGGCCTCCTCCTGTTGTTATGTCCCCATCCTGTGTGCAGAGGGCCCTGTGGGAGGATAAACACTCGATCCAGTCTCAAGGGCATGCAGGAGACTTTCCTGAAGCCAGGGATGCCTGTGGTGCCTCCTAAAGGATTAAAGGAGGCCGCCACAGGAAGGAGGAGGCAGAAGACTTCAAAGCCTTGGGGACGTAAAACAGGGCTCAGCAGTGCAGGCAGGGCAGGGAACATCGTACCGTGAGGGCTGAGATGTGGGCCTGTGGACACCACTGTGTCTAGGGCAGACCTGGACGCTTCCCCCATAGTTGATCTGTTTCAAGGTGAGGGGATTCACGGGAGGATTCCAAGCAGACCCATGACACACGTTCCTTGGTTGTTTTAACCAGCCTGACTTCAGCCTGGAGGACGGACCAGAGGTTTCCATCTGGATGGGGGAGGCTTGGAGAGGATGTCAGAAGGATCCCATTCCCTCCACCCAAAGCGATAAAGTACAACAGTGATGAAGTGAAATTGTACCCCAGCAGATGCTGCCTTCTGGGTGGCTTCCATGTCTGTCTGCACTGTAGTGCTTTCCAGATTGCTGGGCAGATGGGGAGAGTGTGAGCGTTTTATAGGTGGAATGAAGTGATGGAACTTGATGCTAGACTAGGTGTGGAAGGTGAGGCTGCCTTGGGGATGTGGACTCTGTGCTGGGGATGAAGCTGTTGGCAGCAGGAGTCGGTTCTCTGCAATCAGCCTGCTATTCAGATCTTTGCACCTGGATACCATGACTTCTTTGCTGACACCTGACAAATAAGAGAAGGTGCTGGGGACGTACAAGAGCACCCCTGTGGGTAAAGGCTTCAGGCAGAAGGGAAAGCCTCAGGAGGACAACAAGGGAGGTAGCTTCAGTGGAATCTAAGGAAAACCCTCTTTATAAAGGAGAGAACAGTTCCACGCTGGACGCAGAATGCCAAAGCAGAGAAGTGCCCTGGGAATTCGGCATCCGAGGCCAGTTGGTGCTGGCAGCTGGGGAACCAGGCATTTGCTGGGGTAGGACAACAGGAGGGAGGGGACAGAGATCAATATCTGGGAAGAGAGGGGGATTTGTGCATGCCTCCTCACTGGGTGAATGGACCCCAGAAGGGAGGGACATATGTAGGAGTCCTTGTGTACTGAAGGGAAGGGTGGTGACTCCTGGTGGAGCCTGCTGTGTGGCAGCCTAGGGCCAAGAGGAGAAGGTTCCACTAACTAATGAAAGAGTTGCCACAGAGGCAACCATAGGTACAGAGGACATCCTGGCCAGATGGGTGTGGCTGTTGCCAATTTAGCGCATTTGGTCCCAGGGACTTCCAGTCTTTACCAGTCTGGAAATTAATCAGTGAGAATTGTCAAATAGCAATGATTTTGAGTCTCCTGTGGTCACACACACACACACACACACACACACACCCGCCTTCCTTTCTCACAAGAGAAAAAGAATCAGCCACAATAAATGTGTCAGCTGTACAGGTACAAGGGGTTCTCCTTTGGGACGGGGTTGGTGCCCTGGGTCCCTAGCTTGGGCTGTGAAGTCCAGAAAGGAGGAGAGAGGCAATGTCTAGCAGATTGCCCCCAAACCAAATTCTCTGTTATTTCCTGTTCCTCTCGAAAACAAACACAATCATTAATTTTTAAAGATATTTCAACCTAGAAACAAATGTAAAGAGAGAAAACTCAGTAAGGACAGCTGACTTACCGGGTGTCCCTGTGGCTGCTTAGAGGGGTTAACCCTGGGTCCTAGCAGCTGACAAAAAGGTGCCTCTTTTTTGCAAATGTTCAGATGATATTCATGACAGTAGGCCATTTTTTATATTTCTGATACTTATTCAAAATAGTACTCTGTTTTTCAAAAATTCAAAATGGCTTGAGAGCTTGGTTTCCAGTGCCCTTGGTTATCTTTTAATGATTTTCATTTACTAATAATAAATAAACGTCCCTGTTTTTGACAGAGTCAGATGAGTTAATCAGTGTGCACTATATTCCTCCGTAGAGAGGCATTTTCTTTTTAAAAGAAATCTGATTTTGCAAAATGCCCAGTTATTTGTGGTACTTAAGAGAATGTGATTTTTCAAATGCAGTACTTCATGTGAGCTGATACAGGGAACTGAGGTAAAGCAGCAGCAGAGGAGTAGAAGTCCCCCTGGCCTCCCCTGCGGAGGTGCCAGGTAATTGCTCCCTGCACCTTCTGTGGAGCAAGGAGGCCTGTGCTTTCCTCTGTGGACGGATCAGCAGAGTGTGTGTGGTGAAAGGGAGCTACTGACAGGCAGGGCCTGGAGTCCACATCCTCAGTCTATCACAGTTTCTTCACATGCAAGAAAATCTGTAAGTCTCAGTTCACTTCTCCTTTATAAAATGAAACAATCAATACGTTTATTCCTTACGTGGTGGCTATGATGTCTGTCAGGTTGGGAAATTTCTATCAATTTACTGAAAAAGTCCTAGACGTTTTTGGGATGCTTTATTGATCAGCTGTATGCATGCTAGTAAGTAGAAGGCTTGAATCTGATATCCATGCTCTCAAGTTTCCCTTCATCTTCTACATTTGCTTATCTGGGATTTATTTTTCCTGAATGAAATAATTAATGAATGAGGCGCTGCAAAAAGTCTTAGAGAAAATAGCCAACTCAGTTTTCTTCAGTAATATCTACATATCTACATCCAGCTGTGTGTGGTGGAGCAGGCCTGTAATCCCAGCACTCTGGGAGGCTGATGCAGGAGGACTGCACGTTTGAGCCCAGCCTGGGTAACTTAGCACCTTAGTGAGACCCTGTCTCAAAATTCAAAATAAAAATAGGGATGTGGATGTCGCTCAGAGCAGAGGCCTTGGGTTCATTCCCCAGTACCATCAACACACACACACACACACACACACACACACACACACACACACCTGCCTTAAGAAAAGCCTTTTATTTAACCCTTAGCTTAATAAAAATTTAAATTAGCAGCATACAGCATTCTTTAAATGTGGCTAAGTGAGAGTATGAGAAACTGTAATATTCATTCCATAATTCTTAATAAATAAATTATACACGAGAAAGCTCTTAAAGTTGCAGAATAAACTGTAGTCTATGAAGGTGGTATGATATTAACATTTGTTCTTTCACATTGCCCTTGAACCTCCCTCTGGCATAACAAAGCCTGTGATATGAAAGTGCCACCAGTATGAATGCTTTAATATACAGCAATCAGGGATAGAGTATAAAATAATGGCCTATCATATATGTGCATGCATGCATGTTGTTATTATTAGTAGTATTACTATTGCTGATACAAGTTAAATGATGTTACAGAGAATTTCACCTTGAGAGGCTGAAATTGTAGGAAATGTCTCAATCAGGGATTGCTGAGTGACCTCAAGAAGTGAGTTCCTTGTGCTGGTTATAAATGTGTCCCTTGAAACCTGTCTAGAAGTGGCTGGAAAAGGAGACAGGGCAGGTGAGTGCTTTGCCTCCTGTGCAGGAGGCATGGTGACCCACAGTCTTTCTTGGTCCTCGTGATAACCCTCTGTGGTGGTTGGCTGTCCTCCCCGTACTAATCAGCTGAGTAACTGAGATTCAGTGAGACAAGCGAGGTGCAGAGACTGCATGCAGTCTTCGAGAGCAAGGAGCTCAAGACCCAAACCTTCCTGGTGCCAAGCTGAGCTTCTTCCCTCCCAACCCCTACATCAGGGTCTCATCCTTGTCCTCCAGCTGTGGCTGCTCAGTGGTCACCAGGCTAAGATGGGCACTTGGGGGAAGTTTCCAAGCACAGAGGAAAGCAGAGGGAATTATGCAGTGAGCCCATGGTGCCTGCAGCCAGTGTCTCACCCCAGGCCTTGGGATGTCCTGCTCCGAGTCTTTCACTCTGTCCATCATCTCCTTCTGTTTCCCCTGGAAGCAGCTCATCATGATGGCTTGGGTCATGGTTGTGCCCCCACAGTATGCTGAGCCCTCCCAAGAGTTCTAGGGTGACCTCAAGTTTGCTTGTAAGAGGGTGCTCTCTTGGTAGCCATAACCAGATTGCCGGGGAAGAGTGACGGATTTCCCTCTTTTTTAGCTCCCCTATGTGGGGCAAGGAAAAACCCAGCTAGCAAAATCAGCCTAAAGCCTCAGTCCCTTGTAAAAATAGGGCAATCAATAGCCAAGTAAACAAATATTTCCCCGCGCTGCTCGTAGCCTCCCTCCACAGGTCTGAGCCTGTGCTGACTGTCCTGTGTGCTTTGTCAGCATGGACAGCAGAGGGCAGAGTTTACTGTTCAGATTCTGTGCACTCTGCAGAAGTGCAGGGAGGCTCCAAGGAGAGCCAGAGCCTGTGAGGAATGACACCTGCATAGACAGAAGGCCATCGTGGCGTCAGGGAGAACTGACATCTGGGAAGAGCTTCAGTCATCCTGCAGTCCTCCAGGATGCCCACTCCTCATTGCAGGGTTGTCACTAGAGGCTTCTCTGGAGGATTGCTTGCACCTCAGTGATGTTTTTTTAAGTCCCGACAAAGCCCATCCAGAGGCCTGGTCCTGCTGACCAGCTCACCACACACCCTGGGCTTTGCTGCCCACCCTGATGGATACTCAACAGATACAGACCTCTCTTGAGGTTGTGGGGAAGCCACCTAACTGTGCTCCAATAGTGCATGTCTCTCCCCTCCTGTGCTGCAGACAGCACAGTTGGTTGGGTCCTTATTTCCAGGAGCATCCATCCACCTCAATGAAATCACTGGAGGAGGGCAGCTGGTTGTGCACCTGCTATTATAGGTCATTCATAGCCTCTTTCTTCTTCTAAGCTTAGCTTTTTCTTTCTTAGCATTCACCAAGGGTTGTAAACAGCCTGCAACCAGTACTTCCTCCCTGTGGGACTTGACTGAGTGCTCTGTAATGAGCTCAAGGACATAGGCTTGCTCCTTTGGTCTGATTAGGGCAACATGGGGAAGATGCATGTCAGGAGCTACAGATTGTCTCTGTCCCCAGTCTACACCATAGTCACTGGGTGCTGTTCCCATGCGGAGGTTTGGCTGGCATGGGAGAGCCATGGTACGCTCACCTACAGGCCTTCCAAGGACAACAGGACAGAATGACTGTGGAGGATGCAGGAGTGTATCCACCTCCAATGAGTCCTCCTGCCCCCAGCACTGCTACATCTCCAACCATATTGCAGATGCAGAGACCTCAGCATGGGCACTATCACCCCTCATTGCCTGGAAGGAAGAGTTGAGAAAGAGCTGAGAAGCTGCTACACTAGGTGAGCATTCCTCCAGCCCTGTCACCATGGGGCTGCTTGCCTGACTGGTGACTGCTTTTCATGCTTCAGGCTCACCTTTCAAGTCCCTTCCATGACCTTTCCTGCCCCTCTGCCTGTCTCACCGTGGTTCCCCTGGGATGCCTTTTGCTGAATGGACACCTGTGGTCCATCTTCCACCTCGGGTCTGCCCTCTCTCAGAAATAGTCTCAGTGCTCCTAAATCCTGCTCACATTGGGCTGGCTTCTAGGATGACACCCGGCCAGTGGTCTGCTTGAACCTCAGCCCTCCCCACCAGCCCAAGGGCCAGGACTATCTCATACTTAAACTTGCACAAAATAGGTTCCCAGTACTTATCATGCTTTCAGTGAAAGAATTCCAATATGGCATGGCTAGCATTAGGGACAGATCCTTTAGTCTCTTGGCTCAAACTTAGATTCAAGTCCTTGGTAGCAAATAAAAGTCCTAAGGAGAAACTAGTGTTCATGGAGGGGCAATCTTGCTATTATTTAATTGATTTAAAAATATGTCCATTCTACAGAAATAACTCCATAAAGTCACTTTCCCATTAAAAATTCCAGTCGATTGTTTTTCCTTAACTTAAACTTAAACTGATTCCCTAAGGACAGGTAGTGGGTCCCAGGATAGTAAGAATTGTATAATTTTTTTTTAAAGTATGCACTTGTCTATGCTTTGATAAAAATGCAAAGAAAGGAGCCTGGAGGCTATAATTACCCAAGAGGTGTAATTGGGAAGCTTTGGGGAGTGGTCAGGGTGGGGAGGATGAGGATGGTATATAATACGGTCTGTACTGAGTGGGTTGTGCATGTTTACATTTATTAATTAACTAGCTAACTAAGGAAAGATGAAAGCCCGTGGAAGCGTAATGACCAAGGTGACCCACAACAGTGGTGAAGAAAGTGTTTCTTTCTCACTGGATTCTTTTGACTTTTGACCCTGTGCAGAACAAGGACAGACTGAACAGGACAGTGGAGAAAACAGAGGCGACAGCGACTCACTTGCAGCCTTCTCACCATGATCCAGGCACTGCTTAAACAACTTTCAAACATCAATTCCTTTAATCCCCACAGCCGCCTGTGGAACAGCATTCATATAGCCCATTTCATGCTTCAGAAAATTTAGGAAAAGAAAGGAAAAACCACTTAAAATGTCAGCTTCTGTCTGCAAAATTGGTGCAAGAGACAAGTGTTATCATATATCAGTGAGAAAATTACATGCTTAATAAAAATGTCTGACTACACAGAAAAAATAGGAAATTAGTTTAATTTCTCTGACTGTACCAAAGGAAACGTTAGTGATTAAAGACTAAAACTTTTAAAAATTGTGAAGTTACAGAATATCTGTACAAAACCGAGGTGTGGAAGTATTTAATAAACAGGACATGAAAAGTATAAATTATAAAGGAAAGAAGAATTTTTTCTTCATGATAGAAGACAGAAGAGAAACATAAATAATAGAAAAATTATGCAATATGAAAAGGAAGAAATGTTATCACTAGGAACCCCCAGATTTGGAAACCAGAATGGCTAGTAAACTTAGCAAAGATGATAAAACTCTCTAGTGATCAGAAAAATGAACTTAAAACAAGGAGACACATCACAAACCAAAAATTTAAAGCACCCAGAATCTTTTCTTAACATGGAAAAAACTTAATTCACATGTATCACTTGTAGAACAAGTTGTTAATCCCACTCTTGAAAGCAATTTAGAAGTTTCTGTAGAGTTGACATTGTTTATACACAACACCCAGAAATTATCATTTCAGATAAATTTCCTAGAGCGCATCTGACATACAGAAGAACAAGTGATGCATAGAAATATTTATGTAGAATAACAGAATATTGAACAATTTAATTAGTTTTCAAATAGAAGAATATATAAGTATGAGGTGTGATTAAAAAAACTACAGTGAATATTTAAATTAAAAATAAAATTATTTCAAAGACATATTGCCATGAATCCTACTCAAAATATTCCTCTTCATTTTAAAAACATTTATCCCATAGCTCTTGCCACTTTCTGATGGAGTTCTAGAAGTTCTCTTTCATGAGTGTCTTTATACGGTATGGTCAAAAACTGTGGTCAGTGCTGCTGCCAAGTGCCATTCAGTGGAAAGGCAGGCTAATACAAACATCGCAAGGTGTGTCCTCATCCACCTTATTCACTGGATCTGGCCCTGTGTAACTTCTGGTTCTTCCCCAGTGTCAAAATCAGCACGAAAGGAAACATTTTGAATAGATTTAGTACATCAGGGCAGAGAGGACAGCACAACTAAAGACAAGAAGGGGACTTCAGAACTTCTTCAGGAAGTGGCAAGAATGACGGGATGAGCGTGTTCGAAGTGAGAGAGACGATTTTGAGTGGGATTCATGGCAGTGCATCTTTTACTGTAAGGTATTTTTCAAAGATAAATTTTAAACATTCACTGTATTTTTAATCACACTTAATATAGAAGAAATGGAGGCGGTAACTCTTATGCAGCTCCGTGTATGCCGGCCTGTGCATGCCCAGTCTGTGCAACTGTGCAATAGGCTGCCTTAGGGTGCTGTGGGGACTAATTTGGCGACTCATCCCACAGGGGAAGAGTAGAGCTGGGTTTAAAACAAAGGTGGTCACAAACTGCCCCATGTAAGAAATACAGGGAAAGGAGAGAGTACGTAGGACAGATGAACCTGAAAATAAAGTGTTAGAGTAACTATAATAGACTGAGTTTATTTTTTAGATGCAAAGAAGAAATTGGGCATAGTCCTTTTGAAGAAAGGGTTGTGTTCTAGGTGGATTGCAGACTGTAAAGTGCAGGAAACGAGGAGGTTCAGCATTCCCAAATTCACTTCCCCTGTGATGACATGGACGTGTATGTGGGATCTCTGGGGTCCTGCCACTTACCAGGTCTGTACTGGGTCTCTGACTCCCTCAGCCTGGGAGGCCTTGTCCTTCCATCCTTAACAGGGAACATAGCCTAGATTAGAGGAAGAAACAGAAGCAAGGGGGCTGAGGAAATTGGGTGAAGATGCCAGGGCAATGTCTCAGCAAGACTGGAAAACAAGATCACTCCTCCCCCCAGAAAAGAATCTCAATGTACAATCTTTACCATGCAGATTTTTTTACACTGTAATTTTTCTTTTTATTATTATAATTTTTTAATTTTACTAGTACATGTTTGCAGTATATAATGTTTACATTCATCATGGGGAATATAATTTTAAGCATATAGGAAACAGTATAAAAATTTTAAATAACGTTTTTGATAAAATGTAGTGAAACCATTACATTTTGTGTGTTTCCGTGAGAATTAATGTTTGGTTCCGAGAATGACCATGTGTGACCAAGGTGTTTAACATTTCTCTGGATTGCTCCACTGCCTGCATTGCCACTGTGTTCCAGTACATGAACTAGACGCTGGGAATAGCGCAGCAGGGCTGCTATCCCCAACCTTGCTTCGCCTGAGTCCCTGGGCCCTTTATTTTTTATTGCAAGATCTGTCAGCATCCTTATGCACCACAGTACCACTGGTTTGCGCATCCATGGGTTCATTCCAGCCCATCAGTTGAAACTGGGGTAACATGCACAGCCTCTCAGGGTGGGCTCACCACACATCACAGATTGGCCTCCGCCCCAGGTGCCAGCAGAGCTTGAAATCACTGTGATACATGGAAACACCCCTCCCTTTAAAAACTGCCATGTACGAGGCAGAATGGGATGCTGGGATGGGGAGACGGCAGCTGGGGTGGGGAAGGGAAAGTAAAAAGCATCGAGATGCAATTTTTATATGCATCAAATGTACCAATTCCCCAGGATGATTGTATTTATTATGTATTGCAGACATACACTAATAAAAAAAGTTTTAAAAAAACAAAACCAGAAAAAAGAGAACCCTACAGAGATTAGCTTTAATCCTTCCATTATTCTTTGACAAAACCATTGCTGCAGAACCTTCTCCCGGGCTCAGGTCTTTCTGGCAGTGGCTGCTTCTTCCTTCTTTATCTCACCTATCTGTAACTTCTATCAGTGCTAGACATTATTTAAATGTCACCTTGCTGTACTGTGACCTTCTATTTTAATCTCCTTTTGCAACCTGATATTAAGCGTGTTGAAGGCAGGAGATGCTGTCCCATGCTTCCCTTGAATTCTTCAAAAGTTCTACCACCATGCTGAGCATATGATAATTGCCCCCAAAATGTTTTAAAGTAGAATGATTAAAGAAGAAACTCTTTTGTCCTTAATTTGTATTGCAACTCTGCAACTTCAGTGCACATGGGCATACCCACACACTCACAAACACCATTCTTAGGTATCGTTAGTCCTACATGTATCTTCTGCCCTACAGACAGAGCAAGATTCTAAGATGTCAGAAAATTTTATAAGTCTCTTAGAGGATGAGCAATATGAGGAAAACATCAAACTGCTGAATTATTCCCCAAAGTTCATTTAGTGACAAAGTTGAGGGTGCTGAGGATGCTTAACGTAGCAGCAAAGGGCTTAGTTAAGGAACTGTAAAAATTAGAAACCACTGTAGAATGTAAATTAAGACTATCTGGAAGCTAGAGAGATTTGGGGATTTTTTTGGTTGTTGTTAAAATATCTAGCCACTTCGTGAAAAATAATGAGTGGTTTCCATAGCAACTGTGCCTTCACATGACACATGGAAAAACATGACAAGGATTGGAATCAGAGAAAGCCACCTGGCTTTAGAAGTTAATTTGAGAGACAGAAATTCACCCAGAATGACTTATAAAACAAACCTGATTTTATTTTCCAAGTTAATTGTAGATTTTTTTGAAAAAACTAAAGGTTTTCTTTTCTTTAAAATTCAAAACCCTGAGAAATGAAAAAAAGTTCCTTCAGTATTAAAAGGCCCATCCTCCCTTCCCAGGACCCCAACACCACCTCCCAGCCTCCCTCCTGAAGTTCTGTGGATGGCTAGCCGCCCTCAGATCAGTTTGCCTACTTACACAGTTGTGCTGACCACCTGTTACCTGCTCCATGGTGACAAGAAGACATATCCCATGGCCTTTGCTCTCACGTACTTCCTCTAGGGACCTGGAGAAACACTCAGTGCTGAGCAAATGAAGAGTGGGAGTTGTTGAAGGGAGAAGGAGTTTGCCTGAAAGCCCAGAATGATGAAATGATGACAAGGTGGAGCCTTACCTGTCCCTGCAGGGTGACAGAGGTGTTGTGTGGGTTCCAGGGTGGGACAAGGGACAATAGTGAAAGAAAGCATGGCCTGCAGAGGTGGCCAAAGGCTGAGGAGTGGGCAGAGGGGCTTAAAGTCAGTGGAACCATGGTCAGGAGACAGGCGACTTCTCTGGCAGTCTGGTCAGAGTGCCCTGACCATCTGAATAGGGCCCCAAGTCCCCTGTGCCACCTTCAGTGCTCTTGCCCCACCCTGGCTGTCTGTCCCACCCTCTGCTCTACCTTCACTGACGTGCACAATCACACAGTCACAGGGATCGCCTCGAGGAGTCAGGAACTGGGTTGGAAATCCAAGGCCTGGGAGAGAAGCAGATGAGCAGCAAGGTAGTCAGACAGGGTCCTGGGGGCAGGCAGGCACCCACACTAGGACAGGATCCAAGGACAGATTGTATGTAAAAGGGCATGAAATAACAGGTGGGAGTTTGGGGCTGGAAAGCCACAGTGGATCATGTAAGTAGAGAAGCTACCTCGTAAAGCTAGGAAAGTTGCAGGAGGAGGCACTTTGTGTAGAGGAACAGGGGCAGGTTGGGGTGGCAGGTTGAGGAGGGAGCAATGCATGAATACCCATCGTTCTTGCCACTTTCTGAAGCAGTTCTAGAAGTTCTCTTACCTGGGGGTCTTTACAAGGTTGTGATTAAGAAGAAATATGGTGAATGCTGCTCCCATGCACCAACAGAAAGGCAAGCTTGTGAAAATATGACGCTGTGTCCTCATTTACCTTATACACCAGATCTGATATTATGTGACTTCTGGCTCTTCTCCAAAGTCAAACGACCATGAAAGAGGAACGTTTTGAATTGGTTCAGGACAACAAGGCAGCCATGACAGCGCAACTGGAAACGCTCCTGAAAAAGGACTTCCAGAGCTGTTGTGGAAAGTGGCGAGAATGATGGGATGAGTGTGTTCAAAGTAAGGGGAAGCGTATTGAGAGGGAATTGTGGCAGTGTGTCTTTTACTGAAATAGTTTTTTTGTAATTTAAACATTCACTGTAATTTCGTTCACACCTCACATAGGACACATCAGCACAGGATGCAGAGCATAAGACCTTAGCTGCTCGCATCAGAGCTGTGACTTCCCACAAGCAACAAGAACGTGGAAAGACGCCTTCCCTCTCATAATTAGTACTTGGCATTGAAGGCACTGCCTGAAGGTTCTGGCAAGTGGCCAGTAGCGAACCTAGCCCGTGTTATTCTCTTCTGACGGTGAGAGGCTATCACTAACCAAGCTTGGCTTTTTCTCCTGCCTGACCGAACCCCAACACTGACCGTGACCAAGGCCCACCTTCCTAGATGCTCTACTGGCCTGTCCACTTTTCATCCTGTGCCACAGTGACTGACTGCTTCCTATCCTTTGGTTTCCAGTGGCACAGGTAGCAGAAGGGCAGCAGAAATAACAGGTGACCACATGTCCCCAATCCCCATTTTTATTTAAATACAAACATGGACTATGATGATCTACCCTACATCATCTCAGTCCTTAAAAAGCTGACTTGAAAAAATACCAACTGCCATTTTCTGCCACCACAATCTGGTGATGGAGTTCAGATGACATGCTAGACAGCTGCACCTCTGAGCCATGTCCAGCTCCAGAACTGGGTTCTTAATTGGGAAATAATTCCTATCTTTACAAAATACTCTTTTGTTATGAACTATTATTATTTTTTTTTTTTGGTACCAGGGATCGAACTCGGGTCCTTGCGTTTGCGCAGCAGGTGACGAAACCACTGAGCTAAATCCCCGGCCCACTTTACAAAATACTCTTTGTACCTCTCTCTCTGTTGTTTCAATTTTACTGTGAGTTGAGAAGCATGTTGTTAAGGATCAGCAACCCCAGACAGGCTCTGAGCAGTTATGGATGTGGCTCATGCTGGGCTGATGTTGTTCCTCCATCTGGATTGATGCTTTACATCTCTTTCTCTCCAGTTCCCAACGCCCTCTCCCACCCCAAGAATACCTGCTCTGCATGGAAGCTTCCCACATTGAGATAGAGATGTTCTTGCTGTCCGCACCCTGTGTAGGACTTTGCACCTGCTCTCCTCTCACTTCTCGACCCCACCGAGCCTTTACGCCGTCAGGACCCTCCAGTGGGCAAGGAGGTGTTCCTGCTCCCAGCTGGGCTCATGCTCTCCCCAGAGCTGCACATTCACAGTGAGCCCAAAGAGCCCATATGCCCAGAAGATAAGATGCACATCTGCTGGTCTAGGAACAGGACTGAGGGTCCAGATTCCCTGTAGGATCCAGTTACTCATGAAATCTTTCAAAATCCTCTTACATTCACTGGAATGCAAATTGTGTGCTTGAGGTCATAGCTATAACATAGGAAGAATAAAACCCGGACAAGTTTTTCATTTTAGACATGGATTCCTTGCATATCAAAAAGTGTATTTTTCTGGTAGCTGAAATCAACCACCACCAGCCGCCGGGACCAGCTGCCCACATAGACACTGCCTAGGGAGACTGGAACTTTCTGCCTCTGCCTGGTTAAGACAGAAGTGAAGAGATCGAGTGAGCTACTGAGGCCACTGATAACCCAATGGGAAAACAAGGAATGCTAAGCCCACAGTAGGCTTTTATTCATCTTTTTAGTTACAGTCCTTAGCTTGTCCCACCTCAGTTTAAAACCTTGCAGTCTTTGAGTGACTACTTCTAAAATTCAGGGCTGTGCAGTTCCTCGGTATTTATTGGGAATCCCAAAGTGCACCGAAGAGCTGAGCCCACTGACGGGTAGAGGGAAGACACAGAGCACTGACCAGTGAGCACTCAGAACACAGGGACACCTCGCTCCCGTGCACAGCCACCCTTGACAGGCTGCATGGTCCCAGAGGAGTCCCAGTTGGGCAGTCAGGACCTAAACTCTTCCAACCCCACCCTGAGGCTTTCTCATGGACACATTTCTTTGTTCTCCCTGGTTTGGCTGAATGCACTGGCCTGCTGTCACTGGGATAGAAGAAAAGCTCTTACTGGGCTTTCCTGTTGGAAGGGACTAGTTCTGTGCTCTGATTTGTAGGTAGCCAAGAGTCTGCTGTATCGACTATGCTCCTGATGGGAGCATTTGGAAAGCCCTTTCCATGCCCCCACATTATGACAGTCACTTTTTACTTGAGGCAGTGGAAAAGGGCGAGCTGACTGGAGCTGCTAGTGACGCGTTGGGGAAGGAGGACAGGGTCCCAAGGAGAAAGGAACAGATCTCTTGCACTGCATTCCCACCACCTCTTCTCCTCCCTTCACGTGGCTTGGAGGAAGAGAATAGTGTTCCCGCCCATGCTTCTGGGCTGGGTCAGCACTGATCATCCTGGTCTGGCAAATGTGGAGATTGGATCAACAAGAGGTGACAGGGCACTTTGACTACTGTGCAGCTTTATGAATGATTCAAGGCAAAGTTCAGAAAAGGCAGGATTTTACAAATATGTCCGGTCAAGTTCCAGTGGAACTTGAAGAACTGCTGCACAAATTACTTTTCATTTTGGAGGAAATGTAACAACTTCACAGTAGCAGTTTTATATCCCAAAGTATTGGGATGATGGGCTGATCTGAGGTCCTTGGCAATGCCCAAGGCTTGTCCTTACTTGTCCACTATGTGACTTAAAGGGTAGGAGTTATCCTCCTGGGAAAAGAGTCTCTCCAGACCCAGTTGTTGGTTCACGGTGACTTTTTGCACTGTGACTATTTTTTTTGCAATAGAATTTCAAATTTAAAAAATTTGCAAAACTGATCTAAAGAACCTCATTACATCCTTTGTCCAGGTTACCAACCATTTATATTTTACTCCATTTACTTTATTGTTCTCTGTGTGTGTGTATGTCATGAAATCATTTTACTGAATAATTTGAGAGTTAGTCATGGAGATCATGCCTTTTTACTGTAAATGCTAAAGTACATAAATGTCCAATAGAAGTACATTTTCCTGCAGAGGAACAGTACAGTTATTAGAATTGGGATATTTGCATTGGTACGTTAATTTCATCCAATTTAGGATCAATATTCTAATTTCAGCTGTTCCACGGTGCTCTGTGAGTGGATGTCACCCTGCCCCAGGTCTAGGTCATTGGCATGGGTAGTTTTCACACGTCTTTCATCTCCTTCCAGCTGGGACATTTCTTCCATCTTTTTTTAACTTTTAAAGACCTTTACATTTTTTTTTTTTTGAAAGAACAGACCAGTTTCTCTGGATAATGCCTGTCACTATGATTTGCCTGATATTTCCTCCTAATTAGAGTTTTGGCCAGAATCCTCCAGAAATGGTACTGTGTCCTCACAATGACTTTCCATGGGGTGGCACTGGTTTGTCTCACCAAGATATTTCTGTGACCTCTTGCTTAGGGTGGCACCTATAGAGTTGCTATATTCCCTTTGAAATTAGCCAGTCTTCTGTGTGATGGTTCTTCAAGTTAGATGAGTATCTCCTGCTTCACCAGTGTTTCCCTTGTTGGTTTCGGCACCCATGGGTGATTGCCGTGGGGGTTGCAAATGACACCTTTTCCCTTTTATTTGTTTCCAAGTCCACTCATTGGTGTTGCACAGTAATGGGGCACACAGTACAGATCTGTGCAAGAGCTATGCTCATCACTCCACACGTTCACACATTTAGTACATGTGTTCTAGGAGTGTGACTATGCCATGCTGTCTCTCTCTGTGATGATGATTAAACAATGAATTTTGCTTTATTACTTCTTTATTATTCCAGATATTACACAGTTAATATATGTATACCAACAATAACAAATCAACATGACTTACAGTTTTTAAAAAGCCAGGGATTAGCTGAACATGGTGGCACACACCTATAATCTCAGCATTCTGGGAGGCTGAGGCAGGAGGGTTGCAAGTTTGAGCACAACCTGGGGAACTTAGCGAGACCCTGTCTCAAAATAAGAAATGCAAAAAGGTCCAGGGATGTAGCTCAGTGTGAAGGCCCCAGGTTCAATTCCTAATGCCTTAAAAAAAAGAACAAAGACAGGGATTAGACATTGTGGTAATATGGCAAGATTGGCTTGAAAAACCACTCTGAGAGGAGACGCTGACAATTTTGTTGATGTCACCACATGCTGTCCTCCTTGGTGAGGGGCAGATAGGCCAGGGCTCAACCTGCAGTGGCGTGTGCTGGCTGGCCGGCACCTCCTTTGCTGGCCTCTCATCTGTTCTGTTTCCCTGCACTGTGACCCCTTTATTCTGTGTGGCTGGCCTTACGTTGGGTCACCCCACCTCCCCATTCACTGCAGCTGGGACATGGAACACAGGGCACCGGCCAGCCGTTGATCCATGGTCTCCCTCCTGCCCTCACCTCGTCTGCCATCCACAAACACCCTCAGCAGCAGGCTTGCTTTGCCCTGCCACCTGAGCAGAAAGGCCACATCTGAGGACAGCAAACACGGGGGCAGGTGGCACCCGCAGTCCTTATTCAGAGGTCTCTGTGTCAGTCACCTCTTCCGCTGCAGTGCAGCCCCTCCAGAGCAGCACCTACACCATCCACCTTGGCAGCTCCCCAGGGCTGGGCATGGAGCCTTTGCACAGGGCACATTCTCCCTGCTTGGAATACAACGTATGGGTGAACAATCCTTTCAGTTCCTCTGTGCTCTGTGTGATTTTGCATAACAGAATCATTAATATTTAAAGTAACAACATCCTTACATGAAGATTGGATTACACAGCTACTGCCATGTAACAAATTGCCCCAACATTTTGTGGCTTAAAACAAGAATTGCTACCCATGTCATCTGGGAGCAGGAGTTGGGAATGCCAGCCTATGGGTCTTGGCTCAGGGGGCTCTCAGGAGCACCTGCCCATGTGCTGGCTCACCAGTCACCTGAGGGCCTGGGGTTCAGGATTCATATCCAAGTTCAGTCGGGGGCTGCAGCAGAAGCCTGGGTGGCAGCCACGTGACCCTTCTTCAGGATGCAGCACCTGGCTTCTCCCAGAGTCAGTGATCTGAGGCCGGCAGGAGGAGGAGAGCTTGACCAGTGAGACGGAATCCCTGTCCCTGTGTGTGGTCCACCCCTCAAAGGCAACAGTCTTGCTCCAACCATTGACAGCAAGTCACCAAGTACAGCCCTGTCCTGGGCTCCACCTTTGGGAGGGAGAGAAAGCAGAGTTTCTGCTCAAATCTTTTTAATCACCACAGAGTCGTGAGAGATCCAATTCAGCAAGACTGAGTATGACCAGGCGGTAGTGACTACAGACAGTGTTTACATACTGTGCTCTGGAGTCATCTTCCAGACCACTGTGCATATCACCTGCACTTGTCCCAGAGGGGCTGGCTTGGCTTGCTGAGTGTGACCTTCCCTCTCTCCTTGTGGAGCCGAAGAGGCAAGGACAGTGACACCCGCGGCTCACCTGTGTTTCAGGTTCCAGCTCAGGAAGAGGAGGAGCAGAAAAGCCTGCCGTAAGCCCCATGACCATCTCCTTAGCCTTTGCCCAAGGGGACCCAGTGATGTCACTCCACTAGGAAACATCCGCTTCTAAAATCTCTATAAAGAAAACAAGCATTGAAACACATTCTTGCTTCATAAAATTCTTACATGAGAAAGTAAATCATGCCAGGCTGGTCATACAGGCAGGAACTATACACTGCCTTTGGATCTTATTTATTTATTTATTTATTTTTGCAGAACATCACTTCACTGCTTGTTCTAGTATACCGATACAGTTGATAGATTTATGTTTGTCAGGGAGAGTGTCAATACATGAGCACATATTTTGCACAGAATAAAAATGTAAATCCAGTGAAATGAAATGGAGGTTCACTCCATGGAAGGATGGAAGCTCATTCAACTCTAGGGAAATGGGAAGTATTTACTCTGTTATTTGCCTTTATATAGAAGTTCTGGAATACCAATTTATTTTAGAAAATCAAGCTGGAGATATTCTTCATAACCCACTCATTCATCAATGACTATTGCTTAAGTACCAAATGTGTACCAGGTGCCAGGTGCTGTTTTAAGTACTTCGGATACAGCAGAGAATAACAAATCTTTACCTTCATTTGTTTTATATGCAAATGCATATAAAAATAGAAATTGAAAACAAATACATCAGTAAACATTATTATATGTTATATGATGATAAAGGGGAAAATAAGAAATGAATATAGAGGGTTTGAAGGGAATTATTTAAAATTATCTAAAAATGTGGCCAAGAAGTCACATTGAGAAGTTCACATTTTCCCAAATAACTGAGAGGAGGGATTGATGGTTGCACTCACTGAGAAAAGAGCATTCCAAGGTAGAGAGGTGATGCAAAGGTCCTGGGGCAGGTGTGGCCCAGCACACACAGGAGCATGCAGTGCCATTATGGTCAGAGAGAGGTCAGAGACATGAGGAACAGCCTGACTGCATTGTGCCTGGTGGCCATTATTTGAGGATCCTAGCATCATCCAGAGTGACTTGGTGGCTGCTGGAGGGTGGGGAAGAGTTGAACCTTTTAGAGCTTTCAGTGATAATGAGCAGCCAGCTGCAGTGTGCGTGCTGTAGGTTCACCACCACAGGTCTAGACCTTGAGAAATTTTGCTTCATGGACAAATTAGTCATATTTTATGAAGACCATTTGTCAACGGCTAGGGAATTGGACACGTATGATGCATGGCTGGGAAGGCCTAATGAGCTCTTCCTGCTGCACTTTGTCAAAGTCAAGTGCGATGCCCATGGCTGAGCTCACTTTAGCATCACAGGCTGTTCCTGAGAGTCGGGAGGTGTGGTGTGCACATTGCTGAGTGCATGTGCCTCAACAGACAGCCTGCCTCCATGGAAGTATTGGGTGGCAAGGACATGGGGCATGTTTGGGGTTTTCTCAGAAGTGCTTTAGCTCTCACAGACACCACTGATTGGCTATAGGTTTATCTGGTCATTCATGTGAAGCTCTTAGCTATGAACAAGTCAGTCATTCAGCACACGACGCCAAGAATAGGGATGAGCAGTCAAAGCGAGGCTGAAATCCACCCCACCTCCATCTCCGGCAGCTAGTCAGAGATGTGGGAAGACTCATGGGGTGGGGGGACTGGGCCTGGGGGCGCTGTCCTGTCCCTCCCTTGTCTGATGATGTCATGCATAAGGGAAGGGTGGCCAGATGCCCATGTAACCCCAGAACACACCACATTCCCTAAGAGTCCATCTCTGCCACCGTGGGGAAGGGAGGGAAGAGATCTCTCCATGTGTCCAGTCTCCCGGTTCCTCAGAGGTAACCCCACCCAGAAACGCTGTGGCTTCCCTTCGCTCAACTTCTTCCTTCCTTCCTTGCTCCCAGAGATCACAGGACAAACGTAACTCTTGTACAAATTATGTCAGTCCATGTGTCTGCCAGTCTGTGTGTCCGGAGGCTCAGTCCCTGGCAAGCAGGAACAGAAAAAATGGGGTCCACTCTACCTCTCCAGCCACTTGGAGAAGCTTTATATGCTTGATGTTGTTTATTGAACATGATCATTTGTACTGGATTTTCAGAGTCATTTGTGTTCTGATGAAAGGGCCAAGCACACAGTGAAGAGCTTGGTCCCCTACACAGAGCTGGGTGCTGGGGTCTGGGTAGTCATTCACTCTGTCTGTGGAGGTGAGAGGCACTAGGTAAATGAGAAGCATGATAATCAAGTGATTCTGTCTTCCTGTGAAATAGAAATGGGCGCAGAGTGACTGCTGGGTGGGGCAGCTTTGGGTAGGGTGGTCGAGAACACATTCTCCTCCACATTGAGATGAGACCAAGGTGAAACAAGGGGACAGGACATGCAAAGTCCCTGGAGGGGAAGAGGGACTGGGAGGCTGGAGGGAAGGAATAGGGCAGTGTGGCTATTGAGCCTTAAAGAAGAAGGGAGTCTGTCATCTGGAATAACATGGAAAAACCTAGAGGACATTATGGTAAATGAGATAAGCCAGACACAGGGAGACAATGCTTTACCATCTGGCTTGCAGGTAGCATATGAAAAACCCAGGCTCTTAGAAGCAGTGGTGGTTGTTGGAGGCTGGGGTTGGGGTGGGTGGGGAGTGGGAAGAGGTTAGCTAACAGGTTCAGTTAGGCAGGAGGGTGAGCTCTGCTAATCCACTGGACTGCAGGGTGGCAGAGGCCTAATATCTAGAATATATAAAGGACTCAAAAATAAGACCCTATCGGAAAATGGGCAACTGAAAGGAATAGGCACTTCTCAGAAGAAGTACAGATGGCCAATAAATACATGAAAAAATGTTCTACATTGCTGGCCATTCAAGAAATGCAAATTAAAGCAACACAACTCCATCTCACCCCAGAAAGAATGGCTGCTATCAAGAAATCAAATAATGATAAATACTTCCAAGGATGTGGGGGAGAAGGAACCAACTACATTGTTGGTGGGAATGTTAACTAGTACAATGTTAACTAGCAGTAACTGTGGAACTCAGTATGGAGAGTCCTAAAAACACTAAAATTAGAAATTCCATTTGACCCAGATATTCCCCTTCTGAGTATTTTCCCAGAAGAGTTAAAGACATCATAAATACATGTATACCGTGTGATACATGCACACCCATTTCATAGCAGCACAATTCATGAATCAACACAAATCTTGGAAGTGGCCAATGTGTCCGCCAGTAGATGAATGGATAAAGACAATGTAGTATTTATACACAATGGAGTACTACTCCGCCATAAGGAAAGCTAAGCTTGAGTCATTTGTAGAAAAATGGGTGCACCTTGAGACCATAATGTTAAGTGAAATAAATGAGACATATGGGTTAAATATCACATGGTTTACCTTATATGAGAAACCTAAATTATAAATAAAGAGCAAAATAAAAGATAGATGATAGGAAACAGGGAGATAAATCTTTTTCAAAAGGGAAGGGAAGGGGATCAAGAGATGGAGGGAGGAGAGGGGAAAGTGATGAAAACAGAATTAAGATGTGTTAGGTATGCCCAATGAGAAATGTAAACATTATGTACTACAAGCATGTAGTAATAAAAAAACTGAAAAAGGCTGCTGCTTGCTGCCCTCTGCCTGCCCTGCCTGCCATGGACTGTTTCTCCCCTGCCAGGCCTCTCTGCCCTGCCATCCTGCCTTGGAGCCAGCTGACTATAGACTGATGTCTCTACAAAATGGGAACTGAATAAACCTTTCTTCCTTTCAAAAAAAAAAACCTGAAAAAGATAAAAGTTAAAAAATAATAGTGCAATGCATATTTCAAAGTGGCTAAGAGAATAGATTTTATGTTTTCACTACACATGCAAAATGACAAGTATGTGAGGTGATGAGTAGATTTAATCATTCCATAGATTGAGTGGTGATCGAAACATGATGAATGCTGGAGTTACCAAAAAATCTTACAATAAAAGTCACATTGCTATTAATCCCTGTCAACATCCTCCCCCTTGTTTTGCACACACTTATCCCATCACTCCTGCCACTTTCTGAAGCAGCCCTGGAAATCCTCTTTCCCGAGTGTCTTTACGAGGTATGGTTAAAAGTGCAGTGAATGCTGCTGCCAAGCGCTATCCAATGGACAGGCAGCCTCTTAAAAACATGACGCTGTGTCCTCATCCACCTTATTTGCCAGACTTGGCACCATGTGACTTCTGGCTGTATCCCTAAATCAAAATGACTGTGAGAGGTCAATGTTTTTAATCAATTCAAGACATTCAGGCAGCCAACAACACAACATGCAGAGGACTTCCAGAACTGCTTCAGAAAGTGGCCAGAGCGATGGGATAAGTGTGTTGACAGCCAGGCAGAGTATTTTGAGGGGGATTCATGACAATGTGTCCTTTACAAATTATGTTTCATAAATAATGAGAATTACTCTTTGCCAACGAAACATTGTAAAAATGGAGCCCTGAACCGGGTGGCCCTGTCTCCAGGTGGTGTCTCAGGGCTAGTAGCTGGGGAGGCAGGGTGCCCCTAGCTCTGGCCCCAACTCCTGGCTCTGTGCTGTGGACATGGATCAGGAATTTCCTGCACCCAGTGACACTGCAGACTTAGTGGACACAATCGGGGACCTCTGCAAGAGTGAACTGAGAATCGGCCACTTGGACCTCATTGTTGTAATTTGGTTTTATTTGCAGTTTTCATTACCTTTGAAATCTCATTCAGGGGTGTTTAATAAATAATTCACAGGGTCTGGAAAATGAAAGGGAAAGAAAGATATGTCCACCCAGTGTGTAAAGGTCACCTTGGACCTCATCCTGGGCCCTTCCTTCTACTTTTAATAGTTGAGTGGCTTGTGAGCAGATGCAGGGGTCTGGAGGAAGACGGGATGCTGACAGACCTCCCAGCATGAATCTTCTGGGACCAGAGGTTGAACAGGAGATGGACAGGTGTCTGCCCCTGGCAGCCCATCCTCTTGGCCACCAGTTCACCAAGTCCCCAGCAGTCATCCCAGAGCCCTCGATTCCTGAATGTAAAATATGTGATTTAGGCACATGTTAGGAATAAACATGGAAACAGTTGGGTCTGATTATTTGCATGGGGCTAATGTATGTGTTCAGGGATCACTTGCTGGCTGCAAGGGGGGGAATCTGGCCCCTGGGCAGGCAAGCTTTGATGGCAGAACACAGAGAGGGACCATTCAGAGCTGAGTGTCTCTGTTGAGAGGGGAGCCTCAAACATCTGGGAGGTCAACACTAAGAGAAGGTAGGAGAGACTGAGCACATCTCCAGTTGGGGTGCAGGATGGGGGTACCACAAGATGCAAAACACAGCTCTTGACCCTTTTCTTAAATATTGATTGCTACTTTTTTAATTGACCGAGGAGTTTCATGTGAAGAGCAAGGCCTGTAGTGTGGGGGAACCAGAGGAGGTCCAGCCCATTCAGAATGGGACTCCAAGTTCAAGTACACAGTCAATATCTTTGGTTTCAGAATTCAAGCTTTGAAAAAGTGCCCCTTAGTGGGCTTGCCTGCATGGAAAGATGTTCTGTTGTTAATTTTGACTATTGCCTGCTCATCACGGGTAGTGGTGAGCATACTGTTTTGAGCAGAGCTCTCCCATCCAGCACATAAGCAGGGTGGCAGCAAGCAGAGGGTAGCCCCATAGCATCTGCTGAGTCTGGTTAAATGGACACAACATTCACTGGCCCAGTCTTAACTCTGCTGTTCCCGAGTCTGCTTGTCTATGACATAGGTATAATAGTTATGTCTGTCATATAAGAATATCATGGCAACCCCAAGAGAAAAGGCATGTCAAGTATTTCTCAAAGTGCCCGGCAATCAATACACACTCAATAAACATTGCCATCATTACTGGCCATCACATGTGTGGATGCTGTTCAGGAACCTGTCAAAGTAGATCATGATTTATGCCAGGTGCTAATGGAAAATATTTATTTCAGTTATTTTCTTGTCTCAGGAGTGCCAGAGGGGATAATAAAAATAAAAACAGTCAGGTTCTTTTTTTCTCCTTTGTTTGCAAGCATGGTTTAGTTGATGAAATTAGATGTCTCTTCTGATCTATTTTCTCTCTGTCTCTAACTGAAACATAAAATCCCATCTAAGTATACCCAAAGAAAGTCCACACACACTGTCTGGTAGACCAGATGGCTGAGCACCAGATTGACGTTGTATTGTTATGTGGAAAGGTTCAGTAACTAAGGGTCATTCTTCCACATTATTAGAATATTTCTAGACATTAGGCAGGATCCTTTTCCTTAAGAGAAAAGTGGTGAAACACACATATTCCTAATTTTAAAAATTTAGTTGGAAATGTTAAGGCCCAGATGGACAGCAAGTTGGAATAGAACCTGTGTTTTCCAATTTACTGTTCTTGACTCCAGAAAATTCTCCTTGCATGTCCCCTGTCCCAGATCACACAGAGGGGGGAGGAGGCGAGAGAGGTGGAGTAATGGAGACATCCCACCACTTTGAAGCCTAAAGAGTAGAGGGTCCTGATGAGGTGCACAGGGGTGCGATATCCTGCCAGGGTGAAGCCATTACCAACACTAGCATTTACATCAAAATGCCCATCAAACGCCCTGAAGACTTTGTATCAAAGACATATCAAACAAAATGCCCGGGGAGTTTAGGTCCAGTATTACATTATCAACAGCTGCAGAATGAAGAAACCTAGGGGCCTTTTTGGTAAAATATCTACATAGATGAAAGGAATCCCGCAACAAGTATTAAGACAGGAAAAACGTCTTTCTTCTTTTTTTGATAAGAACATTCAATATGAGATCTACCCTCTTAACAGCTCTTCAAAAGCACAGTACCTTTCCATTCACCATAAGCACTCTGCTGTACAGCAGATTTCTATGCTCATTTTCCATAACTGAAACTCTGTATCCTCAATAGAAAGCCCTCATTTCCCTTCCACACCACCCCTGGTACCTACCCTTTCACTCTCCGATTGTCTGAGTTTGACTATTTTAGGGACCTCTTAGAAGTGGACTCATGTCATATCTGTCCTTTTGTGACTGGCTTGTCACACTTAACATATTGTCCTCGGGGATCGGGGATCATCCATGTGTGCCAGCATTTCCTTCTTCCCTAAGGCTGAATAATATTTCATGGTACCTACTTGCTGCATTTTCTTTACCTCTGTGTCTGTTGAAGGACACCGAGGTTGCTTCTACATCTTGGCTGTTGTGAATAATGCTCCCATGAACATGGGGATGCAGGTATTTCTTTGAGCTCTTGATTTTAGTCCTGTGGGTAAGTACCTAGCTGGGGGGGGGTGTATTATACAGTATTTCTAAGTTTTTGAGGAGCCTCCATACTGTTTATCATAGCAGCTGCACAATTTCACCTTGCTACCAACAATATATAAAGATTTCATTCCACCTCTGCCAAGATGTGTTGTCTTTAGTTTTTGCTTTGTGGTGCTGGGGATTGAACCCAGGGCCTCATGCCTGCTAAGCAAGTGTATTACCTCTGAGCTATATCCACATCCCCTTTTTCATTTTATTTTAAGTTGCTCAGGCTGACCTCAAACTTGCAATCCTCCTGCCTCTGGGCCACCAAGCTAGGCTTTTAAAAAAATATATAACATAATATCATTTTATTATATCAATATCATTTAATATAATCTTATCCTAAGAGGTCTAAGGTGATATCTCACAGTGGGTTTAATTTAAAGCTCTGTATAACTTCAGTATTTGTACATCTTCTTTGGAGAAATGCGTCAACTCTTCTGCCCAATTTTCAGTTGGGTTATTTGTTCTTTTTATATTAAATCGTGGGAGTTCCTTATATCTTTCAAATGTTCATCCCTTATCAGACACTTGATTTCCAAATACTGTTGCAATCAGTAGGTGGCTTTTCCACCTTTTTAGCTATTTCTTTTCCTGTACAGATATATTTTGATATAGTCCCACGTGTGTATTTTTGCTTTTTAATGCTGATGCTTTTGGTGTGAATTCTGAGAAATCACTACCCAGACCAATGTCACATGCTTTCTTCCGGGAGCTGTACAGTTGCACATATGTTTAAGTTCCTGATCCATTTTGAGTTGTTTATTATGTGTAGTGTAACATCAGAGTCTGCGTTTATTGTTTAGTATGGACATCTGGTTTTTCCAGTGCCATGTTTTGAAGAGAGCACTTGGGTTTGTTTGGTTGGTTGATTTTGACTAAGACTCAACATTTTCATTTGCAGTGATAGGGTGATGTAAACTATAAAAGTTACTGTGAGTACACAACCATCCATTCAAGGACATCTTCATTTCTCTATTTTTATTTTTACCACTATTCACTTTGTGTCTAGATTCAGTTTTGTAATCAGGACGTCTGGATTTCTGACTGGTTACTTTCCTGCATGCCCTAGATTGTTGCCAATCATAGTCTAATGATCACCCCATTAGACAAGGTCACCCCATTTGAGGATACACATTCTAAGCAAAATATCTCTCACTCCAGCTATGAACAGCTTAGTTTAAAGTCCAATGTAAAATCAAATACATATTTCTGTGGCAAACGTTCAAAGTTACTTTTATAAAACATTCAGTGATCGTAAGATCTTCTGTACCTATCATATTCATTCATGATGTGTGTGGCTAAGTCTCACTCACTTTAGCTGGTCACTCTAAGTACTCTACAGACCGTAACTTCTTAAGACTCTGCTCTATTTAAGTTTTCTTATCCAAAGAATTTAATAGAGAGCAGTTGACTGGACAAGTGCTCCCTTGAATAAAATCTTGACATCTGACTTAGTTTGGTCTTCAAAAGAATAATATTTTAGCTTCAAATTCATCATTTTGACTGGCCTTTAGACATCAGGCCCCCACTTTTGAATAGGAAACAATTAGGTTGTAACGTTCACTACTCCAGGAAGGCCTCTCGCTGAATTTGATCTGCAGCAACTCATTTGTATCCAGTTCTTCCAGAAAGTCATTCAGAAAGCAAACAGCCAGATTAACATAGACTTTTCTTAATAAAACAAAACCTGAGGTGTTTTTTCTGCATTAGGTATCTGAAACTTGGCTTTCTATGTCCATTCAGGAGTAAACACCTCTCACCTCAACCTCCCTTCAAATATTTGGCCAATCTACCCAAGAGCATCATAGTTTCTCATTATATCATTTAGATCCATTTCTTTTGACTTGTTCATTATTAATCCAGCCAAGCCTTTGTTCAGTCACGTGCCTCAATTATTCAATACCTGTCTTGTTTCCCAGAAGATAAAACAATTCTAAGAAAAACAGATAAAACAGATAGAAACAGATAAAACAGATAAAAACAGATAAAAAAGATAAAAAAAGATAAAACAATTCTAAGGTAATATGATTTTTAAAAAGAAAAATAGCCAGACTCTTCACTATGATAGCAGGGAGATAAATACATTCTTAACTCAAAATACAAATTAGAAGTATTTTTTTGCTTAAAATTCTCAGAAGTTCTCACTAATTCATTCTCCAAGCATTTCATTTGCTAGAGCTATTAAGACATTCTGTTATTGTATATGAGTTAACAAATTTGTGAATTTTATAATTTCACATCATAGTCACTAATTAGGAGCTCAGAATAATTCCTTGGAGGGCTCACTCTGCCATTGCCTTTGAGGTCTTAGAAATGTCTTCGTACATTTTCTTAATCAAGATTTTTTAAGCACCAAGTGCTAAAGTTCGAGTCTTTTTCTTCTCCTATTTTATATTCATACTCACCAATTGATGCTTCCATCTGTCTTTCAGGAATCAGAAGGGATCCAGGTGGTAAACCAGAGCAGGGCAAATTCCCTTCTTACTTCAACACAAGTTTCTCTAAAGAAGGTTTAACCCTGAAAATGAGACACACATTCCTCTTTCCCTCCTCTATCTTCTCTTGCACCCCGCCCCCCTTTTTTCCAGTGTGCAACCTGACTTGGAACTTGCCAGTTCGCTACAAGGAAACATGCTGATTTTTAAAAAAATGCTTGTGGAATGCCTTGAGCTCAGAGAGATTCACATTAGAAACTACTGCTTAATGAGTGGAAATTAACTGGTTGTTTGCTAAACTGTCTGTCCAGATGTGGTAGATGGGAGAAAGCTGAGTATGATGGAAGAGGTGCAGATGAGCAAACAGGTAGCAGAGCCATATCCAAGGTTTCTACGTGAGGAATGGAGCCTGGCCAGGACTCTGTGCAGATGAGAGCAGGATTTCTCCCCAGTGGTGGAACCCAGTCCTGGTCTCTGGGACTGAGACCCAAACGTGGGACGTGTCTCTCGCAGTCGGCTTCAGGGGTAATGCAGCTGTGATCCCTCTCCTTGAGAAAGTTGCAGTCTGGTTGAGGTGGCACTAGCCAAAGATAACCCTAGAGAGAGGATGCCCGTATCTAAACATTGTCTTGGCACTGGAAGGAAGGAGGGGATGAGAGCGAGAGAGGGAGAGAAACAGCAGAACCTATGCAGGACAGTGAGGCCAGAGAGTATAGGGTTACAGCATCACAAGTGGCTAGCTCCTCCCAGAGACTGGCAGAGCGGGGAATACGAAATACAGGTCGTTTTGTCAAGCATCCATTAATCTCGTCCTTATTCATGTCTGAGATGGCAGAAAGATGGGAACTTGCTCCTTTTTAGGCAGAGATAGTAGGTCTCAAGATATGCTGTGAACTGGGCATCACTGCTCCCAGACAATCGGTGGCATTTTATAGACCCAACACCAATGCCTTCCTGAAGTCAAGGGTCTCAGAGAGGCTAGTAGGCTGCTGGAAACATGTATATCCATCGGCTTTCTATTGCTGGTGCCAAATACCTGATCCTGCAACTTAAAGGAGGAGAAGTTAATTTTAGCTCACAGTTTCAGAGGTTCAGTCCAGGTTGAGCATATCATGACAGAAGGGTGTGGTGGAGGAAAACTGCGGAACTCATGGCATCTGGGAAGCAGAGATAGGGTAAAAGCCAGACAGGAAGAGGCCAGGGACCAGGCAGAATCCCTGTGGTCGTACCCCCAGGAGCCACCAGACACATCCACAGTGGTTCTTCTCCCTGCTTTCTCTCAAGCCAGGCAAGCTGATAAGGAAGATCAACTTCCCGGAGGGGGCCCCAGATACCATGTCTGTGTCATTTCTGAAGGACACTGACACCTGTGTCTGGTGGTAATCAGAGCCCATAGCCACCAGCAAGCCAGGACCTGGTCCCCATGGCTACTGTCCATGCAAACCACCCCGATGGATCAGTCCCTGATGGGAGACAGAAGAGGTGTTGAGGAGAAGCTCTTCAGTGCTTGCTCCCTTGGTGCTCCCAGAGAGATCCCACCCAGGCCAGAAGTCCCCCTGGCACCCTGGCAGAGTGGCTCTCTGCTTAGCTCCTCCTCTTCCCTCTACCACATTCATCCCAACATGTCCCACTGCTGCGTCCTTCTGGCTCTCTGGTTCGGCTTCTCTAAGATAAAAGCTGACTGATCAGTTGGAACAATAGCAACCTAATGATAAATAGAAACAATAGAGCTGACATTTCACAATTTTTTATCATCTCATCTAACATAGCTGTGCTATGAGGTGGGCCACGTCACCTACGTTTTTAACAGGTTCAGTGGAAACCCAGAAGTATCGGCTCATTTAGCTGTGATGCACTGTTCTGTCTGCGGCCTGTGATGGGGCATTTCTCAGGCCCCTTTGCATGTCTGTCTCTGAGCTAGAGCAGGCCAGTAGGGAAAACTGAGGGACTGGGGGGGGGGGGCGTGCATTGGCTGCAGTGATCTGGAGGACCTTGCTGGTTCCAGATGGTGAGAGACATAGGGAAGCCTTCCAGGGTCCCACATCCTGATGGCCAGCCCTGCTGACCTACAGTCCCCCAGGGCCACCAGTGTTCTCTGTCCTCTACAGTAAGTTCACCCCCAGTGCTGAGCCTCCTGGGCACACCTGTACCACCTCTATACCTTCACAAACATGGAAGATCCACTCCTGGTGTGTATTTGCATTGTTATTGTAGAACAGGAGTTCGGGGGCTCTGCTCCCAGAATGATGCTCTGACCTATATACTACCTGTGGCTATCCAGGTAGCAGATGCTGTTGGTTCCATGCCAGGTGAAGCTTTGGTTCTTACTCTCTGTCTCTGCACATTTCTCCATCCAGACTTTTGTCTTGATCAGCATCCTCCATGACACCTGTTCGCTTTCAAAGATGGCTTCCTAAAAGATGGTGTCTTTGAACTACAAATTAAGGAGTTGATTATAATACTGGAAAATCTTCGATAAAAGATTTATGATTTGTAAGGACAGTAACAGCTTCTTATAAAATAGCTGTCTATAAAAACACAGTTGGTTACAGACAGGACATGGGAGAACATTGGATTGATGGTGAGTTGAAGGTAATAAATCTGGGATTCAGAATTCAGCCAGAGCAGTTTATGAAAGCCAGTCTAGTAGAGGAGTAAACTTTGTTGATTGTCAAACAACCGACTTTTGGCTTAGGTAACTTTCTCTGTTCTTTTTCTAAATTTATTTCGTTTTATCCTGCTCTGTTCTTTATTATTTCCTTCATTCTGCCTGCCTTAGGTTTAGTTTCCTTTGCTCTTAAGGTGAAATTGTAGATTATTGAAGTTTTTTCGTCTTTCTTATTAATATAACTCTACAACTTCAGTTTCCCTTCCAAGACTGCATTCGGTGCAACCCTTGAGTGCTGGTATGTGGGATTTTTATTTTAATTCAGCTCCAACTATTTTTTTATTTCCCTTGTGCTTTCCTCATTAATCCTTTGGCTATTTTAGAGGGTGTTGTTTCATTTCCACATGTTTGTGTACATTTTTTAGTTCTCCATCTGGTATTGATTTCTACATCCATTCCATTGTGATTGGAAAAGATACTCTGGATGATTTGATTTCAGTTGTTTCGAAAATTATTAAGACTTGTTTTGTGACCTAACACATGGCTGCTACTGGAAAACGGTGTTGAGGTGTCTGCCCTAACTCATAATGCACCCCAGTTCTAACAGGCCAGTGCCTTGTCAAGGATGACACACAAAAACTTCAGCTCTTCCTTTTCTGTCATAAAATCACATTGTAGATTTCCAACCCAAATATAGACATGTATTATTTTAGGCAAAATGATAAACTCTTGGCAGGCATCACTGAACCTGAAAGTACAATTTCTAGCTCCTTTGAAATTCATTTTGTTTTGGAGGCAGGTAGCTAAGCTGTGTAGAAATTCTCAGTCTACAGCCATATAAGTAAATAGAGCTTAACGTCCTTGCTGATTGAACACATAGCTATGAAATGGAGCTAAGGTGAATTAGCATAAGGAGAGATTGACCTGGAAGTAGGGTGCCAATCAAGTTGATCATCCAAATGGGGTGTAGGGTATGAAAGAGAGAAATGGGACTGTTAACATTGCACTCATAAACTGGGTCAACCCTGGACAAGCCTGGAGGTTCAGTTACCATATAAGGATTCCCCATGTGTTGGGAACATTTGGGAAGTCTTCATTCTTCCCCAACATGACAGAAGAGGGTCAGGATGCTTGTTAGCCTCTTGACAGGGCACTGAAACTTCTCAGGACTTTGTTTCTAAGATGGACAGGAGTATAGTTTCCAGCAGTTTGCATTGAGTGGTACAATTTTAAGCCCCACATTTTAGAGGTTCTGCTGCCTTATTGCTTCTCTAGGTATTACCTGCTCTGGTCCCTGCTAGAATCTACACATGACAATGTGCTTGACATATGTGGGTGCACAAGGGTGACCTTTGAGCCTGGCTAAAGTGATGACAGGTATAAAGAGGTTGTGCATGCCAAGAAGCAGTGCCCTGACTCAGGAGGCCAGCTCATTTCTTCTGAGGCACTGATGCCTGTGAAATTCTTTATGACTGAATAAACATCCCTGGCCCACAGTCTTCTTTACTCTCAGTACTTCTAAACCCCAAGCTACCTCACAGGACTTGTCCTCTTCTAATCCCTCTTCCAGCTCCTCAGGGTATTCTTAAGACCAGGGCCATGGAGTTAGATTTAAAATAATTACCTTTATTCCACTGTATCTATCCACTCATCTTATTTTCTTTTGGAAATTCACTACTTTTTAAAAATGTTCTCTGTATTGCTGAACAGTCACACATAATGCTAATCTTACAATCATATCCACTGTAATTGATATGATTTGGGCACTTGGTACTACATTATGTTGTTTTAAAGCAATTAGGTTACTATCTCAAAATCAAAACCAAGCTCATTCCAGTGATTGCTGTGGACATTTTAAGAAAACACTTGCCAAGAGAAATGGGCCATCAAAATAAAACAGGCTTTTTTCCTGCCAGGGAGACATCCCATTTATTTCATGTAGAGAAAAAACCAGAGTTATGGTCAGCCTTTGGTAAGTACATCAAGTCACTGAAAGGATGTTAGGGGCACCGGGGGAGCACAGCCCACCCCTGCCTGAGAGCTTGCTGTACACACATGGGTGTGCACCGGCAGCTGTTTCTGAGGACCGCTGTCTGCCACCACATCTGTCCCCGAGTTGTGCTCCCAGGTGGCCAGGGGTGGTAGGGACAGGGCAGTGCCACAAGCTCCAGTTGGACTGGGAAGGAACGGTTCCTTCCATTGCCTTCCGCAGGCCAATTGTGATCCATTTTTGTCCAGGATCAGAGATGATGTTCCCTCTGGGAGGCTGCTTTTTGTTGGTCCCTCGCCTTGATGGATGCTTTTCAGCTGTGACCTCTGTGGCTTCTCCAGCAGCAGGTTGAGCCTGTCCCTGGGAAGGACATAGGTCACTGCTACCTCACCAGGAAGCTGAAGTCCTGGTTGCCATGAACACAAAGAGTTAGAAATGTAAGTGAGAAGGTGAGAGAGATGGCAATGGCAATAAGGAAAGAGGAATTCGACAGCAAAGCCACGGAGGGGTATAAACTGCGTGAGACAGGGCCTCAGGCCACTATGGGGTAAGGTGCTGTCACTTCCCCCAGGTCCCACCGACTGACCTTCCTACCCCAGGCAGGATTTGCTGTATCCCTGAAATTGGCTTAAACTGTGAACTTTTACCCTGGAAGAAGCTCTTAGACGATCTGTGGGTGGCTGCAGGCATATTGGACCCTACAATTAAGAGTAACTCCCTGTCCAGCAGTAGCTATGCCTTGGGACATGGAGCTGAAGGCAACCTTAGCAGGGACGCAGATCCAAGTCTTGCTGCTGGTCTTCTCCCCGGGCCTGGGAGGCGTCATTGCACAATTGCATATTTGCAAAGGGTGGCTCTGCCGCGCCCCCCAGCTGTGGCTCACACACTTGTGGGATTTGTGGTCTGAACAGAAAAGAGAGTGAGTGTTCTCCATCACTTCATTGACGTTAGAGTGACCAACATTCACGAGTGGCTTTATCTAGAGAGCCATCTAGTTGGCCAGCCACAGCTGTGTCCCTTGGTTTGAGCTCCACTTCTGCTGCACTGCAGTGTTCTGATAGCCAAAGTCTATCCAATATTGCAGCTGTGCCCTGGAGTTCACAACTGAGACACAGTTGCCAAGCAGGAAGTGGCAAATGACCCAACCTCCACCATCCTGCTGTGGCTCCTTCTCCCTGACCTTACCCTCTGAAATTATTGGCTGTATTCACTGTGGACATGGACTGTGGCCGCAGCTGGAGGAGTGTGTCAGGAAGCACTGAGAGGGAGCTCTCAGAGGAGGAACTCCAGCTTCCCTGAGTGACACCGGTTATCCCCACCCAAAGTTGGTCCTACTGGAATGGGAGGCGGGGGAGACAGACTCGGCATCTAGTGATCTCAGAGCAGCTAGAGCACATCTGCAAACTGTGAATGTCTTTCCTCCTCTGCAGAATTGTGCTGTGTTATCGTAAGACACCTCGACATGAAGGGGCCCTGTCCAAACCTGGAAGGATGTCCATATGCCTCCCACCATGTTCCTGACTCCAGCATTGCTTAGGAGCACTGGGTACCACTCAGGGGAAGGGCTGTCCCACACTGCTCAGTTTTCTCCCCATGCTTATTTGGGCGCTGACGGTCTCTTCGTCTCACTGGATCCTACCTGAGATCTGTGTCACCGCAGGCCTGACAACTCTGTTGCTTTTATCTCACATTTGGTGTATGGGAATATGAGCACCCCCAGTGTGATTTTGCTGGTAAGAGAACCAGAATGGGCCTCCTCTCCTGTGCCCCAATAACAACCCGGCAGAGCTTCAGATTGGTGGGCAGCTGCACAGCACAGATGAAATAGAGCAAGAAGAGGGTAAGAAAGAGGGGGCAAGGGCAACCACAGATGAGTCGCTGCCAGAAATGCCTGGATGGAGTGGTTCAGGCCCTTCAGATCACACCGAGGAGGAGGCTTGCTTTTGGTCCAGTGTAATGGTGACTGTGTAGTGTAGGCAGGCAGTGGTTCGATTCATACGTGGTAAGCAGGCAGCAGTGAGCAGGACTCAAACTTGGGTCCTAACAAGAGGTCCCATTCGCCCTTAGATTTGCAAGATATTCGAAAGTGTGATGTGTGGAAAGATGATCGACTAAGTTCAGGAAATTCTGGGTTCACTGAAATTTCCATTTCTCTGAGAACATTTGTGGTCCATTATGTTGCCTCCATCCTGAGAACTAGTGCACGTACTTATTCCGTCCTTGTTCTTTGTACATCCCCTTCCCTCCATCTCTTGGTCCTCTTCCCTTTCGCAAAAGATCTGTTTCCTTGTTTTCTGGTATCTGTCTTTTATTTTTCCCTTTAATTTATTTATATTTTGGGTTTCTCATATAAGAGAAATCATGCAATAATTAAGCTTGTGTGTCTTACTCATTTTACTTAACATTAAGGTCTCAAAGGACATCCATTTTCCCACAGATGACTCAAGTTTATCCTTCTTTATGGCAGAGTATTGCTCCACTGTGTATAAAAACATTTTTATCCATTCGTTTATTGATGGACCTATAGACTGCTTCCAAGATTTATATATCCTAAGACTTAGAGGCTACTTTAAGCTGAACTCTTACAAGATTCCCAGAAGGGGATATGACATGCAGAGTAGCCTGGACTTACCTGGCTGTGACATCTTATGCTTAAGGACAACTATGTGTCCTAACTGATCATACACCAGACCCGTGCTAGGAAAACTGACCTGGGCAGTCCCAAAGTCCTCTTCACTTTGGACATTTGCTAGCCATGCTTGCATAGGAGAGGCCAAAAATTAATGTGTCCTGGCCGAGGTCCCCAGGGCTAAGGCAGGAAGATGCCTGGTGTGATCTGGAGGCCCCTTGGAAACAGGTCACCTCCTCCTGCTGCCTCTCACCTTTCTTCTGTAATAATAAGGATCAGAGAAATTATCAAAGTCATATTTGGAGAATATTGGATTAGCAGAACATTTGATTAAATCAATAATTGGAAGAGTAAGGGACTTTTCTCCTACTAATTACATCTGGAGGAACTAATATTGCCTATAGGGATAAAAGCTGAAGCTTTTTCCTTATGCAAATGAAGATAGCTTAAAGAAAAATGTCTTGGAAGGGCGCCCTTTTGGACTGTGGCTCATATGTGTCTAATGGAAAGATGCCCAAGGAGAAAAGGATAAATAGTTTCATGAAACTTTATATAAATTCTAATTACAATAGAAATGAGTTCAATTCATAAATTGCGTACTTCTCTGAAAAGTTAAATACTAGCCTAAAAACTATGAAAATGAATTAGATCTTTCATTTTTATGTTTTTATGGACGCACGCATGTTTTTTGTCCCAATAAATAATACATGATGTTCTTGAAGGGAGAATTTTACAAGTTGTGCAGCTGAGTGGCAGGCCTGACCTGCCCTTCCCGTGTGTATCTCAGGCAGTAGGAAGTTTCCCTGCTGCCTGCTCTGCCTGCTCACAGTGTGCATGCAGGCAGAAGTCACTGGGTGGGTTAAATCCCCATCTGTCCTCCTTATCAGGAAGCTGTGGCTGGACAGCTGATTGATTGGCTGGGTTACCGCTGGCTTAAATATTGATCTGGCTAAGTATTTCCCTTGGCTTGCTAAATATATTCTATAGAAATCAAGTGAGGTTTTTGATGTCTTAAAAGGAAACAAGTTACTCCCGTGGTCTTTGTTTAAAACCCAGTGCACCATGGGGCTCAGCCCCCTGGGGACTTGCAGCAGGTAGTTGGCAGGATGCCACCCTTTGCTCAGGCTGAAGACTGGGGTGCATTCTGACCCCTCCACTTCTCCTCTCTGTCCTGGGCTCCCCATCATCCCAGTCTCTGTGGTCACTTTCACCCCTCTCATCTTCCCTCTCATGCCCTTGTGACTGTCTGGCTTCAGGTTCTTGTCTTGTTCTCAGAAATCTTGTCAGAGCCCCTACCCACACCGTGCCTAACCCAGTGCCCCTCATCCTCCACAGCAGAAAGGATGCTTCCTGTCTTCATGGGGTTCCTGTGGCCTAAGTGCTGACATCTGTGCTCCTTAAAGAGATGACAGACACATAGACAGACAAATGACCACTATAGTAGTCATCTTCATCAGGGCTAATGTAAATACAACAGCAGCAAAGGTTCGCTCTGGACCAGGACTGTATTAGTTGCCTTACACGCTATTTTATTGAATCCTGAAAATAAGTCATATCTCATTGAAATGGGCTCGGAGAGGTCTACTAAAATTCCAAAGGTCACACAGCTGGGCTTCCCTTCCTACTTTCCCTTTGTCCCCTTGCCAGTCATGTTTGTCATGCTTGTGATATGTCCTTCTGCAGAGTATCTGATGATGCTTCTGAGCAGAGGGGAAGGACTGTCTGCCATAAGCAGATTCCTTCCTTAGGAGCTGCAGAAGTCCTGAGGAAGTGGAAGACAGGGCCTTCCGCCCTTGGACCCAAGAGAGGAGATAAACAACGAGCTTCTTTGGAAGTGACAGCAATCAGACCAGAGGCACAGTACTGCTGCACGAAGCCAGAGAAGTCATTCTCCTTCAACTTGCTCATTTCAGTTTTTGAACAATTTGGAGTTAATCAAAGAGTAGATAAAGAGAGAGAAATGTGTGTTCAACTGGAAAGTGGCAAGGGGTAGCTGTCCTTAACCTGGGCACAAGTCCCCCTGTATCTAGGACAGTCAGTTATTCTCACTAGCAGCCTTTGAATCTAAGGGCACACTTGATCTTTGTCTCCCCCAGCTCAGTGACTCATCCCCTCGCACAGACTTGGCATGATCCCAGGGAGGCAGAGAGGCCAGCACACTGCTACCCACAGGCCATACGAGCCTCCACGGGCTCCACTGACTCCCGTGGTCTCTGCTAATTAGGTCCACACCTCCGCTCAGCAGCCTTTAATGCGACCAGACTCCCCCCACTGGCAGAGCTCCCAAACTAGTCTATGGAAAGTCACGCCTGGAAGTTCAAAGAGGCGAATTCAGTTTGACACTGTGCAGTGTTGCCACTCAGGGCAATCTGAATTTAGAAGCATTTTGTCCCTCAGTGGGCAGTTTGCCTGGGAATCAGTGAGATACATAGATTCCCATTACCCCTAGGGGAGCACCAGGGATTTGCACACACAAAACAAGGACAAATCTTCCCACATCTGTCCACTGGACCCTCTCTTCTTTTGGGGACTGAGAATCATCATCCTAGAATGATCTCCATGGGAAAGCACCAGAATTTCCGTCTAGAATTGCTCAGAGCTATGATATTGTGCTCGCTCTTGACCCCTCTCTTTATTGCATTGTTATTGGATTTGTACACAAATATTGGAGGTGAGGTACAAGGTAGCCCAAGAAAGAGACAGTGTGGGAAAACAGCTAGACATACATACTGTTCCTGCTGGGCCCCTTTCATATGGTTAGATTCTGTGCAATCCTAACATAGACCTGGATTCCAGCTGCTGATAGTTCCCTGCAGTAATATATGTACAGAACCCAGTAGCATATGGATCTGATCTTTCTTCCCGCATATTCTGGCCCCTGTGGGATTTCTGGCTTTCTATTGCATGCTTTTTAAGCATACACTTCCTATGAGTGAGTGCATACTTCCTATGAGTGAGTGCATACTTCCTGTGAACCCAAACTTCTTGTATGCACACATTTTCTGTAAATCCATACTTCTTGTGAGCCTACACTTTTGTGTACATGTATTTCCCATGAACATACTCTCCCTGTACGTGTATACTTTCTGTGAGCCCACACTTCCTGTGAGTCCACACTTTCGGTGAATCCACACTTCCTACGTACACATACTTCCTGTGAGCCTACACTTCCTGTGGGTCCACACTTCCTGTAAGCTCTCACTGCCTGTGTGCAATATCACTCTTTCCTGAGACAAACCACCTTAAAATCTGAGAGGGTGTTGCTTTCTGTGACTTACCTCTTGCATACCCCCAATGCCAATCCACCTTTTGCCCTCTAAATACCATTGGCCTCCCTATGGTTTACTTTCATGGAGACCTATACTTTTTTTCTGTTGCACTTCTTTAGAAGGATGTTATTTAATGACAGTTGATGTTTCCCCTACTAGGTGGGAGATTCCTAAATTGCAGAACCAAGTTGGCCTTGTCCTTTTCAGTGTCTCCAGGGCCAGTCTTTCCTGGTCCTCTCCATATGTTCCCCAACTAGATGGAAGAATTACGGTGGGGGTCCTTCTCCTTAGGAGATGTAACTAAATTTAAAAGTGGGCATGTGGTGTTTTTAGTATGCATTTTTCAAGTGAAAGAACCCTGTGTAAACACACACACACACACACACACACACACACACTACTGATTCCTCTGTAATCTGATGTGCTGTACTTGTAGGAAAGCATATTACAGCATCTTTATTCCAGAGCTTTGGAAAGGTGGGCAGGACATTTTGTTCAGATGGATAGGCAATATTTTTTTGTATTCTGATGTCAATGCACTGTCAGACACATATCGCTCATGAATCTCCTAAAGATCTTTCCAAATGGTCTCACAAGCCGTTAAACACATCCCTTCTTCCCTCTTACTTGCATCCTTCAGACACAGTGAATTGGCTTCAAAAACCTTGACAGTTTTCTTCAGAAAAATTAAAATGTTAATACTAGAATTTTGGAAACTTATGAAAAGAAGATCCACATCAGACCAATAATTTAGGCAGAGAGATCTAGAAAACATCAATCCACAAGTATAAGTCTACTGTTAGATTTGTAAAAATGGCTGCAAATCTAATATTATTCCATAAAAATCCACTTCATAAATATAATACTTCAGTCCACTTGCAAACTATTCTTATCAAAAATGCAACACATCTTTGAACAGAGCTGGTAGAGACACCCAGTTTCTTATCAATTACACTTACAGTCCACTCTAGATTCTGCGGGAACCTGGGAGGAGAATTTTAGAAGGACATTCTTGTGAACCTCAAGTGCCCCCTATAAATTCCTGATAGTTTCTCATAATCACCTAAGGAAAACAACCATAACATTGTTTCCACCACTTTGAGGATTGTCTCTTATGCCGACACTCTCCAGTTCAGGGTTACCTTTTCCCATCCCACTGCAAAATTCTGTCATGCATGAAGTCCATGCTGGAAGTCAGCCCTCTTCCTAGCCCAAGCCTACCCTCTCTGCACTGCCTGCACCTGCCTTCCTCTCCCACCTTCATGGACATGGAGGCCCCTGGCCCAGGGGTATCCAGCAAAGGCGGTATCATGGAAGTGGATAATCTTGGAGTAAGAGGGGATCTTGATAATGTTCTGGCCCAGTCAGTGCCTCTCCCACAGCAGTGGTGACACATGGCATTTCTGCACAGAGCTGGAGTCTGTGAAGGGTGGGGTTTGCAGTGAGAAATGCCCATATCCCAGAGCAGGAAGGAGCCAGATGGCTGGTGTGAGAGTCTCCACTCAGGGACCATGGTAAATCTGACCTCCTCCACCCCCAAGCAGGATGCTGGAGAGGTGAAGCAGCTGGGCAGTGTGGGAGGAGGAGGCGTTACCCGGATTGGAAAGCCCCTAGATTTCTTCCTGTTGAAGAAAGTGCTCCAGGGTGCTTGTGACCACTAATTGTGTGACCTCCAGATCTGTTCTCACGGGGAACTGACCCAAGTACCTCACCGGGAGCCATGGTAGTGATTTAAATTGGGAATCACTGAGGTCCACAAGGGCATGAAATCCATGAGGCATCTTCCTCCTGAGGCACTGGGCCATCCTTGCCTCCACTCTACGACTGCACCGAGGTTCTATGATGCCCCAGCAGTCACAGAGGACACCCTTCCTGGGTCAGGGGTTAGTCTGTGCAAGCCCAGGTCACCTTGGAGAGAAACAAGAGACAAATACTTGGAATTACCAACTCGCCTTTTGTTCCCTGTCACTTTCCTTTGCATCCAACCTCTTCTTTGCAAACAAGTTTTTTTTTTTTATGAACAGAAAATATGTGGACTTTATTGCTTTGCTTACTCTCTGAAGTTCATTAAAAGCTTCCATACACACCAATCAAGGCTTTTTATGAGACACAGCCAAGATGTTTCATGCATATGGTGCCAATAAACAGACTTCTACAGAAGGAACCAGGACTGTTTATGTAAAGTAGACACTTAATTCAACTGGATAGAAAAAAATTAGAGAATGCTTGAATCTGGGATTGAAGATGCTTTCTAGGGTGAAGACATTATTTGGAAAATTTCCAGATACTCAAAGTTGTGAACGTTAAGATTGGGTAGGTGACTCTCTGAAATAGATTTGGATGGAAGTTGTCATTCTCTTCATTCTATTCAGGTACAGCTCAGGTTGCCAGGGAAGGGGCCAGCCCACCCTTTCGCTTCATAACAATGGACCATGATTTCACTTGGGCCGTTTGGTTGTAAATGAGTTATTGATTCTCCCTGGCAAAGGCATATTGAATTGGCCTCAAACTGGTACTGTCTGAGCTTGGACCCGTGACATCCTAGGTAACGTAACAAGTCTGGAAAGGGAAACTTGTCCCCATGGGTTTTGGGGACTTTTGCTACAAAACAATAAGTTTGAGCACTTATTATTCTAAATTAATTTTTTATATTAACTGGACCATAAATATCAACCATGTTAAAAACAAAGAGAATTCAGGCCTCTCAGGTGACTGAAATGAAGTCTCTTGCTACTAATGGGAGGCAAATGGACATCACTTAGTGCTTCTTTTATCAGCTCATGCTGAGAAGGAAACATATCAGCCACAGAGAGGACCCAAGCCCTAAACACTTCCTGCTGTGTTTGCAGGGGCAGCTGGAATTACTGTGAGGTCCGTTTATGCAGGTCCTTCTTCTCAGGTCAGAAAGAACACTTCATGTCACCCTGAGAGCAGAGGAATGGCCAGACAGGACCCTCAGACAAAAGATATGTCAGTCAGGGTTCTCCAGAGAACCAGAACCAGGAGGTGTGGGTATAGAGAGCAGATGATGAGGGGAGAATTATTGGGGAAAGTTTTTATGTGATTATGGAGGCTGAGAAGCCCCACACATGTTGAGTTATGGTTTAGATCTAAAATGTACCCGACAAATGTCATATATTCAGAGTGGGGCTTTAGAAGGTGATTGGATCATGGGGGTGATGTACTCATCAGTGGACTATCCATTGATAAATCATGTCAGGTGGGGCCTGGTTAGAGGTGAGTCACTGGGGCTGTGACCTGGAAGGGTGTGTTTTGTCCCCTGCTCTTCCCTTCTCTCTGTGCTCCTGGCTGCTCACAGGGCTAGCAGTTGTCCTCCGTCAGGCCCTTCCACTGGGCATTTCTGCCTTGGACTCAGCTGACCATGCATAGACTGAAACCTCAGAAATTGTGCACCAAAATAAACCTTTTCTCCTTTAAGTATCAGGTATTGTGTCTTCGTGATGGGAAGCTGACTAATACAGGCTGTCCCTAAGCTGGGGGTCCTAGGGTGCCCATGGCATGGCTCAGTCTGTGGCTAAAGGCCTGAGACCCTGGGGTGTTGATGGGAGTCCTGGGTCCAAAGGCTGGAGTGCCCAGGGTTCTGAAGACTCAGGACAGGAGGATAAAGGTACTGCTGCTTCAGGAGAGAGAAGGAGAGGTACTGTGACTTCCCTGGCTTTTCTGTTCTATCCTGAGCCTCAGCTGACTGGATGGACATGTCTTCTTCCCCACTGGGTCCACAGATTCAAGTGCCAGGATCTTCCAGAAGCCCTCATAGACACACTCAGAAAATCATGCTTCAGTTTCTGCTTGTTTCTTCAGCCAGTCATGTTGACACCGAAAATTAACCTTTACATTAGAGCGGGAGAAGGGTGACCAAGGTACTTCCTTGTGAGCAGGATTCTGCCCTGTGGGTGACTTCATGGGCCCCCATGGCCTAAGGGTGCAGTGAAATTATGAGACCCATTTGCTCTTTCCACCCATCAGTGGCACCAGCTATGTGTAGTCCCCAGCTCCATCCCCAACTCCACGGCTGCCCTGTGCTTTCTCGACCCCATCACTGCCCAGTGTCCATCCCGTCCCATCCCATCCTCCCTCCAACACGTCAGGTTCTATGCAGCCATCAGTGTGTGAGAGAGAAACAAAGGCTCTGCCCTGGGGGAGGAGAAACAGCAGCCTTCACTCAAATGGGTACCACCTCCAGCCCAAGTCCTGTCTCAGTTCACAGACTGAGTTCACATGAAACATGCACACTGCTCCCGGTGTGATTGCTCTTATCCAGATTTCTTGCTGCTTCTGCTGAGCCCTAGAAATGCCTAAGAGCCCCACAGAGTTTGAAGTGCCAAGGAGTATCCTGTGGGCAGGATCCTATTGAATTCCTCTAATGTGTGGATTAGATCCAGTAGGAGGGGCCCAACACCTGGCCAGGACATTTCAACTTGTGCTTCTAATCTGTCCTCTACATGGCTCTTTCTTGGACTTAAATGTGCATCTATGGAACCACCCATAGTTTGAAGCCTAGGTTCATACTTTATCCATCTCTAACCAAAGATTTCTTCATTTATGTGCATTTTAAAGAAGAAAACGCATCTGATTAAACAACCAGTATCCTATCTGCAAACACCAATCCATGTATTATAAAAAGAATACATGACTATTCCAAAGTAATAAATTTTATTCATACCAAACTTGCTCTCAAGGATTACAGAAAATGACCTTGTAAACACAGATAACCCTTTACTACTGTGTAACTCCTGCCACTTGGTCTACATAAACCCAAAGATGAATTTGGGAATCCTTTGAAATACCAGGAGGATTAGCTTGTTAGTGTTCCTGTCAAAATGCCAGCATGTTCTCATGCTGAATTATTTACCTAGCATGATCTAAATCCACAGAGTTTTAAAATCACACATAATTTAAAACAAACAAATAAACTCATTTCTAATGATAACACAGTGATTAATAGCAATGGTTGGAGAATGGCCTCAAACCATTTTGGAAATAGGCACTGTCTAAGTCAGTTAATATATCATAAATAGGGTGGAAGGGTGAAGGGAGGGCAGGGGAATGGGGAAAAAAATAAGAAGCAAGATATATTGTGTAAAAGATATATCCTGGTATAATGATGAATGTCATTATATTATATACCTAAAATGTACTAATAAACAATGAATTTAAAGAAGCAGCATGGTTTACCCATATATATTCATGACTTTCTGGTTCTCAGGTTCCAATGTCAAATTAGGAATTGGCCCTTCTAGGTGATCTCTGAAATTCTCTACTGTGTAGAAGACAAAAGTTTCTGTTAATCCAGGTGACTTTGGAGGCCATCTTCACCTTTGATCTCTGTTGGCAGCCTTTGAGCAACATTAACAAGCTAATCCTCATGGTATTTCAAAGATGCCCAGGCCTAAGGAACTGGATGAGCATGTCCTATCTCAGCGTGGAGGGCTCTAGGGTCATCTTTATCCACACCGTCTCATTTTGGAGAGCGTGGATGTGTGGGCTGTTCTTGGCCCCAACACTTGTGGAGAAGCATATTCAGTCTTAGTGAGGCATAATTTAGTTTATTTTTTTGCCCTGTTGAAGAAGTCAGCCTGCTGCCTTCTGGCAGGTTAGAATTTCACTAAACCTTTCTGTCGAGAAAGTGCAAGTTGTTATAAAAACACCATGTGTGCTTTGTGACACTTTCCCTTGTCCTGCCCCTGCAAGTCCCATCGCTTCACAGTTGGAAGCAGAGAGAACTGCACCTTGCTTGCTCTGAGCTTCTGAAAACACCAGGGATTTAATGCTGTTCTGTTTACTGCTGTGTCCCCATCACCTTCCATCGCTCTTGGATTGTTTGAATAAGTGAGTGAATGAATGAGTGAATGCGTCAACCACTCAGTCAGTGCCTGAGATTCCCCAATTCCTTTGTCCCTGTGTGTGCTTTGCAGCACTTCCCTTTCTTCTGCTTCTGTTAGAGCAACCTTTGTGATCTTGATGGCCACACAGTTTCTCTAGTCCCTGCTGCTAATCTGAGAGCAATCTCATTTGCACCTAGTAGATATTGAGCCATTTAAAGTAAGACTTACACTTCCCTTCTGTTATGAAAATCAGTCCTCAATAGACTATTTCTCAGTATGGCCACAATCATGGCAGCCTTGAAGTCACTACAGTCAGGGATTGTTCTAAGTGTAGGAAGGTCAACCAAAAACCAGAACAATTAGTATTCACATTTAATTTACCAATAGGCTTATGTTGCAGGTAGATTTGGATATTGTTCACTGTTATGTAGCTAATGCCAATGTCTTGGTTGCAACAGGACCAGTCAAAAGGAGCTAAACCAAAAGCTGCAGAAATAGATGTCAAATGATTGTACTAAGGTTTATGCAATGGTTAAACATCACCTCTTCAGAATGCGCTTCTTATTTGTTGCTTAGAATTAAAAGATACCATCTCCCCAGGAAAGGAGCAAAGATCACCACAAGCTAAATTGCTAATGGCCTCATCCTTAATTCATTGCACACATACTGTGTTAAGTGGCTTAAGTAAGTGATAGAGGTCATAATTTAAATACAAGTATATTAAGAGGAAAACATTTGAATCTAAGTGAGATGAACACATCACCAAATATTGGATAAGAAACTGGAATCTGAATGGCATTGGATAATTTATTTGGTTTGATTCAGTGGGCAGATCCGCATACCGTGAACACAGTGAGCACCAGGTTTATCATTTATGATCTGTTTCTCAAAATATGTACAGAGGTGGACTGTCAAGATGATAAAGAGTAACTTTCTATCTTATAGGATGGGCTGAGGGCTTCTGAAGGCTATGAAGTATCTTTATAGCAATCCATATTTGCATCTCATCTTTAAGATACAACTTTCCTCTGTATTTTTATGGGTGTTGTGGCTTGTGTCTAGATGTCTCCCCAGAGCCTCGTGCTTTTTCAGAGGTGACTAAATCTGGAATGTGTGATGCTGCGATTAGGGGTGTGTGATTACTAAACCACTCTGCATGAGTGATTGGTTTGGCACTGTCTTAATCCTGGTGTCTGAGTAAGATAAAAGGGGACAGAGAGATGCTTTTAAGGCTCTCTTGTTGCTTTGCTACCGTCTGTCTGCCATGAACAGTTGCCCCTCTGCCACCCTTCCTTGGAGCCAGCTGATTATGGACTGAAACTTCCATGAACTGTAAGCCAAATGAACCTTTCCCCCTTTAACTTTGGGTGTTGGGTATTTTGTCTCAGCAACAAAAGAAACATTTTTTTTCCCAGTCAGGAGCGTATCCAGGTGATTCACTCCAAGAGGATGTTTTACCATAATTCTTCACTGTAGCTCTGCTGAGTCACATAATTGATTTTAAAAATGGAAACATAGCTAACATGACCTAAGCTTTTTATCTTTGTAGTCAGTACTACTTTCACTTTTTTTTTTTTGCAATTTTCTACTCATTTTTTAAAAATAACAAAATGTGAGAACAAAAGTCACACAGACATTTGAGAATAGTGGAGAAATGGAGATGTTGCTTGCTAAAAGCATGATTGGTTGTCAGTATCACAGCATCTATTCCATAGTCAGGTGTGACTGAAGGAATTCAGAATTTGGCTCACCTTACCAGTCGCCCACAGACCAGTACATAACGTCCCTTCCAGGTCATGCTCCCAATGATCAGCCTCTTCTGATCAACCCCGTTTCCTAAATCAAGCCAACTATAGCACCCCCATAATCCAGTCAGCTTCTATAAGACCCATCTGAGTACATGAGGCTTGAGGGGACATCCAGATATAAACCATAATAGCATCCTCTGCTAAATAGCCATAACATGGCAGAGGGTGCTGGGAAACTGTGACAAAGTTGCCTAGGGTTTGGGGATTGCCCCCAGTGCAACATCTGTAGTTTGTGGGAGAGAAAAGAAAAAGAAGGAGAGGGGTTAGGGTGAGGGGAACTGAGTCTGTTCTACCCAGAATCATAAGTCAGTGATCACAGAGTGCTTGGTGGGTGGCCAGGTAAGGCTTCCCTGACGGATTCTGACTGATTCTGGTCATGATTCTGAGAGTTCAAACCCAGAGAGTCCTTGGTAGTAAGTCTTTGAGGGAGAAATATTGTCCAGTTCTAATGCTGTCCCAAAGTAGTTCTGAAAGTCTCGAGTGGGTGGGACAAAAAGATATAAACTTAACTCTTAAATCAGCTCCCAAACAGCTTTTTTAGTCTTGAATGAATGACAAAATTGAATAAAGAAAAATAGAAAATTGAGGTTTCCAAGTAAATTAAAAGCAAGCAAGTAAATAAAAGATACAAAAGTAATCCATAGTCTAATCATCTAAAGATGATCACTATTTACAGTTTGCCCAATATTCTTTCTGGGATTTTTCTAGACATCTGTATCTCTGTTTAAATCTACATTTCCCTATGATGCTTCTGTTTATTCATACACATACTTTTCATTTCCAAAATGCTGTCACTGTGTTCTGCAACCTGCTGTTTGGCACAGAGGTAAATTGGGAGCACATTTTCCTATCATTGGCCACATATTCATCTGCTGAGTGTCAGCCTGGCCTTCCTATCTTGGATGTACCTCCATACATCCAATTGCTGGCAGCCTCCAATCACACACAGTGGTGTAGGGGTCCTCCTTGCATATAGAGCTTTGCAGAGTCACCAAATAATATCCCCAGGGTAGGAGTTTCAGAAATAGACTTCATAAGTTGGTCAAAATTGTATCTTTTAATATATTTGATATGTGTTGGAAAACTGTCTTTTAGATTGAGTCAATTTTTATCTTGACCAATCATATGAGAGAGAGCCTGTCCTAGAATCAAACATTCCTAGCATAAATCCCCTTCATTCTACTTACCTGTTGCCAACCTCATGGTTGGTAGACTCCACTAATCTACATTTGTTGATCACTACGTAAGGTTAATCTTTTTTGTTTACTGACCACTTCTTCCCTGCCTCCTCATGTTCCTTTGCCATTTGGTGTCATTTCTCTCATTGCTAGGATTGCTATTTACCCATTTGCTTATTCATTTCTTTATGTACATCACCTTTTTACATGTGTTGCAGTGCTATCCCACCCCAGGCTCCCAGTTTAGTGTGCATCCTTTGATTTGATGTATGATACTCTGGGACATCTGACATCTTTCTTTTTTTATGTAGCCAGACTCGTCTCTGCCGACTCTGCCTCTGTCACATCTGATTTTAGCTGTCTGGGATCTGTGAGCGCTCTGTTCATCTGTATCCTCCAGCTCAGTACAGCAATGGCTTGGAGACCTGAAGCCGTGACAGACAAGGAAGTGGGGCAAGGGGCTTGCCAGGTTCATAGCAGAAGGATTCAGAAAGAAAGCAAATTTGAGTGCTGTTCTGTCCCAGCCTAAATGGTGCCTCCACCCCATGTTTTAGCCCTAACCTCAGTTTCACTGTACCAGGAGGTACAGGGGGTAATTTGGGGTCAATAGGGTCAAGGGGGATGAATTCTGCTCACCTGACCAGTGAGTTGGAAGAGGATTTCACACCCTAGGACAGGGATGGTGAATCTTCTAGAGAGAGAGTGTCTAAACTGTAATCCAAAACCTACTCATTAATCGCAAAGTGCCAACACTGCAATTAAGCCTGAATACGGGGGTTTTACTTTAGAAAAAACAACTGTTATCCGATGTGATGCTCAGCTGCTGGGGCAACTTGGCTTACGTGCTAAGAGAGGGCTGTTGTGCCCCTGCAGCACATGTGTCATAGGTTTGGTACCACTGCCCTGGAAAAATAATGCAGCCCAGACAACCTGCCTATTAACTTCCAGACCTGAGTGCTGGGCCCAGCCAAGCTCAGTCTAGACTTGTGACCCCCCAGAGGCTGGACACAGCACACTGGCCCTGCTCTGAGCTGCTAAGTTTGTGGTGATTAAACAATGAAATAGAAAGTTGCATCTCTGCTTCTCTGTCGAGGTGAGAAAGCTGCTGATGCTCTACAGGGTCTGGCTCCAAGTCCTACATTCCTGGATGATGTTCTCATCTTGCTCCTCAGGAAGTGCCTGAGTGGGAATCCCACCAGATGAAATTTGCTGGGGTGTATAGAAAAAGCAAATTCAGAAGAACAGCAGGTTACAGAGTCCTTTGATCTCTTGGAGGTCAAGTCTAAGGCCATTTGGGGACCTACCAGGTGATAAGAGAGACTCAGGAAAAGTGGCTTTTGTCCTGAGGGGGGACCATTGTTGGAGACCCAAGACCTCCAGCCATGCAGCAGCTTGCTGGGTGCTGTCCCCATGCCTGTGGACTTGTGAGTGTCACATTGGCTGGCCCAGCTCATTCTGGTCCACAGCCTTCTGTCCAGCTGAAATACCACTTACTTCAGGAGGCCACCTGATTCCCTGGAGTCTGTTACTGATGCCCAATCCCGCCTAGAACTCTAAGGAGACCACCCTGGCTAGAGATCCTCACAACTTCCACGCCCTGGACAATGAAGTCCCCACTGTGCTGTCCACTGTCTCCCACTCCAACCCTACAGATCCTGCCCTGCTGTTTGGTACAGCAAGACTCAGCAAGGGCTTGTGGGAAGACAAGGATAGATGGTGGCCATAGCTGAAGAGCCTATTGAAGAGCTTAGCATCTCCTCTGGCTTCAGCCTGCATTGTGTCTGTAAAGGTAAAGGGAAGACCTAAGGAAGCAGAAGGTTGAGGAAAGACTGCTGGGCAGGGCACCTCAAGAGCAGCCTGGGGATATGGAGGTGCTGAGCAAGGAGGGAGCCAGCCCACTCTACAGGCTGCTGCCTCTACAACAACCTTGTCTTCTCCTCCCCTTCTCAGAGGATCCCCACTGGGCATCTGGTTTAGGGCCCCCCATCCTGGCTTTATTCCAGCACCCTCTCTCATCTCCATACATAGGAAGTGGGTCCAAAAGGCCAATAAAAACCCTCCTGTGCATTTTTGGAGTGGTTTTATTCCTCACCCCTATTTACCAGGACTTCTCTGCGAAACCAGATTGACTGTTGGCCTGGAGCATCCCCTCCTTCTCTCTCTACCCTTGTTGTATGGTGAGTGCTCTTTGCAGGCTCAGTCCAGCATAACCACAGGTTATTTCTGTCATCCTTCTCTCTCCGTGACCTTCTCTGGCTCACTTGTGTTCATGCTCCCCCTCTTTCCCTCTCACCCACCCCCTTAATGAGTACATGCATACACATAGGGATAAAGGAAAAGTTTGAAAGTAAATCTGATTAACTGTTGTTAATCATTAATTACTAGCATGTGAAATTACTAGCATGTAAGTTGAGTGGGGGAGCTTTTACTTTTTACTTTATTAATTCTGTATTTGCTTTTTTAACACGTGAACTACATTTACACTTTTAACAAAGAAAGAACACAGAAACAGTGTTCTCTATAGCTCAGGTTTATGTTTCCTAATAAACCAGCCTCACAGTTGTACCCCACCCCTTCCAGCTGATCACACCTGTCCCAGGTAGACCCCACCCAAGACCAGAGCTCACGGTCTCTAGGAAATTTTGGAGGCTGTGCTCTGACAGCTGAAGGCCTGCACTGTGAGTTTCCAGGCAAGCACTGGGGACTAGGCTTGGCCTTTGAAATTCAGTGTGCCCTGGATAAGCTAGTGGGTGGCCCCTCTGCCTGGAGCCCATCTGTCTGTCTGTCGTATCAGCACCTGTCTGAGGATCAGGTGGACAGGAGGCCTACTTCCCACTCTCTGTGACCTCTGTCCCAAGTCCCAGAGGCCACCTGGTGTGGGGGATGGAAGGCAGGACCATCCTTAAGGGACAGTGAAGTATCTGGGCCAAGCTCTGTCCCTGGTGTGTATGACCTTGTATGCATGGGTGCCCCGGGTCAGCCTTAACTCATCTTGGACTGAAGCAGCAACATTAGTGACCACAGAAGGCACTGGGAGACCTACCTCTGTGACTTAAACCAGCGATGTCCCTGGGCCAGGTGCCGTGAGTAGTGCGGTCCAGCTTTGTTCCGTCCATCACCTGTGATGAGAAAAAACTTGCTTATTACTACAAGGGCTTGAATTCTTTTTTGAAGCTATGATATTTAACTTATTTTGAAATCTCAAATGTCATTAAAGGACATATGCTATTTTTAGGGCATGAATTTAAAATGCTTCCAAAATGCCTCGGCTCATCATCCTTATTGAAATCTTGCACCTGTCATTCCCCAGGCTTTCTTAAGGCCCACACACAGATGGTCCCTGCACTGGGGAGCCATAGTGATGTGTACACCAAGAGGACATCGGGAGGATATGAGAGTGTGCCTGGGATTTGTATGTTATTCCAGCTCCCCTAGGTGTCTGTCACTGCTGTGAGAAAACAGACCCAGCCACAAGATGGGGATTTGGCCCCAAAACCAGGGGCTCTGCCAAGTGAGTGTGGAAAGGGTATAACTGAAGAAAGGGGTGCAGTGTCTCCTGCAGGACCCCTATATGGTAGAAATGCCAGCTCCTGTCCACAGGCAGTTTCCTGCTCTCCTCTGTACCCTGCCTCCATAAACCCCAGGCAGCAACTGTACCAACAGAACATTCCTGGCACCTTCCTAATATCAGACAAGGTGACCTCCAGTGGAAGCTTGCATAACCCTGGGCTCCTGCTTACTCCACTCCAGGGGGCGCAGAGCTCTGGGCTGCTGCTTTCTGCTGGCTGCTGAAGCCTTTGGCCAAAACCTGCCGGGATGCTTGGTGCTGGCCCTGCTCCTGCAAACCCTGCCCTGCCTTCTGTCTGCTGGATAGGGAATTGCAGTGAGATTCCTTCCCTTGGAAGCTCCATCTGGTGAAACATCTGTAGCCGCTCCCGGCCCAAGGAGGATGTGCATAGAGAGATTAATGACACCTCGGAACTGCAAGATTGGGAGGGCTGACATATTTACAGACATGACTGGAAACTGTACTCGCTCTGAGGATCCCACTGCTCTTCTTGGAGGGGTCCCCATAGAGCACATTGCCAACCCCATGCTAAGCAGGTGACCCAAAAGGCTCCTTCAAGTCTCAGTCACATGTCAGGCATTTGAAAGAAAATGGGTGGGTGAAGAACGAACAGAAAAGATAATAGTGAACCAGAAAACAAGCATTTTGAACTGCTGAGACATTAACCTCAAGGATTATAGAAGTTCTGGGATGCAGAGGAGCTAGACTAGAAAAATGGCTGCCTTGATATCAATGGTACATGGGAAATGGGGGCCCTGTTATCAGCACCCCACACCGGGGCAGCTCAGGCTACCTGGCAATTCCTGGGAAGCAAATCCACCTGCTTCCTGGACAAGGGTTGGTGGGGAAAGGGCTTTTGGGTAGTGTTGCTGTGACAGTAATATTGTTGATTTGCTTTGTATTATAGATATTAGCAAAGCAGGACCAATGAACATTTGAAAAAATATGGTGGCTTTTTTAGGGTGATTTTTCATGCATCTCTTGAGCTATCACAACAAGATTAGCAGAGAAGTTGATTCTGGAACTCTGATACCTTATTATGATGTAACCCCATACGGAGTCTTCATTTTTGCTTTTGTGGTACCAAGACACAGATGCTTAGAAATATTAGATATTAAAATATTTTGCTATTCTAAGGAAAAGTGTGCTTCCTTGACCTTTGGTCATCTCACTCCAATTTATAACTCTTTTGACAACATTTAGTCCACAAACTGGGAACAAATACAATTTTTGAGAGCTGTGTCTCTTATTGTTAAGACCCACATCTCCACCTTGGCAGCTCTGATTTTGGCTTGGGGAGAAAAAAGAGGAAGGAGCCAGGATGCAAGAAAATGGTCTTGAAAATGCATGAGCCCACCCTTTTGATCTGGGATGAAGTCCCAAGGGATTGCTGACATATGGCTTTTTCTTAGAGAATATACTGAAAAATACAGCAAGATGCAAGAAAACCATGGCTCATTGAAGGCACTGATTGGCAGGGTCTGGCTATGCTCCTCACATTTATTACATCTCCAAGGAAAGGCTATGCCTCCATTGGGCATGCGGTAGTCAAAGGGTGGGAAGGAGAGAGGGGGTGGAGTCTGGTCCAGCCCCTGATGGTTCTCAGCCCTCTGCTGATGCTTCTTCTGGGTTTACACATATGCACCTGAGCTTGGCAGGTGCACAGCTGTCTCAGGGGTCGTAGTCTTCTTCCTCTAACTTTGCACACTCTGCTCAGCTGGCAAAGGCCAGGATCCTGAAAAAGGAACATCCTGTCTCTGGTGTTGAGAGCTGGCTAGGAACTTCATCAGCAGTGTTCTCCAGGGGCCACCCTGGATGAGTTAGGCCCCCCTTTCCTGGCCAGTCCTGGTTCCTGGAATGCTGGCCTAGGCTGGGTCTCCCAGATGCTCAGGTTAATGTCTCTGTGGATTCATGCAGAGGACAGAATTTGAGATGAGCATCAGGAACCTGGTGATTTAAATTGGACGAACCTGCCCGAGTGGTGGTTTTTCAAGTGGAATTTTATTGAGGCACACCATGGACCAGTCGTTCTGGGAAGGACAGGAAGCAGGGAGGGCAGAAGGAGGAAGTGGATTGCCCAGCAGGACCCATAAAGCTTTGTGCACTGATGGGAAGTTCTAGGGCTGGGCTGGCCGCTCAGAGATGTCTGGCCTGCAGGCAGGAAGTCCAGGCTTTGATAACCTGTACTCCATTAACCTGTCCTGGGATGTAGTGTCACACTGGACAAAAGCTCCTCCCAGAGGAAGTGCAGCTCTCTCCAAGAAGGACAGCCTGATCTGTAGTGTTTCCCAATGGACCATAAGTGAAACGTTTCCTCTTACAGATGTGACGACAGTCTCACTCAGTGTGGAGTTTCCCAGCAATCTCTATGCCTAGACAAACCATGATGAGTTCCTCAGTGCATGTAGAACCTGTGAATGTGGCAAGGTGGTCTCTCTGGAGCTCCATGCACATGTAGGAGACTGCAGTTGCACCTCCTAGGCCCCCAGCCTGGTCTCCAAGAGAGACTGTGTAAGATGTCGTAAAAAATGAGGTGAAAGCTTACATTTACAAAATTATCACAATGAAAGACATGTTACTTCAAACACTTATCCCACCATCCTTGCCACCTCCTGATGCAGTTCTGAAAGTCCTCTTTCCTGAGTGACTTTTGTTGCATTGTCGTGGATGCCTCAGTGTCCTGAATCATTTAAAAAATATTTCCCTTTCATGGTCATTTTGACTTTGAGGAAGAGCCAGAAGCTGCACCATTCCAGATCTGGTGAGTAAGGTGGATGAGGACACAGCGTCAAGTTCTTATGAGCCTGCCTTTCTGTTGAATGGCACTTGGTAGCAGCACGTACATTTTTGATCCCACATTTTCAATTCTTTTTGCTATTTTTTCTCAGCATCTACTTTAATACAGCTCAGTAACATACTTTAGCATTTGTATGTATTCATTCAGACACTGCCTATGGTGTCCTACCATAACAGGTGAAGATGTACTCATTCCTTTCCACCCAACTCCCCTTCCCCCAGATTCCTAGCAGGTGTATTACAGCTGTAGTGGAGCCAATCTGAGTTGGCTGCAGTGCTAACAAACTAGAGGTATTCAGTGATGATTACCTTCGTTGGCCTAGGACTTCTTTCTCTGAAGCATTCACATAGCTGTAGTGCTCACTGAGCTGCTCTTCTTTCCTAGACAGCATCCCACTGGGGCTGTCCCCCTCTGTATCAGTCAGCTTTCTCATCACTGAGACACATGACAGCATACCAGAGCTACAGCTTAAAGGTGAAGAGGTTTACTTTGGCTCACAGTGCATGGTTGGCAGGCTCCCACATGGTGGAATAGTGTAGTGGAGCAAAGCTGCTTAGTTCTTGAAAGCCAGGAAGCAGAGAAGGAGAGAAATACCAGAGAAGAGGGGTCCAGGGAACATACATAGTCCCCAAGATCTTGCCTCCATGACCCACTCAGACACACCCAGCATGCTTTACTAATCCCCTAGGTGGCTCCAAAACCAACCAATTTGACACAGTTAAGCTTAACCACCGTACCCTCCAAACCCAAATGGACCACCATTCTGGGAGAATCTGCAGTGACATAGGACCCTCCTCATTGCCACCTTGGGGTTCTGTGTCTTTCTGCTGTGTCTCGAGATGCCTAGATTCCCCACCCCCACTGCCTTATTGTAATAACCTGTATTTTATTCTTTTCTTTTTCTTTTTTTTGGTACCGGGGATAGAACTTGGGACCTTGCACTTTGTAATAACCTATATTTGATGAATCCATCCAACTTTTACCCAGCAAGAGTGCATGACAGGTAAACATCTATGACCTTGAGTGTGTGAAATTATCTTGGTTCTCTCCTGACATTTGAGTCTTCCTCTATCTAAGAATTAGCTGGGCTCTTTGCCTCATTATTTCCTGGATTTCAGTGTCTCTGTCAACAAATCTGGGGTCATTCTGACTGCTGACCTCCTAAAGTGTAACCTGCCTGTCTTCTCTCGCTGGGAATTTCTGAAGTGTTGATCTTTTGGGTTTCAGTGAAATGACACTTAAAGCTAGAGAAGTGGGTAGCTTGGATCCGAGAGATGTTCTTGTGTTATGTCTTGGTTATACCCCACCCCGATTTACTTTACTCATAGTTCATGGAATTGAATAAGCTGGATTGATAGGCTGATCTTTGTAATCTCCATTGTTTATGTTTATTTTTACTTTTTAGGACCCTTTTCCACCTTTCTCTTCCAACTTGTTGACTCTACGTTTGGCTTCCATTCATAGAATCCCAAGATCTTTCTTGTACTCTTTCCTCCCTTTTTGTTTTCTTTTTGGTACCGGGGATCAAACTTGGATCCTTGCACTTGTGTGGCGCCACTGAACTAAATCCCCTTCCTTTCCTCCCGTTTTATAACATCCCCTCCATAAATTGTGTATTCGGAAATTACCATATTTTCTGAGGCTATTAAACAAAACATGGTTTGTCCTGTTTGAGGTTTTCCTGCTCCCCATGCTGTCTCTATTATGTAATTTCAAAATGTTTACTCATTTTTCCTCTATCTTTATGAAGTATCTTTTCTCAAAAGCCTGCTGATGTTTGTCTGATCAGAATAAGAAAAGCTGAACAGAATCAAGGGGTACCAGCAGAGCTGGTCACCTGGTAGACGTTGCTGCAAATGATGAAGCAGTGAGTCAGCTTTTTAACTCAGGTCCCCTAACCTGAGGGGCTTTTCTCTGCAGCTCTGTCATTGCCCCAGGGTGGAGTCCCCTGACAGCTTACCAGGGAAGTCTGACTGTGGCTGCTATGCCCAGGGCTGGGGCAGAAACTCTCCCTGCCCCCTCTCCTGGAATCCACCTTCAGCCCAGTGTGGCATCTCACTGTCCCTTGAAACTGGTGTCCCTGAGACCTAAACTCTTCAGCTCAGTGTGCCCAGGGATGCCCCTCCCGTCTCTTCCGTTAGTTCAAAAGGGTTTTGCCCAGCTGCACAGGCTGAGTCAGGGTTTGCACCTCCCTGCATGGTACCCAAAACCCCACCCCTTGGCTCTGTTTCCTCCTTGCGTCCACCCCTCCCCAGGCTTCCTGACCCCTCTTGGTCCCTGCTGAGCCACCACTTGCCATGCCCAGAGTGCAGAATGCCTGGCCTCCCCAGCCTGCACGCTTCTTCCCATCCCATATTCATCCTCATGTGTTCAGAGGTCTACTCTCTCCTCCTTACTCTCTTTGCCATGTGGATTTTTTTTTTGTACCAGGGACTGAACTTAGGACCTTGAGCTTTCAAGGCAGGCACAGCGCCACTGAGCTAAATCCCCTCCGGCCCTTGCCATGTGGATTTTTACCTTTATTTTCCTTTGTTGTTACTCTCATATATTTTCAGAAATAAGCTGAAGAAAAGATCTGTTACATCTAGAAAAATCCAGAATGTTTATGTGGAAGTCTGATGCTCTCCACTTTTATTTTAGATAAACTGAAAAAGACGACTTAACTGTAATTCCAATATCTGTAAGATACAAAGAATTTCTGCCCCTCGCTTTCAACAAAAATAGAGTCTGTCCTTCTTCCCCCATCCTTTCTTCCTTCCAAACATGAGCTTAGTCACAAAGAAGAAAGGGAAGGTCTCGCACAGCATGTTACAGAAACAGCTCTGTGTAGGGTAAAGAGCATACTAAGTGTCACAGGTACAGAGCACCAGTGTGCGGATTATTTATACCGATGCCTCCACAAATGCTACATGTTGGTGACTTCTCTATTTTGCAGATACAACATCCGATGTAGAGAGATTAATTGGTTTCCTGATCCAGAGCACAAGGTAGCAAAAATAACACTTGAACCCAGGGCTTGGAACTGCTCACTGAGAGTCCTTTGAGCTACTCCATCGTCCTGAATCAGTAGTTCAGTGATCACAATCCTTGAGGATACTCATTAACTCCTGTTAGGTCACTGTGGGCTATTGGTACATTATTTTATTGTGTTAAGCTATGTCACTTACTACTTTTTTATTTTATGAAAAAATAAAACAAAATTTCACAATAAAATAATATGAGAATAATAATAATTAATATAAGTGCTTCCTTAATTCATGCTTTCTTTTTGGGGGGTGGGGGGAGGGTACCGGGAATCAAACTCAGGACCTTGTGCTTGCAAGGCAGGGCCAGCAACACTGAGCTAAATCCTTGGCCCTAACTCATGCTGTCTATAGTCATCATGGGAAGTAATTTATATTTCTCCAATAAGCTGTCTTGAAGTGTGTGAGAAGTGCTTATCTAGATTGTACACAACTTTCATAGAAAGATCAAGTCAAGGGTTTCTTGAGTACCCATGGCCATGAGAGAATGTATCAGCTACCCGTGGATGTGCTGAGATATGAGAACAGGTATAGAAGTCATCACCCAAGGCTGGTGGGTACCAAACAGTAGCATACACTGGGATTTTCTAACATGAATGTTAGCTTAGAAGGTAGAGAGAGGTGACATGGAAACTAGCTTGAAGGCAGAGAGCTAAATAACCATTAACCTCCTCCTTCTACCATTTTGGCCATAAAAGTACTATCCTAGTCCTATTTAAAAGAGGACTTATTAGTAGGGGTGGGGAGGTTACCAAAACCAAGTGTGATCTCTGAGGTTGATCTCTCAGGGAGGGATGGGGCCACATCCACACACAAAGATCAGCACTCTGTTTCAGCCAGTGGGTCCACCTTTCATTGGCTCCTTTGGCTTGGCCTTTTGTAGGGAAGATACCTGGAAGGTCCTGAAATTCTACTTTCCCTTCCTCTCCAGCTTCAGTGTTCTACGTTTGGGACCTTGCCCCTGACCTTGGTGTTGTAGCTGGTGTCTTTGCTTATGTGCCAGACTCTGGACCACAGCCAGCACCCTCCAGGCTGTCCTTGGGACATGTCAGTCCATGAGATCTGCTGGCTGTGGAGCTGGAGCTAAGTTAGGATTTGCCTGTGCATGGTCACCTTTCCCCAGGTCAGTCAGCCAACATGCAAGGGTGAATCACAGAGACAGAAGGAGTGGAGATGCCCATGTCCCCCAGAATGGACTCAGCACTGGCCTCTGGAGCAGCCACGCTTCCCCAGGGAAAACTGTGGTCCCAACCTGGCTCTCACTGAAGGGGGCCATCTCAAATGCAATGCATGCCCAGAATCAGCCAATATGGCTCCATGGATCCATTTCCTTTCTCTATTTGGAATGACATAACTGTCCACAGGGTAGGGTTCCTATGAGCACCATAGAATGAAGGTTTATTAACCAAGACTAGGGGACCTTTGATAGCTCCCCTAGGAGAGATCATCACACAGAACAGGACTTGGAGAGGTGAGGGTGTCATTGCAATAAGGAACTCATTCGCAGGTCTGTTGCATGGACATCTGAGTGGGTGTTGAGCTCAGGTGACACAGCCCACAAACAGCACCATGGGAGCTGAAATATCACATACCTTACCTTTCCTCAGGAAGAAACATTCTTTATTGGAATAGAATTGTCCTACTGATTTAGAGGAGATAACAAACAGAAAAACCCCAACCCTTGCTGGCTCTCTTCCTGTGCTCCAGTGTTAGTTCTTCTGTTCAGGGTGATGTGCTGATGATAATATGATATCTGTCTATAACAAGGTCTCCTTCACATAGAGCACACTCTGTGTATCTGAAAAGAAAGTGTCTGTCTTCCAGCCTGTGACATTGCAGAAGGAAGCTCAGAGGCCATGATATGGAGAGAGGCAGAAATATTTAGCTTTCCAACCTCTCTTTTTTCCTAATTTACTTAATTTTCTAGGCCAAAGGCCAGAGTCTGAGTCAATGTCAACCTCCAGAAAGAAGTCATCTGAAAAAGAACTCATGTGTTTCCTTTGTTACCTGAAGAGCCATAAAATAAGGTGTCAGAAAGTAATGGCTTTTCACAAGAAGAGAGAACTGAGTTGATCCATTTCAATTTCTACTGAGTAAAGCTACTCAGTGACAAAGAAACCAGAAAATTATAAGCAGTTGTCCTGGATATTAGTAAAAGTGCCTTGTCTAAAAATATATTTGGAAGGAGGTTTCATTTAATGATAAGTATGCACAGGGATGGATAGTTGTCCCTCTAATCGATTCCAGGATTCCTATAGTGGAAAACAAGATCAAGTTAGTCCTCTGTGGCCCTACGGGGACCACAATCTGCTGATGCCCAAGGTCCTTATGTTAAATGACACAGTATTTGCATTTAGCAACTTACACACATCCTTTTGCATACTTCTAATCATCTCAAATACTTAACAATGCTTAATACAATGTAAATGCTACCTAACTATTTGTGCCATGTTGTGTAGGGAATAACAACAGAAAGCAGCATCTGCACTGTTCGGTACAGGCTCCATTTTTGTTTTCTGAATAGTTGCACCCCATTATTGGTTGGATCCGTGGATGTGGAATTGGGTATACAGAAGCCTGACTTGGTTTTGTTTTCTGCTGTTATGATTTGTATCTAGATGTCCCCCCAAAGCCTCCTGTACTTGTAGGTGGGGCTTTTGGGTGGTGATTAGATCATGGGGTCGTGATACTCATCACTGGATTAGTCCTGCTCATCAGCCCTGCCGGGTCCCTCTGGGACCAGGCCACCTTCTCCTTGCAAGCTGTGCTCAGAGGCAAGAGTCACACTTGGCCTCAGCCCAGGCCTTGCTCCTTGCCGAGGACCAAGTCTGACACTGCTGGGACCCTGGTAGAATCCTCCCAAAGCGCCTTGTCACTTTCTCCAGGACTCAGCATTACATGCTGATGGCCCAGCTGGGCCTCCTGTGGTGTCTGTGCTTGGCTTCCACCGGGGCTGCCCTAGCTGGGCCACCCATGTAGTCCCTTCCGCAGGGTGGGGACCTGCTGGCCTTTCTGCCTGAGCTCTGAGGCAGGCCTTTATGGGTGATCCCTCTCCTCCACTTTATCTTTCTCCTCTTCCTCCCTTTCTTTTTTCTTCTTCCTCCCCATTTTTCTCGTATTTCTCCTCTTCCTCCTCCTCCTTTCTCCCCCTCATCCTCCTCTTCTTACTCCTCCTTGTCTTTCTACTCCTCTTCTTCCACCTCTTCCTCCTCCTCCCCTTCCTCCCCCCCCCACAATTAAGACATTGAAATACTGTCTCACATCCATGATTTTTCAAAAACAGTGCCAGAAGAGCCAGCAATGACTATGCAATTATCCTCAAAATCCTGCGTAAAACATTTTAATTGTGCTTGACTTAATATAGTACTTCATCTCGATTATTACATTTGTTTTACAGCTTCACTAAAATAAAATTTATATATCATAAAATCTACCCTTTCCAAAGATCTGATTCAATATATTTTAGTATATTTACAGAATTTCAATCTAATTTTAGAATCACCCCCCACCCCCAAAAAATCCTGCATCCACTGACAGTCACTTCCTACCCATCCACCCTAGAGTCTGATATTTTTAAAACAGACACAGGGTCTTGCTCTGCTGCCTGAGCTGGTCTGCAATTCCTAAGCTCAAGCCATCCTCTGTCTCAGCCTCCCAAGTAGCTGGGACTACAGGAGCACAGCACCATGCTGGGGTAGACTTGGGCAGCCCCTCATCTTCTTCCTGTCTCAGTTTGACAATTCTGGCTGTGTCATATGAATGGAATTATACATTATGCGGTCTTTTGTGAATGGTTTCTTTCACTGAGCATAATGATTCCAAGATTCATCATGTTGCTGCATGCATCTGAATTTTATTTCTTTTTGTAGCTAAAACTATTCCACTGCGTATGGCCCTGTCTATCACTTTGTTTAGCCATTTCTCATTGGCTGGACATTTGGATGGTCCCCACTTCAGGGCTATTATGAAAAAGGTGCCTATGAACTGTCAGGTACAAGTTTTTATGTGGATGTAACCATTAGATTTACAATGGTTTTAATTAGACATTTTTGTACTTTTTAATAAAACTGGATATTTTATTCCTCTGAAAGGGGACACTTGAACTGCTAACCATAAATTGCTTTTGGAAATTGGAACCTCTTCATCCTTGCATAAAATATTCAGTTTAATGTAAGCAAGTTCAAGATTTGGTTTTGCTCCAACTAATGCCTCTCCTGGAGTTTCTCTTGATCAGGTTTTTATTGTTATTGTTTATTAAATTTTCTTCTGCAACTGGCACCCCCAGAACAATATATTCTGCAATATTTTAATGGAGCTTTGTTTCCTAACTGGGATTTGGCTTCTTCTTCCCCTCTTTAATTGCAATGCAGGTCTCTGGGATTATTAAAGCCTCCAGATTGACACTTCCTTTCACTGGAGGGTTCAGAGCTGTCAGTCAAACAGCTGTGCAAGCAGGGACTGAGCAAAGCCCTGTGAGTACCAGGAAGTGCAGATCTGCAAGAGTTTGCAGACACAGACCTGCCTGAGTTGCATGTGGGTATAGGCTCACTTTGGAGCCTCCCTGGGCTCTTCATCATGCACCCCTGTCAGAGACATCAGGGCCCAGGGTCAGGAGCCAGAGTGGATCTGGGACTCAGGAGCTGAGAGGGGGAACTGAGGCTCTGAGAGAAGGGAGGGTAAAGCAGGCAGAGAACAGAGATGTTGCTGGGGAGAGAACACCAGGCCTTTGCACTGAGCTGTGTCCCCAGCCCTTTCTATTTTTTAGTTTGAGACAGGGTCTGGCTGAGTTGCTAAATTACCCAGGCTGGACTCAGACGTACAATCTTTATTCTTCAGTCTCTGAGTGTTGGGATTATAGGCTTGTGCTGTGTCTTTGCTTGGGAAAGCTTGCTAAGGTTCGGCATCTGCCACTTTTTGTAGCCTTGGCAGCCCCATCAAGCTGGGAGACAGGTGAGCATTTACTTGGGAAGGGAAAGGATTTCTGCAGGAAGTCCCTACCATGCAGAGAGCACAGTCTTATTGAGAGAACAGGGCACATATCCCCACAGTCACAAGGCTGCATATGGAACATGTATGCCAAAGGAAAAGCTCAGACTCCTATTTCTAAAGAGTTTTCCAGAAAGTCAGGCTGCCTGAAGGTCAGAGGTCTCCCAGTTCTTGGCTTCTCTGCTTCTCCTACTACCAGCCAGAGAAATCTGAGAGTCTGTCTTCCTCCTGACTCTGACCGGGGTACCACCAGCTGTTCTGCCAGGGGTTTTGACCCAGGGGTGAAAGGGGAAGAAGGCTGGGCCCTGGGGGAGAAGCACAGCTCATTAGAGAGCTTGTGATAATTCACAGGACCCTCTCCTATGGACCAGCATGAGACTCTCTCTTCTAAGCCAGCAGGACCCCTGTCCTGGGCTGGCACATGGGTGACTGGAGAAGAAAGAACCATTCTCTACTCTCAGATCTGCCTAGGAAGTAAGTATCTCTGTACACTACATTTAAGAGTAAGTGACTGTCTTTGAGGGCAGCCTTGCTCACCCCTGCCCAAGCAGGCAAGGTCTGTTAAGTATCCATTCAAACTCCAGCCCTGTGCTGGGCATGTGGGGCCCAGAAGCAGAGGAGGTGCCTTCTCCACCCTGAGTTTATAACAAGTTGGCCCCGTGTGTGAGGGGGTGCTCCTGTGTAGATTTGGGTGAGGACATCTCTGCCCGTACACCCTGAGTCTGTCCACAGCATGGATGCATTCGTCAGGAAAACCACCAAACAGGAGGGCACCCTCTTGCCCACAGTTAGGCGTGCCAGGTAACTAGCAAATGGAAAATGTGCACGAGTGGTGTATAAGCTATTGAGGGTAGAGTGGCAGGTAGATGAAAACTGAATGCCTTAAAAGAAGTCCTCTTAGACTTCAGAGCTGGGCTGCACAGAAAAACTAGCAAGTGGCATTTTTCTAGGAAGCCGCTCACATTATTGCCAAGCTTCTGAATAAGTGCAGGGCTGTAGGTACTGTACTGGATGAATCTCGAACAAAGCTCTGTTCAGGAATGTGTTAAGTTGGCATTTCCATTTCTTAACGTGAGCTTATTTGCTGAGGCAATGTGTTTTGCCCCAGGCAGATGATTGCTTGGATATGCTTTCATATTTTAAGCCAGACTTTGAGATTTGAGGAGCTAAACTCTTTGCATAAGCATTTTGCAGCCTCTAAATGTCACTGTCCTCCTGGGGGCTCTGGCCAGCTACTAATGCCTGCTGCATTCCCAGGTGGCACGCTTTCTTGCTGAGACCCACAGTCCTGTGAATGCAGACCCTTCCAGGGCTGTGGCCCAAACAAGCTTGGTGGCTGTCTTCAAGGAGTACCTGAGCCCCTGTGCAAGCCCTGTGACACTAGCTGTGTGTGGACTTGGCAAGAAGAATCTGGATTTGCAGTTTATTTAATGACTTCATTAGTTGTATAAATGATTTCCTTTGATCTCCCATGAAATGACGGCAAGATAGTTACCATCCTAGTTATTTCTGGAAGAGGAAACTGAGGGCTGTGTAAGATTACGTGTGTGGTCAGAGTCAGAGAGGCTATGACTAGAAGAACACAGACTCAGACCCATGACAGAGACCCCGACGTCCCCTGAAGCTCAGTGATCTACAGGGTATATATAGCACACTCTGCCTGGAGCAAATGCTGCTTGTGCCTCACTGGGGACAGAACGGCCTGTCTTGCACCTGTCAGCACCTTTACTCCCAATGCTGCTCACCGGACCCTGTCCAGTCTCATTCCAAGCCTCTTATAGAAAGCAAATCTGCTTCTTTCTAGAAGAGTCTTCAGAAGTAAATGCCGGTCCTGGGCACAGACAAGTGGCTGAAGAGAACACCAGGGAGCCCTGTACCTAGGTGGGACAAAGCCCCTGCCATTAAAACTTTCCCTTTCTCCAGAGGTTGTGGAATCGACAGAAAAGCAGTGCAGGGTTCCCAGCCTGAGACTGTGAGTGTGGACAGAGCGGAGAAGGAAGAGCCCAGGAGCCCTTGCTATTCCTGCTCCAGAAGATGCTCAGGATCAGTACAGTAAATGAGCTGTTTCATCAGGCTGGACACAGAGACAGACAGACAGTAAACACACTGATCAGCTCAGAGAGCCTGGTGGCCTCCCTGCTGTGGAGAATGCCATTGGAAAAAAAGAGGCAGCGTGTGTCACCAAGCTCTGGGCCTGGTCCCACCACAGGCCAGGATTCATGCAGAATAGGCCTGCAGCTGGCTGATGAGAAGAGGTTACCCATACCCCAGCCTACTGCTTCCTGTTTAGTCCTCAAAAGGACCCAAGGGTCCCCACCAAACCTGTGACAACTGAACATGCCTCCCCTTTCCCTGCACTCCTCCCCTGCTGTCCATATAACTATATGCTGCATCTGTAGTTGGAAGTAGATCCCCCCCCCGCCTGCATGCTCACAGAGCTTCTGAGATGGTGCTCTCTTTCCTGAGCACCTTTGGCACTGATAAGTTATTTTCATATTTCCCCACTAACACCGGCAATAGCACAGGGCAAACACTGTTATTCTCAGGCCACAAACGTATCTGGAGACCAGGGCACTTGTGTATCTCAAAGGGAAGCCCAGGTCCACTCTCTGACTCCTGTCCCTAATGGAAAGGACGCACCTTCCTCACAATGAGATACTTCCCAGAGTCTACACAGACACCGTGCCACTCATTCCTCCCTTCAGGTCATAGGAGTTTAATGGGACCAACCGTGTGCCGAGGGCTGTGGGGTACAGTGGGCATAAAAAATGCTTCCTGTGCCCGTAAAGTTTATAAAGAGCAAGTAAACAAATATATACAGGAAGTTACCAATGAGTGAGAGGGATCTCTCGAGAAACTTTTTCTAACTGGTGAGATTGCAGATGAAAAAATAAGGGGAAGACTGAGGAGCCCATGTGTCTTAGTTGCTTGCTCATTGCTGGGACACACTACCTGACACCCACAAATGGAAGGAGGAGAAGTTTATTTGGGCTCACAGTTTGTAGAGGTTTCAGTCCATAGTTGGCTGGCTCTCAACTGGGAGAGGGGCATGTCAGAAGAGAAACAGCTCATGGCACGTTGGCAGGAAGCAGAGAGGAGTTGGGGAGGGAGATAAGCCCTTCTGGGCCATATCCCCCAGTGACCCACCTCTTTCAACCAAGCTCCACCTCCCAACATCACATTTAGCTATAGACTAATCAGTGGACCTATTCAGTGATGAGCATCATGCCCTCGTGATCCAAGCACCTCCCAAAAGCCCCACCTATGAGTGCATGAGCCTTTGGGGGGACCTCTGGATATAAACCATGACATCACATCAGTCGAGGAGCCTCAGTGGGAAGGAGGGTAAAGCCTTGCAGATGGGGACAGCCGTTTCTGCCGCAATCTCTGCAGGTGATTGCAGGCCTTCCAAATCTGCCTGTCAGAATATAAACACAACTCTTGCTGTTGACCCTTTCGTGCTGGAAATGTATAGGAAATGTGTCGAATCGGTGCAAGTGCAATTGGTCTCCCCACATTTTGAGACCACTGAGATTAAAGACTAACAGAAAACATTATTTATAAGTGTGCCTTCATCCAAAAAATCTATTTGATTTGGTAAACAACTACAACATGAAAGGAACTATAGCAGAAAGTGAGCCATTTTGCGTTTGAAAACAATGTTAGGAGTAAATGGGTTTCCTGGTGGGTTATGTTGGAATGAATCTCAAATTGTAACAATTCCCCCCCCCCCGGAGGAATTTTGTCAACTAGAGTTTGTTTCTGGGCCTAATGGAAGTCGTGGTTAATTTATCCCCAATCACAATAACATTACAAGTATTTGTTTAACAGAAATAGCTTCTGACTTGTGCCTGCACATAGTCGTCCCAATTGTTTTTAAGGAGTGGAGATTGAGAAAATTCTGAATGAACCAGATGGACAGGATTTTTATTCTCAGTTGTTCTTTAGGAGGGAAATATAGGCAAAGGTCTAAGTAAATCCTGAAGGGTCTTGAGGCCCTGAGCAAGCACCTGGCTTCTCTCTCCTTCCTTCGCTGTATTTCTGGGTATTGCACTTGGCTGAAGAGGAAGGAAGCACTATTCTCGTCCATAAACGCCCAGCCTCTACAGCGGCCACTGGGACAGGGCTTCCAGCAGGAGACTGGATGTCTAGGGAACAGTAGGTACTCAGAGCTATTCTGGAAGTCCTGTTTCCTGAGTGTCTTTACAAGGGGTAATCAAATACATGGTGAGTGCTGTTGCCGAGCGCCATCCAACAGAAAGGCAGGCTCATAAAAACATGACACTGTGTCCTCATCCACCTTATTCACTAGATCTGGCACCACATGACTCCTGGCTCTTCCTCAAAGTCAAAATGACCATGAAGTTAAATATTTTGAATCCATTGAGGACACTGAGGAAGCCACCACAGCACAATTAAAGACATTCAGGAAAGAAGACTTCCAGAGCTGCTGCAGAAAGTGGCAAGAACAATGGGATAGTGTGTTAGAAATGAGAGAGAGAATTCTGAGGGGGATTCATGGGAATGTACCTTTTACTGTTATGATTTTTTTTGTAATTTAAACATTCGTTTTGTATTTCAGTCATACCTCGTTGGCTTATTTATTTTATTAATACATGTTTGCAATACGTAATGAATATATTCATTGTGGCTAGTTGGTACATGCACATGATGCATCTTCTTCCTTTCTGTGTCCCCTCCTCCTTCCTCCATCCCTTGGTTCCCTTCCCATTTCCCAAAGATCTGTCTCCCTATTTCCAATTGCCTTTTTTTTATTTTGCTCTTTTGTTTATACTTTGGGTTTCTCGTTTAAGTGTGTGTGTCTAACTTATTTCACTTAACATTATGGTCTTGAGGTGTGTCTGCTTTCCTATAAATGACTCAAGCTTATTCTTCTTAATGGTGGGATAGTACTCCGATGTATGTAAATACCACATTTTCTTTATCCATTCATCTGTTGATGAATACACAGGCTGCTTCCAAGATTTAGCTATTATGAGTTAAGCTGCTTTAAACATGGATATGCATGGATCTTTGTAATATGATGACTTTAACTCTTTTGGGGAGATGCTTGGAAAGGGACTAGCTGGGTCAAATGGAATTTGTAGTTTTAGTTTTTTGAGGCATCTCCATACTGATTTCTCTAGTGATTGCACTAGCTTACACTCCCACCAACAATGGAGCAGGGTTCCTTTCCCCCACAGCCTTGCCAGCATTTGTTATTATTTGATTTCTTGATGGCAGCCATTCTTCTGGAGTGAGGGAATCTCAGTGTTGTTTTGATTTTCATTTCTCGAATGACCAGAGATGTTGAACATTTTTTCATCTTCTTCAGAGAAATATCTATGTGTTTTAGTTGCCCATTTTTCATTGGGTCTTTTATTGGGGGGGCTGTAATTTTTCTGAATTCTTTGTAATTCTAGATATTATTCCTCTGTTTGAGGTCACAGAGTAGTTTAAAAACATGCCTTATTTTTCTTTTCTGCTTAATTTCATTGGGTGAGACAAGGATAAGCCAGTTACGACCAGGGGCCTGTTTGGGTTGATGGTGATAGACATGGCACTTTCAGACTGGGTTCTTCCTGTCTCCCAACTTCCTCTCCCTGCGAGGGACTGACACCCATACCGTAGTGAGTGCCGCCAAGGGGTTGGGAGGAGCAGGCAGGCACACTGCCTCCTTGCAGTGCATGATGGCACACAGCATGTGCCTTCCTGCCGCCGTTCACACGTCTGCTCAGCAGAGTGAGGTGTGTCCATCTTTGTGATGCCGACTACAGAGCCTGGTGCCTTGGTGTAAGGCGGAGACTGCTCTGTGGGCCCCTTAAGGTTCTTTCATGCCAAGAGACGTCCCTGTCATGTCATGAACTGACAAGACCAAGGCTGGGAGATCTTTTTAGAATCTTCCTCTTACCAACTTCCTTCCTTGCTGCATCCTGGCTCTGCAGATCAGAGAGTGTGCCAGGAGAAAACACTTGCTTTTGTCTATTTCACTGGCTGACCCCTCCCTGCAGGGAGTGGGAATTGTTCCTTCCTGCTGCCCTCCTATGAGTCCTCTCTCTCTCTCTCCCCTCCCTCCCTCCCTCTCTCTCTCTCTCTGTATATATTTGTGATTCATAATAATGACATATGCATATCACATCTTAATCATTTTTTCTTCCTCTTCCTGTTCCCTTTCCTCCAGTCTCCTCATCTCTTGATCCCCTTCCCATCTCTGCAAAGTCTGTCTCCCTGTTTCCTGTCATCTATCTTTTATTTTGCTCTTTAAATTATTTATATATGGAGTGTCTCGTATAACAGAAACCATGTGATGTTTAACCTTCTGCGTCTGATTTATTTCCCTTTGTGTGCCCGTTCCTTATGACATCATGACTTCTTCCTCTCCCTTCCCTACTTCCTCTCTTCCCTGTCTCCTTTCTCCTCTCTCTTTCCTCCAGAGTCCCTACTTCAGTCCACAGCTTCATGTTTAATCCAGTGGGGGTCAAACAATGGTGATTCACCCAGTTATACACAGAATTTGGGTTCATTTTCCAGTAAAACCAGGCGTGGGCCATGAGCACGTCCATCCATCCAGGAACAGCACAGCAGTCGGTGTGACTGAGGTGTGAGGGCACGCACAGCCGGGCCCACTGAGGCCTTCACCCATGTAGCTGCAGCTCTGCCCTCCCTGTGGTCCTTCCAAACCAAGAAGGTTTGGGCAGCTTCTTCCTGCTCCCAACCCCTGAAATTATAAGGAAACACAAAGTTTGGGTCATTCATTTGCCTCTGGAGAGACACTTGGATGAAATAATGTTCAATAGGGCAAACCCTCATCAATTTAATTTTATTTATGTTTAATATTACATAATATAGAGTCATTTTCCAGCTAAAATGTCTATGGTTAAATTCTTTTGAACACTTACTACTACTGCCCATCGCACCAAATGGCATCCCAGCCCCACCATCATAGACAGCGCCGTGGCTCCTCCAGTCTTCATCACTTAATGTCACCTTGTGAACATGAGTGTGCGTGGCCAAAGGGGCTCCGCAGAGGGAACGGAGTTTGGGAAATAGTCTTGAGTTGCCTGGTGGACCCAGTGTGATGTCATGAGACCCTAAGGAAAAGAGGTCAAAGCTGTCCAAAGCAAAAGGAGACTGGGGTGTGCAGCTATGGGAAGAAGAAGGTCCCAGAAGGCTCTGGAACCTGCCGCAGGAAGAGATGGAAGCTGACTCTGCCCGGGGCCCAGGGAGGAAGTGTGCCCCCATGTTCTCCCCATCCCAGGCCTGAACAGAAAGCCTAGCCCTGCTGCACTGGACCTCTGACCCCTGAACTCTACTAAGGTAAGATGGTGGCATTTAGTTCCAAGAGACAGAAAGTGAACATGCCTGCCAGTCCCCACAGGTCCTGGCTGAGAGTGGAGGCCCCTTCCCATAGGACCTCACTATGGCTTTTGGCCTCAACTGCTTCGTGGCCATCCAAGGGAGAGGACTCAGTGACAAGCTGCCTTCCCAGAAGCGTACCTTACACAGTGAATTGAACAGAAAGATGCAGGGGTTGCGGGGGAAGGGCCACTATCTCTTGGCTGCACTCCATGGTGGCAGAGCTGCCCAAGTCCTCTGACCAGAGAGCCTGGCCCGTGGGAGCCTGGCACATGGGAGCCCGGTTGGCACTCCCTGGAATAGGTGACTCTGGCACTGTCACCCCAGAAGGGACATTGGTTCCTTTATGTGCTTTTTAAAAGAATCATCTCTAATATGTATAACACAGCTGGGTTTTTAAGAGAAGAGCACCTCCTCCTTCCAACGTTGAAATATACCACAATGCCCATAATCTCACCAGGGTTTGGGGACTGTCTTGGGCAGAGGGACCCTACTTTGGTGTGGGAGTAATGCCCAGCACTGATGGGAGCCTGTGGTGGATATGAGACCAAATGACTTGATGGGTGAGAGGCCTGAGCCCACAGAGGAGAGATGGCCACACTCTGATAGTCACTGTCTAAAGCACAAGCAGCAGCATGTGGCCCAAGTCCTGACCCAGGACCTTTTCCCCAAAACCAGCCTGCCTGGTTTGGGACTCTCCCTGTCACCACCCTTGGTGATCTTTGAAGCAGACAAAACCCTGGTCTTGATCCTGAGATGATGGGTAAGCCCTGCAGAAGTTGAGATTTGTTCACCTCTATTCAGTGAGATTTGAGGACACAAGGTCATTGCTAACTTCACATAGACAACACCCTGCAATTACTACTGAGAACTCAGACCCTGCAGGTTGCTCAGGAAGTGGAGAAGCCATGGAACAAACCTGGGTGGGTGCAGTGGAGCCTGCAAGGACCACCATGCCTCTGTTAAAGTGCTGGTCTGCTAACCACCTGCTACTTATTTATTTATTTTGGCTCCTGTGTTCAGTCCCTCACCACAAAGCCCCAGACCACAGGAAGGCAGAGAAGTACAGCAAATGGGCTCTTGTACCTATCCCTGACAATCAGATCCTTGCTTTATAGGTCATGCAAAAGGGAAACTGCAGAAGCTGAGCTGCTCTTGGGATCTCTAGCTCAGTTCTCTGCCAGGGAGATGGGGACAGTAAAAGGGCATCAGAGAGCACAAGGCCTCAGACATGGGCTGTATCTAGCAATATGCAGCTTATGTAATGCAGCACTTTACAGTTTGGAAAGATTTCTTGCTCATTGATTATCCTGCTTCATCCTGCATTAGCCCTTGGCAGTGAGTGCTAAAGATGTCAGATGAGGATGGGGCTGTGGAAGAGATTTTGGAAGCCAAATGAGGAGAAACAGCCCCAGCCTGGTAGATGTTTGGCAGTAGAGGGGATCTGTGTGATGCTTCCAGACAGAACCCAGCGCGTGGCCAGGGGAAGCCGGGTGGTGCCGGAATTGGGGCCCAGCCCGTGGAAGAGCTCTGTGCTCCAGGCTGGCACAGAAGCAGCAGGGCAAGCACACCCAAAGAAGCAGAGCAGGCTGAAATACCTCCTGCAGCCCCAGCAAGTGCTCAACAGCTGTGCCAATTGGAGCACCCATGGGACCTGGGAGCAGGTCTGGAGGGCCCACCCAGTGGAGATAGGGTGGATTTTCCTGCCACCTAATTGGAACAGAGCAATGGACTCTAGTTCTAGTTACTCTAAGTAAAATAAGGATGCTGAGTATGGTGGCACGTGCCTATAATTCTACCACTCTTGGAGGCAGAGGCAGGAGGACTTCAAATTTGAGCCCAGCCTGGGCAACTTAGCGAGACCCTGTTTCAAAACAAACCAAAAAACAAGAATGGGCTGGGGATGTAGCTCAGTGTGAAGGACCTGGGTTCAATCCCCATCACCAAAGAATGATAAAGAGATATAATACCATTTGGACCTCTGAATTACATACAGAACGGAAGAAGGCAAAAGTGACCTCTGAAAGGGTTGTGCAGTGTGCAGTTGTTGAGGTTGCGTGGACAGAAAGCCAAGAGCACTGAGGTGGTCACCAGAGTCACCTTGGGAAGGGTTTTGAGGTGTGTATTTCCCTGGCAGGCCTAAGGCTCAGCATCCGTACTCTAGAGCTGATTCCTGAAACCCCAGCCTCGGGCTTCACACCCTCCAAACGACTGTCGTTGCCTGAATGTTGTCCTTGGAACACAAATGTCCATCCCGTCTCGGGGACCACAGAGATGGCAGTAGGAGTGACTGTGCCTTCCTGGGCCTCTACATCAAAGCCCTGGTTTTCCTGTAGACCTCTGGCCTGCCATGGGAGGTGGCTTCATTTCACATCATTTTTGTCTCTTTTAAGTGTAAAAAGGACATGTAGGGCAGTGGGTTTGGGGTCTCACACCACTGTGCCATCACTTTGACACATACTTCTACCCGCGCAGCACAGCAGAAATTCAGTGACTCCCACTGCCATCATTTATTTTTTAAAAAATCAATAAACCGTTAGTGTTATTTTAAAACAATTGAAGCTAAAATGATATTACAATTTCTAGTTTGCCAACAACTTCTTTAAAAGATTTAGAACCTCACAAGAGGATTTTGACTGAAAAGGTTGAAAAGGGCCTGTTTATACAGAAATGGGAGGAAGTGCAGGATATATTCAACAATATATTGTTATGTGATGACTATATTTGGCTAGCTGACAAATATTTGATTTCATGTGAATGTTTTTAAAATTTCAGAAGCTCTCTCCTTTCCTTACATACTAAGAGCCATGAATTCCCATTTTTTAAATGATGTGGGTGAGAGAAACCACAAATGACTGCAAAAAATTATAATGATAGAATCGTTTTGAAGTCTTTTTTTAAAGTCTTGCATAGCAAAATGTCAGAGACTTGCATTTTCCTTCTCACATTTTCAGTGATTAAGAGTATTTTCTGAGGCTCGGGTTATAAATCCATCATGCCTACCTCCCCAAATTACAATTCAAGCTCACATTATTTTTATCAACCATCATTTAAATATCCATCAGGTTTTTTTGGTCTTTGTTCCATCAGTCTTCCTTACAAGGCTCTTTAGGGGGAACTATGAGAATCTCTAGCAGGTCGGAACCTTCTGCCAGTGCCCCAGCAATCCCATCCTGAGCTCTGTGCTGCTTCATTTGTGGTTCTCCTAAGCAGGGCTGAATTTCCCCAGCAGCCTCACCCTGTCTCTGTATCTATGTGATCAATAGATGACACACACAGCTGATGCGTTTCGATTCCCAAACACTAGCACACACCCTTCGAAAAGTGCTTATGAGTGCTTCTAAATTCCAGGAACCCTTTAAGCTCCTAAGATTACAGCCATTTCTTTATCTTGGCTTCCCACTCGTGTGAACCAATGCACTGTCTTTCAGATAAGAGGGCATGCTACTATACAGATGTGGGGATACAGCATGACCAAGAGGCTCTGAAGTCCCCACACCCTACCACGGGCAGGCCAGAGGCTTCCTGGGGCCTGTGGTTCCTCAGACATCACTGTCTCCAGTGTGCCTGGCCTAGAGAGAGAGGTGCCAGGATGACCACCTTGAGTCTCCTGTCTTCTGCATTCAGCTGAGGTGGACCTGAGTTCACTGAGCCCATAATATTCCTTTATCCCCACAGCAGAAATGTCTGGCTTGTTGTATGACAACGCTTACTATAGAAGGCAGTATATACAAGTTTGTAACAAGCATTTAGGTCCTTGCCCCGGTCTCTGGCTGTACATGTGTCTGGGTCAGAGAATGTGGTCCTGCCTGGATTAAAGACCACAAACAAGCCTGTCTTCTCACTTAGGAAATTGGAAAACGCCATCACACACTGAAACCTTCTTTGAGCTAGTTACTGGTTGCTTAGCAAGACAACAAATTAAGGAAATAATTTTATCAGTTGTAACTGCAGCATAGGAGGTAACAACTCCAATATCTGTGAGTCCCAAAGAGGAAACATCCATCACTATCTCTGGCCACATGTCCATGGTGGTCTACTAGGGGGTTCTGCCCTAGTTGTCCCCACCCCTGCCAGCTGCCAGGGGACTTCACAGTGGCAGCTCAAGGCGCTAAAGCCAGAGTGCAGGCTTCTTGTCACAGCTCATGGACCCAGACAGTCACATGGTTCCTCCCAACCCTGAGGGACCAGGAATAATGATTAATATTACATCTGCCTGTTTACAGGTCCATGGTCCACGGAAGTTGTCTTCATTGGCCATGACTCTTGGGCACCCGATACTCCACCACATGGCCCTCACTGACTACAAAGCTGGCATAGAGAACACTGCTGGCAAGGTGCTTAGGGGTGAATGTAATGGGAAGAGTCTAGGGGGAGGCCTGGTTTGCTTGGGTCCTTTGGCCCTGCCTCAGTATCCTCGCAGACACACTTGCTCAGTTCTTAGTCTCCTTTGGCCAGACTCCGCTTTCCTTACAGGCCATAGGTGCCTCCCTTTAACTCTGAAACAATATCCTCCCAGTGATTTCTCTCCCTGAGTTGCCATGAGCCTGCCCAGAAGTCCGAGGCTGCCAATTTCTGCATTTACGCCCATGCAGACTCTTAACAGCTGTGTGAGCGTTTGCCACACATCCACCTGCGTCCCCAACCTCCTGGCTCTATGGGCCCTTATGTTCTTCTCTTCTCTCCTCCAGCCCTCCTTCTTTCCCCTTTTGTTTTAATTTAGCCCATTTTTTTCAAGCCTTCTGGCAGCTTCCTTTCCCCACCTGTGCAGCACCCCCTCAGAGCAAGACTCATCACTTAGCGTACCTATACCAACAAGCCTCAAAGGTCCAGTGTCCACCCACTGCCTCTGTGTGACTCTCAATGATTCTATCAATGCAGCATGTCATAGCTCCTACAGTGACAAATAGGAGGGATGGGGATGGGTGGAGGCATTGCTTAGATGAGGCGCCTGGTCTGTGGAAAGGTCTGAATGGGAGCAAAGCTACCTAAGCATGTCCAGTACTTCCTGCTAAATTTCTATAAAGGCAGAAACACTTTGAGGGAGTTGTTTTTCCAAGGTATTGCAGCAAACACCCCAAGTACACACAGCTTCCTCAGTATTTATTATTTGTATCTTCCTTCCTTCCCTCTTTCTTTGCTTCCTCCCTTCCTTCTATCCCTCCTTTCCCTCTCCTTTCCTCTCTCTGTTCCCCCTCCCTTCCCTCTTCCTTCCCCTCTTCACTTCCTTCCTCAGTGACTGAGTCTTTGTGTGATTCTCAAACTGCACCAGATGTGGGTCTGGGACTAAGCAAATCGCTTGAGGGTCTCACAGTCATGTGGGAGGAATACCACATAATGAAGCTACTGCAACATGGGACTGCAAAACCCATGTATCTCAGTCACATTCTCTTTGCTGGGACACAACACCCAACACCCGCAACTCAAAGGAGGAGAGATTTATTTTGGGTCACAGGTTTTAGAGGTTTAGCAGGACAGAGGGGCAGAGTGGAGGAAAGCTGCTCGTGTGATGGCCTAAAAGCAGGGAAAGAAGCGAGGAGCCAGGAGGGGACACAGACTCTCCCAGGTCACACCCCAGTGACTTACCACTTCTGAACAGACCCCACCTCCTAACAGCATGTTCAGCTGCGGATTCAGCAGAGGATCAGTCCTCTGATGAGCATAACATCCCCAGTATCCAATCACATTTTGAAAGCTCCACCTCTAAGCACATGAGAATGGGGAGGGCCATTCTAGATTCAAACTGTAACATCATGGGTGTGGAACTGAAACCAGCCCAGAACCCTCCAGTGTCTGGCCTAGAGTCAGGGCTCAAGCCCCAGGCATGGAATGAGCCACTGGACACCAGGGCTGCCACAGAAGTGGTGTAGAGAACTCTGGGATAGTCCCTCTGTCCATTACCTTTCCCTGACAGATACTGAGCATGTGCGTTGACTCTTCGATGTCTTAAAAACTGCTTAATACTGCTCCAAAATACCTGTCTACTCTACCAGCACAAGAGCAAGTGGATCATGGCCAAATCTCTACCTCGCTGAGCAGCCAAACTGACTTGAAGTCAGCGTTTAGCCTTGACCAGGAGCCATGGACAGAAAGCCTTGGCCCTCAGCATGTGGGACACATACCTGTCCAGGGTCAGAGCCAACTCAGGAGCCGGAGGCAGCCGAGCATCAGGGCCCTCAGCTTCAGGCTGGTGACTGAGTTGAGATGAACATGAGCGAGTCTTTCTCAGAGCAGAGCATGGTTTCCAATCCAGGACTCCAGACCCATCTGCAGGAGGAGTAGGTGGACAGGGCTGTTCAGAAAGCATCGTTGCCCCCCGGGAGGCTGAGCCCTGGACCAGGTCAGAGGCTCCTCCACTGGTGTGGGGCAGCTCTGCTCCCTGCTCCCCAGAGGCTGAAACGTCCGGCTCAGCTATTGGCTGCTCCGGGCTGCCAGCAAACTGTGGTCTTAGTAAGCAGCATCGCTAAAAGCCAGGGAGTGTCCCTTCTGTGAGAATCCCCAGGCATCTCATTGCACGGCCACCAGACATCCTGGCAGCTACAAGGGGATACCTACCTTCACAGGGATGAACGCCTCCAAACTGCCCGGGGTGAACAGATTAAAACGATTTTGGAGGGTGAGTAAACAGACACAAATCAATTTACTGAAAAAAAGTTTAATTTCTGAAGAAAAAAAAATATATATACAGCTAACCAGCATGGTGAGACACGCCATGAGATATTGCATTATCTTGCACAACTCCCTTTGGGAGATTCAGCTGGGCATATTTGTTGCTTTGCCAAAGGTTTAGAATTTAATTTTAATTAATCTGCTACAAATGCAACCAGCAGCTAGCTCAGCTTGGGGTATTTCGTCAGAGCAAAAGTTTTTTGGGAAATGCAGTTCAGCATATGAGCCAGAGTGGGATGGTTCACCGCTGTCTTTCTGCCACCCAGGTGTTGGCCAGCATATCGGATTCTGGTCGTAGCCTCAGGGACCAGATGTAATGCTGAATGTGACAGCTAATTGATGGACACCTGAGCATGAAGTGTGTGCATGCTTTCTTTCAGACTGTCTGGTGCCTGTCAAAGCCCTATCTGACTAGGAAAAGGAGAGCTAAGAAACTCTAAAGGTCTGTGTGTGCTATTAAAGCATTAGGGAGTATGAAGGCAGTTCTAATCACAAACTGCTACACAGCACAGATATTAGCATAATCCTCTGTAATGAGAGGATGGGCACTGACTTGGTCTGATAGCAGGCAGCTTCTGGAAGTCCAACATTTGGCTCTCTGCACAGAATGATAAAATTCCTATGGAAACCATTGCTGATTTCCAGTTGTCAGAAGCCAGGTTCCGAGCAAGAAGTAAAGAATTCTTTCCTGAAAAGTGAGGTGGGACTCGGAGGGATGATAAATGTCTGTGCGGCAGGTTAATGTCAGGGTCAAGCTTCATGAGTGTAGAAGGACCTGGAAAGGAAAGAGGACTCTGACACTGACAGTGAGCCCTTACATACGGAATGCAGAGCTGGAGTAAAATGATGTGCAGGCTTCCGTCTCGCTCTAGACTTACATGATTCTATGATTTTTAAAAATGTTCCTATTGGCGCTTTGCTCATTAGAAATCACTTTACTGGATGAATACATAACAAGCAGTTAGTGCATCTAATATGTTTAGGAAAATTGATAAACTGCTTTTCTCTGTCAGATGTTCTAAGTCGTTTAAGGGCCTGGAGTTACAGATGAGCTTTGTCAATTGCTCACTGAGTCAAATCTATTTATTTTGACTTATAATGATAATAGTATGAGTTTGCCAGTAATTTTGAAATTACTTCCCAAGCAGGGGGGTCTACATTCAGCTGGATAGAACCAAAAAGATATCTTTTCAAATTAAAGCATATGTAGAACATACAAATGTATATTTCTTCGGAGCAAATGAGGAGATATTAAAAGCATTCAAAGGAGGAGATTCTGCAGAAGTTCTGAGTACAGTGTGCACAGCCCGAGCATGAGGTTGGACAATGACCATGTGTGGGTGGGCTCCGGGATGATCCTCCTCGTCTGACCAGTTCCCTCCTGCCCCTGTTCCCCATCCCTGAAGTGGGTGATTTCTCCTCACTCTGAGATTTAACCTCAACAACATGGAAAACAGATTACTCTCTGCTCTAAATTCACTGAACATCTGTCTAGAGTGTGATGAAGAAAGTCTGATTAAATTTCTCCTGTCACACTCTCTAGTTGGTAGAGAACTCTTGCTGTGTCCTGTTGATATCCTGCTCAAATCTGGTTGTAGACTCTCAAACATTCTTCTTCGTTGACCCAGGTACAATGGATGAGCCACTCGCAGGTGTGTCAAAGAGCACGACACTAGTTTGTATTTTCTTCTCGGGCTTAACTTATTTTAGCCATTGGCAGCTCCAATCCCTGACTGCACACAGCACCTCAAAGCTTGAGCTGGACCCCTGCAAGTTGTGCTTGGAAGGGAAGCCCCCAGGGCCCTGGGCACCCCCTCAATTAGGATACCTTTTCCACACCAGGTCCACATAGTTGGCAAAGACAACTGACCAAACCCCGAAGCTAATGATACCCAAGCCCAGTCCTGTGCATTGGAAGGAGACCTGGCTATAAAACAGTGCCAGGAATTTCACCACAAACAGCACAGGCAGGATGATGTAGCAGATTTTACATAATCTAAGGAATTCCTCAATTATTTAGGAAACATAAACAGATGTTATAGTTGCTCTGTTGTCTCAGTTCTGAATCACTTATTCCCTTTTCAGTGGTAGTTTTATGCTAATAACCCTAGGCTATTATTAATAATCTTTTAAAATCAGAGGTAGATTAAAAAACAATTTCAAAGAAAGGATTTTAAAGCCTCTTATTGGAGGACTGCCTACACAGATCCCATCCCATGGCTGAAGGGAAGGCCTCACTGCATCACATCCTGAACAGTCCCCACCTCTAGTCTGGGCTTCATGGACACCCCTGGCTCCATGACTCAGCCCAATGATGACTTCCACAGGAGTTCAGGTGTCTGTGGAGGAAGCGCATACCTGGTGGTCTGCAACCAGGCCCCTTTCCAGATGGTGGGCATAGGACTTCAAGAACGAGGACTTTGAGTACTGACATGAAATGAACTTCATCGTACCACTGACTCTCATCACAGCAGCGACACGGCTGGGGTGTGGCTCAGTGGTACAGTACTTGCTTAGCCTGCACATGGCCCTGAGTTCTATATCCAGTGTAAAAAAGTCAAAGTCTTCCTATGATTCTGGTAGCTTCTATTTAATTACACATTCTTATTGGTGGCAAGTGGGAGTAAGAGAGACACTGTTTAAACCAGAACAATTCTACAGGAGTCATTGGCAAGAGAAAAGTTTTGGAGCCACTGTTTAAATAGCTGTACAACTTAGACTGCATGTATGCAATAGCGAAATGATGATTTGATTTCATGAGAAAAATCTATGAGTCTAGTTATTGGGTGTGAGGTGAGGCCATTTGATTCAGTACGTATTTCACAACAGAAAATGATATAGTAGAAAAGCCGGTACAAATTTATATGAAGAGACCAAATAGGTGGGTTTTTTTCTTTCTTTTCTTTGTATTCCTGCTGAGAAATAGCCCAAACCTGGACATTTGATAATACCCACAAAGCCAATGTGAAGTAATACAACAAAGGGTAGGGTGCAGGAACCCTGGTGTCATTCCATCTTTCCATGCCTTTGTCTAAAAGGCTCAGTTTACCTCTCTAAGCTTCAGTTTTCTCAGCTATAGAATTGAGGAAGAGGGTGTTGCTCAAATCACCCTAACTTTCTATATAGTTAGAATAATGTAACCTAAAAGGAAGCTCTGTTCCCCTAACTTTTGACAGCCTGATCCTTCTCCACTCCATTCAAGTCAAAGTCACAGAGGGCAAGATATAAATGCATATGTCTCAAAGGTTCCCAGGTCACTATGATGGGCAGCCAGGATCCAGAACAATCAGACATCTGCTGCTCTCATTGGGCTCCAGCATTCCAGACATGAAGCTGAAAGGGTTATTTCTCCAAATCAAGGGTTGCCTTGTGCTTCTGGCGATTCCTCTGACTACTCTGGTCAGCTCCAATGCTGATGAGAGGAAAGCAAATAGAACAAAATGTACAAAGGACTTAATCCCCACAGTGACTTTTCAAGCTTAAGGCTTTGAATATCTTTGGTATGGCTCAAGCCTTCATTGGCACCCTGAATTTTTAATGTCTTAAGGGATGCTTTTATTCTTATGAGAAGTGAACTCTAGTTTGAAGGGAAAAAACAAGCAAAAACAATACTTTCCCCCAAATGTTTGTCTTGGTTACCCTGAGATCTAATCAGACGTAAATATGCAAAAATTTTCAGACACTGCTCTTATCTTTAATGCATGTACAATCTGGTGGAGGTGAGAGACAAATAGTAATTGTATGACTTGAAGATGTCTAATTGTGATATTGCCTGCCTATGCAGTTTTCTGGTCTCAAGAACTTGGCTAATGCATTCACAGTTAGGAGGAGGACCTCAACCCCCCATTTGCCCACTTAAAGTTTTGCAGCTTGTGTTTTGTCAGACTTTCCCTCTTCCTTGGGGACAGGAAGACATCTAAGAATAGGCACACACACTCCCACACCTGTACACACCAATACTCTTTTAGAGCTAAAAGTGCTTATACTGATGTTCAGCAAGCATTTGTGCCTTTAAATATGCAAAGCTGCACTCACACATTTCCGTAAATGTGAGCTATCTCATAAATAATGGCATAAAGGTGAAAACCAATTTGAAACCCTTGCTAACCTTGAATATTTTCCTGGGCAGTTGGAGGCAGCTCTCATACCCAAGATGTAGAAGCCTCAGTATTTAATAACCTCAGTCAGGCCCTCTTCAGGAAGGGGAGAAATAATTCTCTGGGTGTATGGATTCTAGTTGCTTCTTTGCCTTGCATCAGTAGAGGGAGAGAAGGCGAGTTGCTTCCTCTCTGAGAACTTATCTCTTGTGATGTGACCAGGTTAGATTAGCTTTCTGTAATTCCACTATGTACTTTGATTCTGCCTGTAACCATTTCCTTCAGGTAGTTAGGATGTCGGGAAGACTTCTGTCTTCCCAACCTACCAACCTGAGTCATTAGCACTGCAACAAATCAGAATGTGAAATTGGAATCTTAGGGTTTCAGTCTGTCTAAACCCAGATTTCCTCTTGTGTAAGACAAAGCTGATGGTGATGATTAAATTTGATCATATCTGTCCAACAACTGTTAACCTAACTAACACACAGTAGATGCTCAGTTTGTGATGGTCCAGGCTGAGGCTCACTGTGGAGGGAGGCTGTGTGTGGCGCTCAGTAAGATGTTTGCACTCCCCTGCTCAGAGTCTCTGCTTGTGGCTCTGTCTGGTAGGGGTTCTGTGGCACCCTTTGAAGAAGTAAAAGTATGTACTGTTAGCATCCCAAGATGGTGGACTAAGGGATGTCCTGACCTGAGTGTACATCAGCCAGTTCCCTCTTCCCTGGTCCCAGAGGAGCTCTCTTGGGTTAGGACCAGTAAGGCTATCTTTGAACAGGAATTTCTCCTTGTGGGCTGGCTTTAATTTTAGTGGGTATATTTCCCCACAAGCCAGGTCAACTGCTTTCAGCTCTGGAAGTAAAACAAAGAAAAAAATGTAATCCATCCAACCATTTTATTCCTTTTCTCAAAGCCTTCTTCATTGAAATGACCACTGACATTCCACAGTCCATCATCTTGATGTCTTGTATTTGGCCTTGAATACTCTCCCTTCAGAAAAAAGCTCATAGTTTCTTTTTAACCAACACTCAAAAATTATTAATTTGCCTCTTTATTCATGAACATTAAAAGCTGGAGGTTCATAAATATTTTATGATTCTAAAACGCCAATGCATAGCTGATTGATATTGAGGGATGGAGGCTTAAGGGCAAGGAAGAGTCTTCCTTTTTCCAGAATTTGCAAAATCAATATAAAGTGGGCTTTCACGAACCTAGCATGGGTGTAACTAACAGTGGCCAGAGAGTGCAGGTGGTCTCCATGGCAACGGGCTTCCTGGTGTGTTCTGGGAGGCTCCAGGTGAGTGCAGCCTCTTCCAGCCTTGAGGCGAGATTGGCTGGAATTCTGGACAGGAAGCTAGAGTTTACAGTGATGCCACCAGCTCATCTAGCCATGTCAAGACTTCAGAGAAATATGGAATAGACCTTAAAAATAGTTTTGAAAATTAGATTTCAATGTTGTAATAGAAAGCATGCAAGTCTTACTTCCAGTTAAGTAATATTTAGGTAAACATTCCATTCATACTATGTAATATTTCTCTGCCAATATGCTCAAGAACCCAGCTGCTGGTTTCCTTTAAAGATTTTCACATCCTTCTAGTGAAGTAGGAGAGATTCTTTGGAGTTACTATTGATTGCACAGATGGATAGGCCTTTCTGATGGCCTGGAAGAAAGAACCAGGATAAAAAGTCTGTTTTTTCCAGAGGTCTAAAAAACCACTTGGATTTATCTTGGATGCTGGCAACAGCTGTTACTTCTTCAAGAGAAAAACAACATTGAATAGGTTTTGCAGGGATAGTCCTTCAAAGAGCTATTACTAGCCAACAAAATCTTTTAAAAGCTTTGGTGCCGCCGCCTGCCTCGCAAGTTCAAGGTCCCAAGTTCGATCCCCGGAACCAAAAAACAAAACAAAACAAAATCTTTTAAAAACTTGCTATGGTAAATGTTCTTGCAAGAAACTAGAGAATTTCTATTATCAGGCCTTTTAAAAGAGAACATTAAATATTCTGTAAAGGAAAAATTAATAATATTAGATGATTTGCTTGATTACTAACAACCAAAGAGCTATGGTTTGTAGACTGAGCAAACTTATGAATCATCAGTTTGTTGATATTTCATTGTGAAGGGAATGATTTGCAAGGTTAATATCCTTGCCTTTCATTGATGATGCTATTTTCTACATGTATTATTAATTAGAAAGGTGTGTGTGTGTGTGTGCATGCATGTGTGTGTGTAATACAACACACAAGGTTTTTGAAATGTTATAATTAAATATGGCTGCTGAGATCTTAACAAAGAAGACTAATGCTTGTTCTTGATCATAAGTATATAGGCAACACTTGTAGGCAGATACACTTATTAAGGTATCTTGAGTATTTCTTCAATGACCCTATTATCTATAAAATAGTACTAAGATTGTTTATCCTGTAAGATTTTTGGAGGAATAAATGAGATTACAAATATAATATGCAAGCTAGAAACTGTCATTTTTCAACAACTGTTAGTGTCTCCTCTCTTTCAGTGGGTGTTAACTCACAATTAATCTTTGGCCACTGCAATAGACAGAGGGAGGGGTGTGCTCAGTAAGTGCCTATTGATTGGAGGAGTGGGTAGATGGATAAGTGAATGAATGAATGATGACAGCTTACATTCAATTAATATCTGTATTAATTAATTGAATCCTGACTCATTTAGGAACATGTCAAGTCTAATTTTAACCAGTCTGACTCACTCCTGGTATTAGCATGATCTCATCATCTGAGACCATCAGCCACTTCAGAAGAAAGACCCTTTTCCCCTGTTGGTCTCCTGTTGTTTCTATTCTTACCTAGTCCTCTTTGGGAATGTTAATGCCTGGTAGTCCTAACTGGTACCCATTCGCTATAGACATTACATGTGGTTTCTTTGAATTTAAGATTACTCTTTGACTTAGGAGGGAGAGTGTTTCTACTCCACATTTCATCATGTAGGAAAAGAAGATGTTAAGAAAACAAACCAGCATTTAACCGAAGCCTTTTAGGGGACTGCTGCTGGTGGGTTTCAGTGGCCCAGTACTCAAGGACGTTTTCCCCCTTCCTCTCCAGGGGCACCCAGAGTGAGGTCACCCACCAGAGCTAAAGGAGCTCTGTTGCTTAGGATGCCTTGTGTTGGCACAGGTTCTAAAGAGGAAACAAAGTTCCCCCGGAAAAGGCAGTCACTGGGATTCATTTCCCATAGTTTCCTTTTCAATTGTGCAAAATGTGGATAACATCGTCAGTTCCAGTTCCTCCTGAAGATACTTATTTCCTACTTGATGAGCCCACTTTACAAATAACAAATCTCTCCCATCTCTAGAATCCCCCAAATCTGTCCCTACAAAAATTAGATAACACTTAATTACCAATTCATCTAGCAGACATTTTAGTTCCTTAACTATCTGTGGATACCATGGATTGTATAGGCACTGCTGGAGGAATTATTTAGATGGAAACCTCAAACAATATACAGATGGATAGACAGATTAGATGGAGAGATCATAGATAGATAATAGACAATATAGATAGATATACAGACAAGATAGATGATAGACATATAATAGACAAGATAGATGGATAGACAGACAGATGGATAGACAGACTAAGTCTCACTGAACTTGTAGCCAGGCATGGGAAATCAGAATAAGAAAGCATGTTAAGGAATGAGAAATGCAGACAGAGATAGGAATTGTGCCATTAAAATACCCAAACAGAGTAATTAATTTTTCCTGGGGAGCAGTGAGCTTGAGGAACAACACAGAGAGGAGATATTTCAATAAGATGCTTAAAAATGATTAGTTTTTAAATGTTAATATGAACCAGAGGAATACTAAGTAGAGAAATCTATATGTGATCCATGAAAGAGAAATAGGGAATGTTAATAGAATTTCATGCAATCGGGAAATATTCCACTCTGCTAGAGAAGTCGATATTTGAGGGAGGTAGTGGAATGTTGGGCCAGCAGGGGACCTAAGGACAGGAGGGGCACATTGTGTACTGAAAGCCCCACGCTGCTGATCTGAGGTATGTGGGTTACTGCTGACAGCACACATAGAAATGAATGTGTTTGCTGTCCAGCTGTCCAGTAACACTCAGAGAAAGTTCTTCATGTATATTTAAGCAAGCAAAACCAGAGGGTCTTAGGTGTTTTTACTTTTTCCTGCCACGCCATGAAGAACCAATGACTGTGAGTCTCGATCACAGCAGTCCTTGTTCATGGCTGTTTACATGCAAATTTCAGTATCAGGTAGAAATTATTGAAATGTGACTATAAACAGCTACATTATACTTTTAGATTATCTTCACGATCTGTTAGTGAGTATTACCTATGCATGAAGACCTGTGCAAGAAAAGTGGAGTTTTGCAGGAGAAGTAGGAGAAAATGACATTCTCTTGCACAATAAATAGATTCTATTTTATGTACGATTCCCTAACTATTTGCCATTTTATTGTACTCATATTTTTGGAGAAGCAAGAGTTGAGTATTTGTTGAAATTCTATTTAGGAAAAATTTAAATAGCAAGGCTAAGTTTTGATTGAAGTCTTGAATGGTGGGTGATGCTTTCATAAACAGAGAAATTTGGTTGAGGAGAAATGAGCAGGTTAACTCAATGAGGGTACAGGCATGCAGTCGGCATGCTACATATCCACAAAGAACAGTCGGAAGTTTGGAAGAGTGAGTTGAGGCAGGAAGGTGGGCTGTCCCTATGTACTTTATTCTTCTCATGGGTGGTCTCACTCATTGGACACCTCTCTGCATTTGGAAGATTGCTGACAGGTGCATTCAGGTTTGATGAAGGAAGGGGAAGAGGTAAGTCACTATGGTAACACTGTCAAGTCCAAGCAGCAGTACTAAAATAAGAGAAAAGCAAACTTATTTCTTTCTCTATGCTAAGTAGGAGATGAAAGTTCCAGCATCCTCAAATACCCCTGTTCTGCAGTCCCACAGAGGTGTAGCCTGGCCTGGACTCCAGAACAAAAAAAGAGATATTTAAGCCTTCTGCCCCCGCAAAGAGTAATTATTCCCATAAAATAGCAACTGTTTCTAAAGGAAGACATTCAACCCAATTTGAATCAACTCTGATAAATCTAGAAAAGAAGACTACTCACCAGAGAAGCTGCTAAATCTCAGAGAAAAACTGTTAGTATCCCTGATATATCAAATATATTTTTCTTGAATGTTGGTCAGTATGAAACTTAGCAAGCCACTTCATTTCCAGGTTCTATTACTATGTCTTTGGAAAAATCAATACATTATTTTCTTATAACATGGGCAACATATGGATGTGTTCAGGCACAAAGCAAAAGGACAGAAAAATTTAAGTGTCAGATAATAGAACTGGGGATAAAATAGAAAGAATTATCATAAGAATCAAAACTAAAGCATTATGGACTATAGCATATATACATAATTATTTTTATCTTTTAAAAACAGCTTTATGGAGAGATAAATGGCATACAGAAACTTCATATTTGGGAGTATACAAGTGAAAAAACTTTCAATATGGTGAATGTTTAAATTTTAAAAATCTTATTATAATAAATGACACATTGCCATTAATCTCTCTCAGAATCCTTTCCCTTGCTTCAAACACACTGATCTCATCATTCTTGCCACTTTCTGAAGCACTTCTGGAGTCCTCTTTCCTGAGTATCTTTAGTTATGCTGTCACTACCTCCATGAATTGATTCAAAACATTTCCCTTTTAAGGTCATTTTGACTTTGGAGTAGACCTAGAAGTCACATGGTGCCAGATCTTGTGAGTGAGGCAAATGAGGACACACTGTCATGTTTTTTGTGAGCCTGTGAGCCTGCCCTTCCATTGGATGGCCCTTGTAGGCAGCAACATTGGCCATGTTTTTGATCACACCTCATAAAGACACTTTTTGCCACTGTGTGTTACTGTACGTTTCCTAGAAGATTCCGTAAATGGAACCACATGGAATGATTTTTCCTTGCCAGGCTTCTTTCTTTATTCCTATAATAGATGTGCTCCAAGTTTATGGTTTTGGTTGACCTTCACTAATGAGAAATATTGTTTGAAAATGTTTTCGGGAATTTATTTTTCTTCCCTGTACCTTCTTTGCTGAAATGTCTGGTTATATTTTTTGTTCATTTTATAGCTGAGTTTTGTTTTATTATGATTGAATTTTGAATGTTGTGAATGTTGTTTACATATTCTGGATGCAAGTCCTTTGACAAATATATGATTGGTGAATATTACTTCTAAGCTGTAGCTTTTCTTTCCTTTGCAGTTTCTTAAAGGTGTTTTTGAACAAATGAATGTCTTGATGAAACCTAATTTACCACTTGCTTCTTATATGGATCATGCTTTTGGTCCCATAGTTAAGAAATCTTTGCCTAACACAGGGTCACAAAGGCTTTTTCTTGTCCTTGCTTCTAGAAGTTTTATTCTTAGATCTATGGTTCATCTTCAGATAATTTTTATATATTGTACCAAATATGTATGAGAAAGACTACACTTTTTCCAGAAAATATAGTTGTCATGATCACATGCTTGATACAAATAACTTCCAAGGTCACACTTCAGTTCACCTTAAGAATGTCCCATTACCAGTGTAGATGAGAAGCCAAACCACAGGACCACAGACAGCTGAGTCAGCAGGATAAATGCCAGGTGAGCAATATTAGCTACACCCTGGGACTCACTTCCGTCCCAAGAGCCACACTGGAGAACATTGGGAAGTCTGGATAAAAATACCACTAAATGTAGGTGGAGGTAACACTGAACACCCAAGAAGTGACCACAGGACCTTTATCCAGGCCTAAATAATCACATCTGAAATGCTTTCTCCACCTCCCATCACCACAGTTCATTGTCCACATTGTTGCTGGGTGCTGTTTCTGAAACTCAGATCCTAACCTACTAGGTCACCCTAATAACAGACCCCTGCTCACTTTGCAAGATCCTCTGTGAAAATGTCTCCATTGCTCCCTGAGGTACCAATCTGTCCTTACTTGGTGGCTGCTGACCAGTTCCTGCTTCTCTGTGTCCTGTTCATCATACCACGAAATTGGCTGTCCTTTCTCTCTAAACTCCTTGTTAGGTCCAGCAGTGATCCAGTCGTGTCCCTAGATCTGCAATAGCTGGTCCATCAGCTCCTTGGAATAAGAGCTTGTGAGTGTTTAGTAATGAGTGTGCACACAGGAAGTGAATTTTTGTTTATTTGTGCTCATCTGAATTTCGTGGAAATTCCACCATGAATGTGGCTGATAAGGAAGTGATTGCTGTCACCGTGGGAAGTGTCACCCTGTCCCCCTTCAGGGCACCTGGCTCCACAGCCCAGGTCAAGTCTCCCCAGAGACCTTGGACTCCAGTTTATCTGAGAATGTTGGGTTCTTCATGTCTTCATTAGGCTTGCCAAGTCCCCAGGCAAGCTTTAAAACCCACCCTCTGCTAGAGCAGTGCCCCATTCCCTATGGAATGTAACTCTCCGTTAAAATTCAGCTCTCCCTCCTACCATCCCCCATATCCCCGCTGCTGTGTGGAAATTCCCTGAAAGTCAAGCAAAATCCCCTCTCTTTTTCATCTCCAAGTTGCTGGGTTTTTGGTCCTGTTGAAAAGGATTTTCCCCCACCAAAACCCAGGTTGATACTTCAGTGTGCAGGGAGGGAAGGTGCTGGGGTTAGGAGGTGGAGCCCAAGGGGATACAGTAATGCTGCTGTGAGTGAGTAGGTTCTCCTTGTCACAGGTCCAGGTTAGTACCCAGGCGCTGGGGTATCAGATAGCAAGATCATCCTCCCTTGTGTGTTTTCTGTTTCTCCATTTCCTTTTCTCTTTCTGTCATAGCTCTGGGACTTCCAGGACCATGAGCCCAAACAACCCTCTTTCCTTCATAAATCATCTTGAGATTCTGTTCCAGCAGCATAAATGGACTAAGGCCCTGCTTGAGTCTCATCCAATCTGTGCATTCTCCCTTCCTGAACTTCAGCCTGGCTGGAGATCCAAGATGCAGCACCTAGGCGGACACTTCTGTGTGGTGTTGAACTTGGTAGTATGGATAGGTTCCCTGGAATCCTGGCACCCCAGCACAGCCTAAGGCATCAAAGGTTTTTGTTGCCAGTGTTAGGATGGCAGTGAACTTGGATGTGTACAGAATTTATTGAAGGTCAAGTACAGTGAACATAAAGCTAATTGTAGAGTGATGATTAACAGAAATGAGAGAGCACACAGGGAAAAGAAAAGCAGGCCATCCATGGCCCTCCAGTGCCCCTCTCCCCAATCCCCTTCCTCAGCCTGCCACAGGGTCTTGAGTACCAAGCACCCTGCAGCAGGAGCAGCTGAAGAGAAGCTTTAGTTCCCTAGTATGAGCAGGTGGCAGACTCTTCCCTGAAGCACCTGGTCAGCAGAAAGCAGCTCTGATGGTGCATTTGCAAGTGAGAGATAGCCCAGCTTGGGACAAAAGAAACACCCTCTGATGTTCCCTATGCCGTGCTCCTGCCTCTTGGGTATTGTGACAAGGACCACTGTGGGCAGTGCCCACTGACCTGATTCAATCAGCCATGAGATAGTGGGATGAGATCCTTCTGACTGATCAGTATTTCATGCCAGGATGCCCATTTGTGCAGAATTAGAATCAATAATGGTCAATGACTATAGATCATGTCACTAAGCAGTTAATTTAGAATGTCGACACATAGCAGTTCATATACTGACATAATCGAGCCTGGTAATGTCCATCTGGAATTGGCTCATTACTAAACACTCACAAGCTCTTATTCCAAGTTGATGCACCAGCTATTGCAGATCCAGGGACATGACTGGGCCACTGCTGGGCCTAACAAGGAGTTTAGAGAGAAAGGACAGCCAATTCCATCTGGTAATCCCATTAGGATGGAGAAGGCAGAGACTCTGGTCGTCTACCTCCTAGTCCTAAAGTTTCATCCCAACAGTAGCTGCACACCTGGCAATAGCTCCCTCCATGGGCCACTGTATGGCTCTCTCTCTGGTGACCTCACAGCACTCTGGCCAGGGAGCAGGTCTTCTGGGGCTTCTGTCATGGTCAGGGTTCATACTGAGGGTTTGGACCATGGCCACACAGCTGCGGATGCTCAGCCCCATGACCATCCTGGAGCATGGGTGGGCCCCAGGGAACTCAGGCCATGCTTTCTGTGTGTCTGTTGCATTCTTTTCCTTTTAAAGCTCTGTTTTGCATGTAAGCAGCGTCCCCTGGCTGACTGGGGACTCTTGCCCACTCTATCCTATTCATCCTGAGGAGGATAGAATGGACAAATAGGATCTCAGTTTTTTCCTTCTGTTTCAAAATGACCCCAGCATCTAAGTATTGCATAGTGCTGAGTGCTGCTTAGATAACAAAGACAAGGATGCATGTTAAAGGAGACAGATCCTGACTGGTTGGCTCTGCTGTGCAATTGTGATAGGCATGTGGCCATCAGAGGCTTCCACGGGCCTTGCTTCTCTATCATGACCTCAGAGTCTGTGCCCAGGATGAGTGACTGAGTGACAGAATGAGGTGAGGGCCTGAGGAGGATGGGTAGTGGCCTGGCCATTTGTTATCATCTTGTACTTCTGACTCCACAGCCCTTTTCCCTGGAGCTCTTTCTCCAACCTTACTCCAGTGGTCACCACTAAGGTCCCCACCAGACCTTGTTGCAAGCACGCATTCACTGCCTAGGCCATGTTTGGACCAGGGAATTGTCCTAGCCTTCTTCAGGGAGACCAGGCTGCAGATGCCAGTGAGGGCTCTTCCTGTTCCCTAACAACCCTCATGCCACCTAGTCCCTATCCCCCAAGTATGGCTCTGCACAATGTCAAATGTCCAAGAACACACAGAGAAGGCTTGTGGGCTGCCTGGAGCCTTTCCAGCCTGTGAGTCTTTTAGCCCAGGTGTGGATTGATGGCCCTCATTGCCCAGTCCAGACATCAGCACCATGGACACCTCACCAGTTTTATGTTTTCCTTTTGCATCACCTCACTGCATTCCCTCTGTACCCTATCAACAAGACAGGCCTCATTGCTTTTAGATGAACAGTTCGTTCTTTGCTGGATGTTGGACAAAGCTAAGAGGTAGCTGAGTTAGAACTACTCATTTCATCCCTTTTAAAAAATTTTTTTAATTTTTTTTTCATCCCTTTATTTATCCATCCTTTGAGTGCTTAGGAAGAATCTGTGTGTGAGCCTACTGCTGAGTTAGGGATAGAAAACTAACCTGAAGGCAGCTCTGCCCTCCTGCACCTTTCCCAAGAAGCTCTCCTGATGACCAGGCAGAGCCTGGCAGGCTGGGCATGGAGGATTCTCCTCACCATGGCAGCACAGGGCAGCCACCTGGGGCTACAAGCAAAACAAGAGATTACCAACTTAAAATCACAAGCGTGTGCACACACACACACACACACACACACACACACACTTAGAGGTCACAGGCTTCAAGGTCTTCATCAGTCCAGAGCATGGGCAGGGCTTTGGGATAGTAAAAGGCCCCTAGGTGGTCCTGCGATATACCAAAGACAAGAACCTCTGCCTTGAGGGTTAGGAGGGGACCTGGGTCTTTCTGAGTCCTGGAGAGGCTGAGAGGCCTTGGCTCAGATAAGTACTAAAGGTCAGTACTAAAGACCCCCAAGGCAATTCCTAGGCATTTATCTCTCAGAAAATTCCCAAACAGGAGAGACCTAGGAATACTACCCAGGAAAAACTTTTTTTTTTTTTTTTTTTTTGTATTTCTGGAGATTGAGCCCAGGGCCTTCCCATTAAGCTACATCTCCAGCCCTTTTCCCTTTTTTAAAATTTTGAGACAGGGTCTCACTAATTTGCTAAATTATCCAGGCTAAGCTCAAACTTTTGATCCTCCTGCCTCAGCCTCCTAGTGTGCTGGTATTAACAGGCATGCACCAGCCACCACACCCAGCTTGCTATAAGACTCATAAGAAGAGCTCCTTGGGTCTACTGAATTAGGCTGTATTTTTCTCCTCAGTTTTCTTTGAAAGAATAGTGAATGGTTGAAGAAAACCAAAACTCTGTCACTCTGGTACCTGGCCAATGAGAGGTTTTGACCTGCGTCATGCTGAGTCTTCGAACAGTCACGAAGCTCTCCCTTAATCAAGCAAACACTGTGGAAGGAAGTGGTGCTTCCCAATCTCTTGCAGATGGTCCTTACTGTAAAAGTTTTGCAGCAATCTTCTTGGAATTTGTTTCTAATTTTTTAAAAATTTGGGGAGGGTTTCCCTTCCTTGACAAGTGACATTCCTATGAGACTAAGGAAGAAAACCTGGGATGTGTACCAAACTCTCAGCATCTCCCTAGACACAGATTTCATGAGCAGCAGTAAAAAGACAAATTTGACATCCACACTGCTCAGTCTCGTTCACAGCTGGACTACAGGGTCTGAGATCCCTTAGATCTTGTCTAGGTCACTCATGTGCCTAGGAAGGAATTACAGTGGGTATGATAGGTCATACCAAGGCTGGCTCCAGGCAACAGTGAACATCATCTCTGTTCTCTGGAGTTGAAATATGCAGTGTGGCAGAGACGGGTTGGTGGTAAGTGGTTGTTCCCAAAGAGCAAGGTGTAAGTGGTATAGGTGGGACTTCACACCATGAAAAGAGCTTTTGCAATCAGAAAAATCCAGGTTCATGTCCCAGTGTGATCAGTAACAACCGTGAGATCTTTATCTCGTTAAAACTTCTTGAGTCTTCCCCCTGTTCGATTGTTTTAAGAACTTTTGTATCAAAGGGTTGCCATAAAGACTAAATAAGGCTATGGATATCAAAGTCTTGGGAAATACCAATTTTTGTTCAACTGGACTCTTTCCCCATCCACTGTGGTAGCATACTTGAAAATGTAGTGAGGACTGACTCATTCTCCTGGAGTATTTGAGGGAGTAAATAAGGTCTACAGAGTAATGTAGGCATAGATGGATGGATTGAAATAGATCCACGGAGGTCAGAATATGGCCCTGGTAAAGGATGTACAAGGGCTGATCCAAAGATATGAGTGAGTTTAAATTTTAAAATATTAGAGTAAAGGACATATTGTTACAAGATGTGATCAATAATACAGTGAATGCTCCTGCTGAGCACCATCCAACAAAAAGCCAAGCTCATAAAAACATGATGCTGTGTCCTCATCCACCTTATTCACTGGATCTGGCACCATACAATTTCTGATTCTTCCTCAAAGTCCAAATGACCAGGAAAGGGAAACATTTTGACTCAGGTCAGGACATTGAGGCAGCCAGGACAGCACAACTAATGACACTCAGGAAGGAGGATTGCAGAACTGCTTCAGAAAGTGGCAAGGATGATGGGATAAGGATGTTTGAAGCAAAGAGGAGGATTTTGAAGAGGATTCATAGCACTGTGTCTTTTACTGCATTAGATATTTTTAGGAATTAAACATTTACCGTACTTTTTCATCACAACAGAAACCACAACAGCCATTTTGGGACAAAGATGAGGACACCAAGCACATTCACATATGACTGGAGACACAAGCCCTTCAGTTTTATGACGGTTCCTCATCACAACATTGTGTTTTGTCAGCTTCCCTCCCCCAGCTCCCTGCCACCCTGCATTTCAGTCTCACTAAGGCCCCAGTGGTCTCTGTGAACTGTGTGTCCTGTGTGATTTCTGGCAATGGCCCTGCGCTTACCCCTCTAGGGAGCTGCTCTCCCTTAGCTGGACACCAGCATCACGTGCCCCGTGCCAGTGCCAGTCATGGGAACCCGACATCCCTCCCATAGGGCTGATGTCACCTCCGTTCCCTACCACCTCCCCCATTCCCACATACAGAACTAACCTTATCTCTGTGTCCCCAGCTTAGCACAGAGCCAGGAGATACTCATTTTAATTTGTCCCCCAAATCAGCTAATAATCAGGAGCACACACATGTGCATTACGTTTTTGTTTCCTGCTATGGTCACAGGCCAGGGTTTTGACTTAGCAGCAGATAATAAAGCTTGTCAATAAAGATATTAGAGCCAGAAAAATGTGGGTTCAAATTCTGATTTTTGGCACTTCTTAGGTGATGACCTTGAATAAATTACTTCAATTAAAATTTTCTCCCTCACTTCAAAATGGGAAGAATAATCACCATCATCATAAAGCACTTGGAGAGGATTAAGTAAGGAAATAAGCTAGAGGGAGTCCATAGCCAGTCTGTGAAACTTGCAGCTAGCATTTGGGGTAAAAGGCACTGCTGCTGTGTTGATGCTGAAGTTGTACAAATACAGGCGCTAGTGGAATGCAGTGGTCGGACAATCTGGCCTGGAGCCTCGGCTCTGAAGGGATGGGTTTTGGGGTATGAATCTCTTAGCATCCTCCTTTCCCTGCCACAGCTAAGCCACAGCCAGTGCTGAGGCTCAACAGAGGTGGCAGGCTGTGGCCACCTCACCCCCAGATCTTCCTTTGGCTCCAGCTCCTGCTCAGAAGCCCGTGGGAGCTGGTGGACCCAGCTCACGCAGCTGTTGCTGAAAAGTCTTTCTCCCCTTCCCCATACCCTGGCTGGCAGCCAAAGACCACAGCAGGGGTGAGGTATAATACAAGCAAATGCACCCAGCTGAGTAAAAAAGAACCCAGGACATATGGGGAGGCTGAGGTAGGAGGACGGCAAGTTCCAGCTCAGCCTGGGCAGCTTAGCAACTCAGTGAGAAGCTGTCTCCAAAGAAAAATGAAAAAGGGGTTAGGAGTGTAGCTCAGTGCAAAGGGCCTAGGTTCAACCCCCCAGTACAAAGAGAATACCACAAACCTACAGATCACATAAACATGTGCAACATAGGTGCATAGGTGCTGGACAGCAGAGAAGGAAAGGAACATAGCTGAGCGGGCCGCTCAGAAGTGGTGAGAGTGTGGGAGACAGACCTCGGGCAGCAGAGGCAGCACCTGCCTTAGCGACAGGAGACTGGCCTTTGGAGCTGGTGCTCCACACCTGTGACCACATGGTCCTGGCCATGTCATCTGAAGAAGCTCTACCTTGGTTGAAGCTCTACCATAGATCAGAACAGGGAGGCAGCGGTAGGTGCTTTTGTGTGTTTTGTGACAGTGACAGCCTATGGCAAAGTCTTGCTAGATATTTAAGTGCTTCATAGCTCCTTGCCACTGTGAGGTGGCTGGTGTGAGTAGCTGCTTGGGTGTGCAGGGAAGGTGACTTCTAGAGTCCACATCCCAAGAAAGGAGCCCTGGAAGATGCTCTGCCTCCTGTCCCAGACAGCTGCCTGCCTGCCTGCCCCACAGGCCCTGCACAGGGCAGATGCATGGGTACCCAGGAACAGTGTGATGTCATTAGCGTCAGGCACGGAGTGGCTTGAGGAGTGTCAACATGCTGTTGCCCAGCCCTGGGAAGCAGGGCCCTGGAGGGCTGAGTACAGACTGCATTGAGTGGACCCAGTCCAAGCTACCAGGAACCCAGCTCTTCTAGCTTTAGGTCTCCTTGTTGGAAATGTGTGCTGAAATCCTGGGATTTAATCTCCTCTTTGCATTTGGGGAGACACTGAGAATCAGCTTCTATCCCAGCTGATAAACCGGATGGGAGGCACCCACCTTGCCCAGCGTGGCATGGAGAGGATTGATTATTCAATAATATGCTTCTTTTGTAAGGAGAGCTAATTACACCATTGGCCTGCTCTTCCCAATGGGAACAAATGACAGACCCCAAGGAGGCCCCTTGGGGCTCCCCAGCTCCCTTCCCAGGGCATGCGAAATACCATGTGGTCTTGACATGCGTGCATGCAGCAGGTCACAGTCAAGGTAGAGTGGAGAGGGAGTTGCTGTCCTGGGCTTGATTTGCCCTAGGGAGAATTTGTGCCTTGTCTGGAAGCAGCAGCACCCAGGGGTCTGGTTTCATCTCCACCGCTCACCACCCTGTGATCTTGGGTGGTCTTTCTAACACATGCTTGTGGGTCTTCCCTCCCTGCCCTCTGAAATTACCTGATGACAGCCATGGTGTCGTCACACGCTGGGCAGTGTGAGTCACTCTTCCTGTGCTGAGCCCCATGCTGGGTCTGTCCAGGCTTTCGAGATGGCTCTCATCAGCCCCCCACAAGCACCTTTCCCAGGGCCACTTCCAGGCCATCACCGGTCCTTCCCTCACCTTCTGGGCTGTTCTGTCTCTCTGACTGTTTACTCCTCTCTTTTAAAGGACATTCACAGTGTGTTTTTATTCTTTTTTTAAAAAAAATAGATAATGTGAAATAGGAAGAAAAGGTCCAAAGGGGAAGGGGAAGTGGGTGGGGTAGGGGAAAGGAAAGAAAGAAATGGAATTAATATGAGAAAATGAAAAAATGGAAACCAGGTCTTTGTAAATAAGGAGGGGTGGAGGGGTTGAAGGGAGGGCAGGGGAATGGGGAAAAATAAGAACCAAGAGAGATTATGTAAATGTGCAAATTTCCAATGATGAATGTCATTATATTGTATACCTAAAATGCCCCAATAAAATAACATTTAAAAAAATTAAGCTTTGAGATAACTGAGGATTCATACACACTTTAAGTCATAAAATAGTCAGCTCCCATGTGCCCTTTGCCAGGTTCCCCAGTGGTCCCATTTTGCAGGTACTGACTCTTCGTCTCTGCCCAGACTCGTCCTGTTGCCCTTTTATACCCACACCCACCTCCTCCCACCAACCCCCAGGAAGTCCTGGCAATCACTGTCTACCCTCCTGTCTACGACTGTGCCATGTCCATGTCCTGTGGTTTGTAGATGAGATTATACACCATACAACCATTAAGGGTTGGCACATTTTCTGGCAGATGATTTATGTGCAGTACAAACTTCTTTTTAATTTTATCATCAAGATTCAAGGCCCAAGTTCTGCAAACCCCCAAAGGGGTTCTTGATCTTCCTGGCCTTTGTGGTCACCAGTGTGGCCATGCTGTGCATGCTCTCCCATGGTGCTTGCAAGCACGGCTGCAAACATGGCCTGTGCTGGTGGCACCAGCCACACTGGGCCTTCCACCCCTGCCTACAGCTGGTTCTGCAGAGGATGTAATCAGGATCTTCTCCCATTTGGGCCCCATGGATTCCAATTTGTAAGTGTATTTGAATGTGGGACTTTACATCTTCCTGAGCTCTGGTAGCATCCTGTTTCTTCTCAAGGTCTCCTGTTCTCTCTCAAAGATCCACCCATGGGTATTCACGCCCCTGTCCCACCTTTAGGAACAGGGTGCTCAAGGGCCACCAAACTCCACCATACTCCTTCCCATATAAACCACCACCTCTCTCAGGGTTCCTCAGCTGATGGCTTCCCTCTGCCCCTTGTCTGGGTCACAAAGCAGGACAGGCAGGTTGTCAGCCCCACACTCATCCCTGCATATATCCTGGTCCCGGACACATGGATCACTGTGGTTATTAAGAGCTTATGAAATATATTGGGCACTTCCCCAGTGTGCCAGACTGCCGGAACCCAGGGACCCTCTTTTCTCTCTTATCCTTACCTGCCCTGGCCTTTCACATCTGCCAAACAAGGGGAGACATTATAGAGTTCAACACTTTTTTAGTACATTCTCTTATCTCCTGGATATGTCAGAAATATTCTGGAAAACAATGTACATGATCAGGCGTCTTACTTTAGAGCAATGGGAATATTTTGGAACTAGATGGAAGTGGTGGTCACACAGCATCGTGAAAGGGCCAGGTGACCCTGTAGGGTTCACCTTGAAGTGGTAAGGTTACGGTATCTGAACTTCTCCCAAATGAATTATTTTGGAAAAATGTACATTATGTTACCTCAAAGGAGAAGGAGCCAGATTCCTCTCAGACATGGGGTATAGATAGAATATTCTTGAATATTTCCAAGCACAACTTGGATCATGGTAGAGCAAAGACAGGGGCATAAAGATACTGTTATCCCTGAGGCCAGCTCTGTGAAGTGGCATACAGAAACTTGAAAGCAGGAGCACTATGTGTTCACATTTGGAGAATTGTATGGGGGAAATATCAAGATGAAAATGTGTAATCTGCTGTTGGCAAAGCCATATTAGCACACCCACATAGCACAGACGTAGAAGCTCCCAGTGACTATCTGGTTCTTTAAACTCCAGCGCTTCATACAAGCGCCTGGAGTTAATCAATGTAACTGTGAAAACCTAATCATATGCATTTCCTGACATTTTGAATTTGCACTTATAATGTCATTTGTTTCCAAGTAGTAAAAGGTTGCGGTATTTGGAGGATGTACATTTTACTTTAGATTTTTATATGTTATAGTTATCAATTTGCATGACATAAAGAAAAATATCTAGCATTAACAACAAATATCCAGTATACAATGTTGTACTTAATGTCAGTGCTACTGAATCAGATCACTGCATCTGTGTAGCCTTCCATAGTGTTTTCACAAACACAGCTTATTATGATTTACAGACACCTGTGGGTGTGAGGAGAGGCATTGCCTGTTAAAGTTGCAGTGCTGCTTTCATTCTCCAAGGAGCAGAACCTCAACACTGTGCATTGCAGTAATTTATTGTTTGCAATAGATCAGTTACAGTTGGTGTCGAGACGATGTTCAAACTAATCACAATCAAGTTTGTTTTTAAATAAACCTAGAGCAAAGTATAAAGTTGGGCCCAGAATAAGCCTTCAAATATATACTCTCTTGTTTAAAGTGAAGAATCAGAACCCAGAAACTTTTGAAGTCGGAGTTTGAAGAAAAAACAATCTTTTTAAAGTAGCATCTGTGTTTAAAGAACATTTGTCTTCTGATTTTTCCATTTGATTGAATTCTTCCAGATACAGCTCAGTTTTGCTTTTTATTCCAGTGCAGTGACCCCTAAAATAGGCATGGTTAGCAGTTCCTCGTTATTTAAAAAGAAAAGAAAAATAAACCATTGATCTTCATAAGTGTTTACTAACAGGCCAAAGGGAACCTCCTTTGCTGGTAATCATCAGGGAGAAAAGAGGCCCTCCTACGTAGAACCCCATAGTGGCAATCAAAATCTTGTACTAGTGTAACTCCTCCTAGCATCTACAGGCACCCAGAAATGAAGGCTTAGAAAAGGATTCATAGGTTAGAGTTGGCTACAGAAAACGAAGTATTTCCTTGGCTGATAATAGAGCAGACCTCGGATCATTTCAGTTTCTAGCTTTCCCCTGCATATTTATTTCCCTCAGTATTTGAAGAGCCCCATATAACCCACGGTACCCAGGGCTTTGCAGTATCCAGATAGCCTGGCCAATTCATCATCCCATCTGGAATGTGTGATGTGTTATTTATTACTGCGGTAGTCACATTCTACTCTGCCCAACACAATAAATATTAAGCAAATGCTTTGTACTTAGGTAACTTGCAGAAGTGATCGGCTGACTTAAAAGCTTGATTCCCCAACAAAAGAAAATGGAGTACTTTGTGCAAAGGTTAAATACACAGTTTAATTGGCAACTGTGCATTAGGAACCTATTGTAAAACGATCACAGTTTGAGGGGACGCTCCAGACAGCACAGTCAAGGAAATAAGTTTTCATTTTTGGCCATTAAAAAGTCAAGTCCTGAAATTGAAGAGAAGAAATGGGGCAGCCTCGGTCTGGATTTCTATCTCACCAGAATGTAATTTCCTTCCTCCTACACTCTACCTCCTAACTCAGACTTTAGAACATATTAAATATGCAGACTTTAAAGATTCTTTCCTTGCCTAAATAATTTATCCAAACCCAGCAGACTGTAAGAATATTTGGGGGATTTACCATTTAAGGCAAGGAATGTAGACATCTAGCAAGTTAATTGAGACTGACTAAGGACATTTTACAACTGTGATTTTCCTAAAAATATTTAAGACACTGCCTCGCAGAAAGATAAGGTTATCAGTTGCCCTCCAATGGAAATGAAAAAGTGTCCAGCCTTTTGCTCCAGTGGGATGAGGAGGGGGAGCTGGACATCTTGCTTTAGGTAATGAAAAGAGCTCTGAGGTATATGTGGTCTCCAAAGAGAATGGGTAGACTTCAGAAGCACACCCTGCTTCACGTGAAAGTTGTCTCGAGGATGAACAAAGTTTGCCACATTGAGTGACACCTACCGTCCTTCTCATTCCCACATTTAAGAAGGGAATCTAAGGGTTCCATGTTGAAGCATTTTTGTCTGCCAACCAACCCTAGTTGCTGTGTATCTCAGTGGCTTTCCTGTCTGTCTCTGGTCATCATCTGAGAGTTTATCACATGGGATGGTGGTGGTGTCTCTAGGGGAAGGTTAAACCTTCATTGTAATTCCCAAATCTTGGGAGCAAGTTGAACTTTAAAAAAGAAAATCCTTTTCAAAGCCGATTGAAAAATGACATAAACTGTGATAAAACAGTACTTAGTTTCCACTGTTATAAAGCAGTCTCTTAGTGAGAGAGAAGCCAGCTGCAAGCCACCATGAATTATGATTGTCTTCTCCTGCAGTGACTCCAGAGAGGGCTTCATGCTTCCTGACAACTGGAAAAAGCAAGGTCAGGAATCCACAATGAGCCTCAGTCATCCTCATGATGCTAATGCCCACCATCAGTTCGAGAATGGGAATATTAAGATCATGATTCTCTGTTCCCCTGGGCCAAAGGGAGGGATGAGCCTGTTAACTGGCAGTGCCCCTTGGTCTGTGATTGAAAGCAGCAGCAGTTGTGCATTAGCCTCCAGGGCATAGCTCCCTGACGCCACTAGACTGCCAGGAAGGTGCCTAAGTAAGGAGGCTGCCGAATGCTGGCTGGAACATCCAAGCCTCCAGCTTCAAACTTTGCTCTCTTTAGTTTGTTTGAAAAACCTTCATAGTGAGAATCTTATTCCTAAATGTGAACCCAGTGACAGTGAAGAGGAGGCATTTGTTGGAGGAAAGGGATTTAGTGTCAGGGAGCTGGTCTGGAGAAGGATCAATCCTAAGGGCTGATATATTGTCCAGCCATGGAGACAGGTGGGTTCTCTCCAAGCCTGCTCTGCCACCAGGCCTCCAGAAGCCACCTGCCACCCAGGACAGACACTGCAGGTAATACAGCAGGCACCATGTCCTGAGGGGCCTCAAGGGTCTCCGTGAGCAAACCCATCTTCCAAGCAAACTGCCATAGTGCCTAAAACTCTCCTCCAAGCCTCTGCTAGAGAAAAGCATATCCCTAGGGCCAGGCTGCAGGGTTCCGTGCTGGTTCATACCCAGATGATTCCAGCAAAGAGTCAAATGGCAGCAGTGGCACTACCTTCCTCACATTGGTGTTGGGGCACTGTGGGGATGTGAGGGTCCCTGTACAGAGAACCCCTGCAAGGCCCTGGCTTGGAGGTGCAATTTGAGTGGGATTTTCCCCTTGCTTATCTGTGCCTGGGTAACACTTGTCTGCTAGAACACTCCTGTCCTCTTTTGCAGCCATCCCACCAGGTCCCATGGTTATGTGGTGTCATGGTGATGCCCCATCTGGTGAATGCCAAGGCTGGTTCTGCACTAGGAGCGGTGGGGAGCCAGGTTTCTCTGGGGTCCTGCTTTCTCAGGGTAACTTGAGTAAAATGAGCAGCATTACCAGGTGGAACATCTAGGGAAGCCCAGAGTGCAGAGGCCCTAGGGCTCGCTGGCCTTTGGTGGACAGGAGCACTTGGCTAAACTATAAATGGACTGAAGTTTGAGCAACAGTATAGATCTCAGCCTCACGCTAGTTGAGAGGCAGCTCGGGGGCTGTTCGTCCTCTTTACAGTGAGACTGTGTTTCTCCCTGGCTACCTTCTGGGGACCCCCTCCCTCCTCTCCAAAAGGACTAGAGATGCCCCCTGCTCCCCTCAAAGTCCACACTGAGGGAGGAGGTGGACTCCTCTTGAGGCCCTTTTATGCTGAAGCTGGATCCCTCCCTTACAAACTTTCATGGAACTGACAGACAGAAAGGCTATTTACTGAGTTTCTGTGGTGGGCTTAGCATATCCCAGGCCCTAGTAGTGGGGTTCAGGGGCAGCTGGATTGTTCCTCCCCTTAGACAGGAAGAACAAAGGCACAGGCAGGGCAGGTGTCTTGCTGCTGTCATGGGCAGTGGTGGTGAACGGTGGACATCGAATAGGAAATTGCCACTTTTGCAGGAACTGTCTTTTCTCCATGAAGCTAACTTCAATTAAAGGAAACTTTCATGAGTCATTGTAATCCCACAGCCCATGTTCTTTTTTAAAAAATATATTTATTGGTACATTTTAGGTATACAATACTTTTACATTTATCATTGGGTGCCTGTACCTGTACATGATGTATCTTGGTTCTTATTTTTTCCCCATTACCTGTGCGCCTTTCACCCCCTCCACCTTTCCCTATTTACATAGATTTTGTTTCCATTTTTTTTTCCTTCCTCATACTTTTTTCTTTCCCTTCTTCCCTTTCTCCTTCCCCTCCTGCCACACCTACACCTTTGGGCCTTTTCCTATTTCAAATTATCAATTATTCATTTTAATCATTTTCATCCTTATTTACACTTTCAGTTTCTTACACTAGAGAAACTATTTGGTATTTACACGTGTGTCCTACTTATTTCACTTAAGAGGATGGCTTCAATATGCATCCATTTAGCTATAAATGTCTCTAGTGTCTTGTTCTTTATGGCTGAGTAGTACTCCATTTTATAAAAAAAAAAACACATCTTCTTTATCCAGTTTCCAGTTGATGGGCACTTGGGCTGTTTCCAAGCTTTAGCTATTACAAACTGTGCCATTATAAACATGAGTGCACATATATCACTATGGTATGATTCTTTTAATTCTTTGAGGAAGGTACCCAGTAGGGGAATAGCTGGGTCAAATGGGACCTCTAGCCCTAGTTCTTTGAGGTATCTCCATACTGATTTCCACAGTGGCTGCACCAGTCTGCACTCCCACCAACAATGGAGAAGGGTTCCTTTCTCTCCACACCCCCTCCAGCATTTGTTATTGGTTGATTTCTTGATAGCAGCCATTCTTTGTGGGGTGAGGTGGAATCTCTGTGTTGTTTTCATTTGCATCTCTCAAATGACCAGTGATGTTGAGCATTTTTTCATATATTTATTTGCTGCTTTTACTTCTTTGTTTGAGAAATGTCTGTTCATTTCAGATGCCCATTTTTGAATTGGGTCTTTGAATTTGGGGGGTCTGATTTTTTTTCAATTCTTTATGTATTCTCAATAGTAGACCTTTGTCTGAGGTACAGCTGCTAAAATTTTCTTCCCACATTGTAGGTTGTCTCTTAGCTCTGTTGGTAGTTTCTCTTGCAGCGCAGAAGCTTTTTAATAAGATGAGATCTCAGTTGTTGATTCTTTGTGCTAGCTCCCATGCTACTGAGGATTTGTTCATAAAGTCTTTTCCTATGCCAATGTCATCAAGAGTTCTACCTAGCTTATCTTCCAGCAAGTTTAGTGTTTCTGTCTTAATATTTAGATCTTTAATCCACTTCGATCTTAGTTTAGTGTGTGGTGATAGGTATGAGTCTAGTTTTAATCTTTGGCAGGTTGAAATCCAGCTTTTCCAACACCATTTATTAAATAGGCTATCTTTCTTCCAGCGAGGGTGGTTGGCTCCTTTGTCAAAGATGAGGTGGCTGAGCATGTCTGGAGTTGTTTCTGCATCTTCTTATCTATTCCACTGATCCTCAGGTCTGTTTCTTTGCCAGTACCATGCTGTTTTTATCACAGTAGCTTTGTAGTATAGTTTCAAGTTGGGGATTGTGATACCCACAGCCATATCTCTGTTGCCTAGAATTGCTTTTGCTATTCTAGGTTTCTTCTGGTTCCAAATGAATTTTTGGATTGTTTTCTCTCATTCTGTGAAGTATATTGTTGGAATTTCAATTGGCATTTCATTAAATCTATACAGTAATTTTGGAAGTATGGCCATTTTCACTATATTGGTTCTTCCCACCCAGGAACAAGGGATATCTTTCCATTTTCTTATATTCTCTTTCATCTCCTTCTTCAGAGTGCTGTAGTTTTCAGTGTAGAGGTCTTTTGCTTCCTTTGTTAGGTTGATTCCTAGATATTTCATTTTTTTAGATGCTATTGTAAAAGGAATTATTTCCCAAATTTCTCTCTCAATGAGTCTGCTATTTGCGTATAAGAAGGCTATTGTTTTTTGAGTGTTGACCTTATATCCAGCTACTCTACTAAATCTGTCAATTAGGTCTAGAAGACTTTTGATGGAGTTTTTTGGGTCTTCTATGTAAAGTATCATATCAGCAAATAATGACAGTTTCACTTCTTCCTTTCCTATCTTTATTCCTTTTATTTATTTCTCTTTTCTAATTTCTATGGCTAATGTTTCCAGAACAATATTGAACAGGATTGGTGATAGTGGGCATCCTCGTCTTGTTCCTGATTTTAGTGTGAAAGTTTTCAGTTTTTGACCATTTAGTATGATGTTGGCTGTTGGTTTTTCATAGATAGCCTTAATCAGGTTGAGATAAAGACCTTCTATTCCAATTTTCTGTAGCATTTTTATCATGAATGCAGCCCATGTTCTTGAAGACACTGATTTTCCAATTTTAGGACAGTATCTCTAGTCATCTATTTCATTCTGCATAATTTTACTCCACTTCTTACACCTTGGAAGAAATGCCAGATGCATTACCTGAATCACTGCAGTATTCCCTGTGAAAATAAAGGCACTGAGGTTGTAGGAGTTCTGGGGGAATCAATGGAAAATAAGCCAGGATACAAGAGTATCACAAAACAAGGATCCAGGTGCCTTAAATAATCAAGGTGGAGAGTTTCAGCGAGGTCTTGGAGCTGCGAGATCAACCAATCAGCACACATTTCTTGAGCATTTACCATGCTAATAGAAATGAGTGTTTTATCGACATATTACTAAAAAGACTAATTTTTAAAAATTTATATTAGTGCATCTTTGCAGAACATAGTGATTACACTCTTCGTGGTGTATATCTTAATTTATATATCTTAATTTATATAATGTATCTTATGTAATATATCTTAATTTTTATATCTTAATTTATATAATGTATCTTATGTAATATATCTTAATTTTTTTTTACTTCCTTTCCCCTCCCTCTTTATTCCTCCATCCTTTGGTCCCTCTCCTTCCCTTTTGCAAAAGGTCTATCTTCCTACTTCCTATTATCTTTTATTTTGTTTTTTATTCATGCTTGTGGTTTCTCATGTAAGAAAAATCATGTGAATATTACGTTTCTGTGTCTGGTCTGTTTCATTTAGCATGATAGTCTCAAGGTGTGTCCATTTTTCTACAAATGAGTCATATATATCCTTTATGGCAGAGTAGTACTCCATTGTGTATAAATACCACAGGTGAATGGATTAAAAGCTAGCTTTTGAGGATCCACTATTGAATCACAGATAGGTAGGATGAAATTCCTGTCCCAGAAAATCCCAGCCACCAGGAAGAGGACTCATAGTGATTGCTACGATGCATGATAGCAAGTACTGTCCTGGGAACAGAAGCAGCTGAGCAGAGTGATGAGGGAGGCAAGAGGCCCAGGGCATGGTGCTGAGAACTCCATGCAGAGGTAACTTTGGAAGATGGTTCAGCCCCAGACAGGAAGGAGATTCAAGAAGGCATTCTATAAAAGTGCACAACAGATGAAGTGAAGGAGCCCAGGGAGTGTTGGAGGGAAACAGCAAAGGACAGGCATCAGCCCTTGCACAGAGCCAGGAGACAGGAGCGAGACTGTGCAGATAAGACAGGGCCAGGGGGAGCTTGCACACTGGACGCCAGCAAGGGTGGGGCCAGAAGTTGGCACCATCCATATTTGCAGTTTGGAAAAGGAGCCGCCTTGGTCAGTGTCAGGGTTAGAGTGGCACAAGGTCAGGGGCAGAGAATTTGCAAGTGGGAATTCAATCCTTTTGCTCCACAATGACTGAGAGGCAATTGTTTGGCATTTGCATAAACAGAAGCCCAGAGAACAATTTCCTAAGGTGTTGGCAGGGAGCGAAGGCTGCGCCCTGTTGCTTTTCTGCCCTTGGGTTTCAGCCTGTGCTTCCAGGTGGACATTTACTATTGTAGCCTCGAAGTGAGTGCTGGATGAGGAGCTCCTCCAAGATCAGAGCATTCCTGGTGCAGTGTGGACACAGAGAATCCAGCTACCCAGCTGTGGCGGCCGGGCCCTTGGGAGTGCAAAGCTGGGAGGGACAGCCGAGTTCCCCTCTCCAACACCCACCGTGCTTACATGGGCTGGGATATGAATGACTGGAAGTGCTCCTCTCCCTCTCCAGAGTATATCGCTTTTCTTCTGGTGCTGCTGGGCATTAAACCCAGGGCCTTTGCATTGAGCTGCATCCCCAGCCTTTTTTTAAAAATTTTTATTTTGAGGCTCCTTAAATTACCCAAATTGTACTTGAACTTGTGGTCCTCCTGCCTCTGCCTCCCAGAGTCCTGGGATTATAGACATGTACCACCATGCCTGGCCCCAGAGTCTTCTTACCTTTTCCCCCATCTGTCTGCAAGGCCAGAGGGAGCAGAAGGGTATGGGCACGACCACCAACACCCAACACAGGAGCAAGTGTCAAGACTTGGAATTATCCTGGGTGCTTTTAGCTAACTGCTCTGTCTAACCCACTGGGAGATGAAGGTCATGTTCTTGTCCACAGCTAGGTTCCAGGTATTCTGATTTGAGTCCCAGTGACAGACATCCACACCCTCCCCTTTACCCTGATGGAGTCTTTTGAAATTGAGTGCACAGGCTGACATATGCCTCTTGCATGCCTGGGAGACAAATGGAATCCATAGCGAGTCCAAGACGACCCAATACCAGCTGGGTGGGCAACCTCATGGGAAAAGTAGATCCAGCACTCCTGCCGGTGGGCTGCACATCCAAGTGAAAGCTATTCTCTTCCCTCCCATAGGGAGACAAAGACCTCCTCCTCCACCAGCAGCGGAACTGAGCTCCAAATTGTCAGTTCTTTGGGAACTGGAAGCCCCAAGGACAGGTGGCTGGAAACATTCCACGCTGGGCAGGCACAGTCACTCATGAGGACCAGAGACACTGTAGATCTCAAATAGTGACTGCCCTGGGACACTATCCACACACAACATATTTCAGATATGTGTCTGCATGCAATGTGATGGGGACTTTGAGACAAAGACTCTCTGAGAATTCCAGCAGCCCGGTGTATTCACCAAGCCATGTGGTGTACTGACCAGCCCTGGCCCAGTGCCCAGGACCTCACATACACAGCTGCTCACTTGAGGTCTAACCTGAAAGCAGGACATGATCGACTGAACCAGAGTCCACTTGGGTGTGCAGAGGGAAGAGCCAGAAACACTTGGGTTCAAGTGCTGTCCTGTGTCCTTCTGAGTGACCTAACTCTCCAGCTGTTTCCTCATCTGTACTCTAGGGATGAAAATGTGTGTCCCAGTGTCGCTGTGGGGCTCAGAATAAATATGAGCCTGTCCATGTGACAGGAGGCTTCCATACCAGGGCCACCGGCATGACTACATCCCCAGCATTTTTATTGTTTATTTTTATTTATTTATTTTGGTACCAGGAATTGAAATCAGGGTTTTGCACTTGCCAGGCAGGCACTGCGCCACTGAGCTACATTCCTGGCCGCAGCATTTTTATTTTTAACTATTTAAATTTTGAGATGCAGTCTTACTAGGTTGCCCAGGCGGGATTTGAATTTGTGATCCTCCAGCCTCAGCCTCTCTAAGTGCTGGGATTATAGGCAAACACCACCAAGCCTAGCACCCCAGTCTTATAAGAATAAGTCACCCTAAAGACTTACAGATTACCTTCAAACAGATATGAGAGGGCAACTTTATCTTTGAAGGTAACTGAAATATATTGATAGCAAATCAGGTGATTCAGCTAATTTATCAGTTCTCTTCCTAATTAAGTACACCATGTGCATATTCACCTTGAGGTGCCCTAATGCATGGAAATGTGAATTATTCATGGGCTTTCTTTGGGTTGCAGGAAACCTTAATATAGCTTTTGTTTCCGACCCTATTGGGTAGGCTCTTTGTGTCTGATCACATTATATGGGTATTGCTGGCAGTAAAGTAAATTTTAAATTACATAGTCTGCAGTTTTGCACTAGGAGCCGATTGGAGATGATTCATCATTTTCCTTGTCTTCCTGTTTACATGCGGACATATAATTCATGCTCAGAAACCACCTTTCAGCTCATCTGGAAGGACTCCATGCACCACCACCACCAAAACCCTCTGCCAGTCCGGAATTATAAATCACTTTCTGTTAAACAGAAGGCTTAAAGATGCAAACATATGTGTTTTAAATATATTCAGCCATCTCTAATTCCCAGCAGATGATCCAAAAATTAAAGAATTGTCCACAAAAGCAAGTGCTAGAATTTAATGAATGAATTCTTTGACTTTAGGACGTCAGAAATTTGCATCTCAACACATGCTGAAGTGATATACATGTATAGACTTTCCAAAATGGGTCTATATTTGGGAGCTATATATTCTGCAGAATTTTTGGCACATTAGGTTTTGATAATTCTAAATTTTTGCTTTATAAAATTATTCACTCAAGCAGAACCCAAAGGTACAATTAACTGAGGGGGAAAAAAGACTTGATTAAATTCTCCATTTAGTGCGGTGGGAAGCATTGTCTGCCACCTCCTTGACCTGAATCCCAGGCCAGGACAATAGAACCACTGCTCAGGCCCAGGGACTCCGACACTCAGTGACATTCACAGTCTCCAAACAGAGACACACTGAGGGTCACTAAACTCACTTGCTGAGGCAATGGCTGGATTCAGACATTTGGGGAAACTTTGCAAACAAATATCACCGTGGTTCTGTGCTTCCTGTACCTGTTCTCACTAAACTGTGATGCAAGCTCTCACTTACACACACACTCCTGCCCAGGAACTCTCCGTTTAGCTGGTATTCTTGAGGAAGAAAGGCGTTTCCCAGTAACCAAAACATCCATTTGAGAGTTTCTCATTTAGCATTGCAACAAGCCTTACTGCAATCTTCCTCAACTAGATTATTTGCCTGCCTACTTATGTGGGCATGGGGTGTTTTGTGTCAATCTCTGCATTCATTGGTGAATGGCTGTGGCTGCCTGGCTCTCACCAGAGGTGGACGGGAGCTCCCAGCCTACCACCTATGGCTTCTGCCCATCATGTTTCAAGGACTAGGGTCCCTAAACCTGGACTTTGGTGATGGTTGGAATGTACTATATGTCCTGCCAAATTTACAGAGTAGAATTGAATCCCCAGTGAGTTGGTATTAGGAGGATGAGGCTTTTGAGAAAGTGCCCAAGTCGTGAGGGCTTTGCTCTCAGGACAGAGATTAACACCCTTACCAAAGAGCTCCAGAGAGTTCCCAGCCTCTTGCTTTGTATCTCCATGCCCTCCAGAAGCTTCATGTATTTGTAGGCAGTGCTTTGGGAAGGTGATTGGATTTGGGGGGCTTATAGCTGACTTGCTATTAAAAGCTGGGGTCTGGTTGGAAGAGTCAGGTCACTGGAGATGTGACCTGGGAGGATTTATCTCCCTTCCTGGCTCCTCTCCTGTCTCTCTCTCTCTCTCTGCTTCCTGTCTGCCATGCTATGAGAAGCTCTCCACCGGGCACCTCTGCCATGCTGTCTGTCCTGCCTTGGACCCAACTAATCGTGGATTAAAACATGAGCCAAAAGAAAACTCTCCTTCCTTAACTTGTGGGTGTCAGTTATTGTGTCACAGCACCAAGGGAAGAGACTAAGACAGTGGCCCTTTCTGCCCTCCCACTTTTGGAAAGGTGAGGACTCAGGGAGAAAGCCCTAGCTGGGAAGCACAGAGCAGCCCTCACCAGACATGGAGCCTGCAAGCACCATAGTCTTGGGCTTTTCAGCCTCCATAACTATCAAAATAAATTTCTGTTCTAGAATAATTTATCAGATACATATATTTTGTTACAACAGCACAAAATAGACCAAGACATCTTGTAAATCAAGAGTTGGTAAGTCCTGAAGAGTAAGGCATGAACTGGGTTTTTGGTAGCTCTTTTAGAGACCCTGACCTCTCTTGTGGGGCAGTCTAGTAGGAAGCTGATTTCTTCCTCACCTCTTGGTTCCTCTTGAACCAGAGATTGCCAGATCAAAAGACTTATCAGACGTGCAGAAAGCATGCAGAAGTTTCAAATGGAAAACAAGCGTGATGAATATTTGACAGGTGCCTGCTGTTACCAGGTCAGTTGAGCTGTGGTAATGAAATACCTGAGAGTAGATGAAGAATAGAAACTTGTTTCTCACAGTTCTGGAGACTGGGAATCCCAGATCCTGCCACTGGGGAGGTGGGTGTCTGGTGAGGCTGTTCTCTGCTTCAGAGATGGTGTCTTGTTGCTGTGTCCTTTCAAGGGGAGGACCCTATATCTTCATGTGGTGGCAGGTGGAAGGGAAAAAGTGAGCCCAGTTCATTCTCTGATTCCATGTTGTGCTTTACTAAGGTCGCTGAGCACTTCCAGAAGCTTCACCTCTTAGTACTGCCATATTGACTTGACTACGAAGTTTCATTGTGAATTTTGGGAACTATCCAAGCAGAGCAGAGCTACTGGTACCCAGGATCAACCTCTAACCCAGACTCACTTTCTTCTTTGATGATTTTTTGTTTTTTCTTTTCTTTTTTTTTAGTACCGGGGATCAAACTCGGGACCTTGAGCTTGTGAGGCAGGTGGTGGAACCACTGAGCTAAATCCCCGGCCCCTTTCTTGATGATTTTTGATAAGCAGTCTATTCAGTGACCTTTCCAGTCCTATGACTCAGTGGCATAGGTTTTTTTTATAAATAAGTCACAAGAAAATGACTTAACTCTTGAAATTTTTATTAAAATGGTTCTTATAATGACTTCATTGCTCTCTGAGCCATCCAGGTCACCTCGGCATTGCAGGGAAGCTACCAGGCACTGGTATCTGAAAATTTCTATTAATGTCCACTGAATTAGAATCAGGGGGATGAGCACGTTGGAAAGGGCCAGACCCTTTTCAGAGATAATCATTACATTACAGCATTCCCAGTATAAATATAACAATTTCACATTAAAAGAAGAGGCAAACCAAGAATTTAATTTTCTCTAGATTAGTTAGGGGAGAAATGAAGAATAGTCTCTCTGCTTAATTCCATGATCCTGGAGGAAGAAAGCTTGGTGAGAGAGTCTCTGAGACTGTCTTGTGCCCCCTGAACCCTACTTAAATTCCCAGCCTGGCCTCCCCATTCATTCCTCCTGTGACACACAATAACATCCAAACAGCTCGGCGCTGCAAGCACTCTACACACATTTCGTCTCTTAATTCTAATCTGTCACTTGGCCTCCTCCCAGTGACCCAGTTTGGTTCCACTCCCAAAGCACAACTTAAATCCCAGTATTCCCACACTTGCTCTAACTCCAAGACCAGCAGGCAGCCCTTAACAGATGAGTTAGGGATAAAAGAAAAGAGCACTTGAGAATAAAGCAAAACAACAGGGCTTGCAATAGATGCAGATCTTTCTGTAAATTCTCCAGGTGAAGAATATCGTTTCTTGCATTTGTTTCTCTGCTCATGAGCACTTGCCTTTCTTATCTTTGCCTGGGCGGTGAGAGGTGTGGTGGTCTGGTGGGTGATAGCTATGACATCCTAACTCTTAGGTCATGGGAAGGTGTTCTGACAGTTATTTTGTTCATCATCTAGCATCTTGACCTCCTTTCCATAAACTCTATATGATATAATTTTTTAAAAAATGATAACACTTCAGAAAGTTGAAAGCAACAAGTGAGGATATGGAGCCCAAGTTGGGAATGGTTGAGATGGAATAGGCGACCACTGAGAAGAGTCTCAACCTGTACTCTCGCAAGCTTTAGACATATTAACATAGACAAAGTCTCTTCCCACCCAACTCCCTGCTCCAAGATAAACATTAAAGCCATGCTCCTATTAACCAAAAAAAAAATATATATATGATCAGAGACGAGCAAAGCACAGTTCATATCCTGACTAGCAGAAGCTCAGTTCGCATGGGTATGACTTATTGGTTGTACATGTTAAATATTCCTGCTTTCTACCCATTCATCCACCCATCATGAATATGTGTGTATGCTCTGCATAGGGTTTCCTTAAAAATGAAAACTAGAACTACCATATGATCCAGCAATCCCCCTTTTGCATATTTATCCAAAAGAAGCAAAATCAGAATCTCAAAGACCTATCAGCATTGAAGTCATTACAGTGCTATTCACAGCAGCCAAGATATGGCAGCAACCTAAATGTTCACTAACAGATGAATAGGATATAGGATATGTATATATCCTATTAAGCTGTAAAGAAGGAAAGTCCTATTCCATGCTCTGACATGGGTGCAGATGGGGGACGCCATGCTAGATAAAAGAAGCCAAGACACAGAGGACCAAGTGCTGCATGATTCCACTTCCTGGAAGCACTAAAATAGTCAAACTCAGAGAAACAGAGTGAGGTGGTTGCCTGGACTAGCGGATGGGTGATAGAGCTACTGTTCAGCAGGAGAAGGTTTCCATTATGCAGTAGGTAATTTCTAGAGATTGGCAGTGCCACATTGTGCCTATTGTTAAGAATATTGTGATGCAAGCTTTAAAATGTGTTAGGAGGGTAGCTCTCATGCTATCTGTCCTCACCAGTACAGCAATATTAAAGGAGTCAAAAGCATTCTAGCAGATGTGCCTGGGGATTCTCCCCCAAACCCTCCTCCCATCTCTCTGCCTTACCAGCCCAGATCTTCCTGGACTCTGCTCAGCCACCAGCACATGCAGTCCAGGAAGGGTGATGCATGTCTTCCTGCAGACCCAGGGACCACAAGGCAGGTGTGTCCACTCAATTGGGTGGTGACTCTCAGGACAAGCTGGGAAGTCCCAGTATCCCGGGAGCCTGTTAGGCCAGGTTCCAGTGCGGTCTTTCACCAGAGTTATCATTTATTTAACCTGCTTAGAAAGTTCAGGAAGAAACTAAGAGGATACAAAATCAATAATAATGAACCATCTCCCATTCAGAAATATCACTCGGGGTTATTTTTCCTGATCCCACGAGCACCAGCAGAATTAAAAGTTATCATTAGAAACTCCATCTGTAGCCCAAGCTTAATAGAATTAATAATCAAATAAGATCTTCAGATCAATAATTCTCAAAATTTTTGCAGTCCAGTCACTCCCAGTGAGTACCTTAGACTGAACCTGACCCCTTTAAGAACAATTTGGAGTGACTTCTCTGCCTATGAAAGACACCAAAATGATAGCTTAAAAAATTGAGAGTTTAGTCCGCTGCTAAACACAGGGCATGTGGTCGGATAGAGCCTGTTTTTCCCTCTGCCTCTCACAAGGGCCTTGCTCATCAAGCCACCTGGCACCCTGACTTAGTTAATTAGGATTCATTTAATTGCCAAAGGTCGACCACTACTATGTTCTCGATTTGCAGAAAATGAAACTATGTGGTCGGTACAAATATTGTTTGAAACAAGCTATTGTTTTGTTTTGAGGGTTAAACTTCAGAGATTCCCATCTGGTTTCAGTAGTGCCAGGGGACAGACAGCAGCAGACTGAAGAAGGACACAAATGTGCACATCAGGAAGGCATCTCTCTCCCTCCTTTTAGTGAGACCCTCATGGTACTGTGCTTGGTTCACTTGTGCAGGGGCACAAGGGGGTTGAACTTAGCATTAAACATGATTTTAATTAGGGTATTCCATTTGAATAGTGCATTTTCTTTTGTAAAATTGTCGTAGCCTTATAGAGAGATAACAGATGTTTCGTTGTGAAGGTTAGAGAAGACCCAGGACTGAGTGGGAGACTCTGGACAGCTTCTGCTACTCTCAGCCCCACGTCTAACTGAGGGAGGGGGTTGGGCAGACCCTCATACTGTGCGCCTCCAGTTCCTCCACTGTCAAAGGGGCACTTGGAAGTGGGGCACATGCTGGGCCTCTCTGCTCAGAGCTAGATCCCAACAAGGCCCAAGCCCAAGCTGGCATCCCCCTGTGCCAGTCCCTCAGAGGCAGGGAGAAAGAGGGCAGGGAGCACCACGGTCAGCTCTCTGCTCCCACCCAGGTGCAGAAAGAGGTGACCAGCCGCTCTCTGGCAGAGCTAGGCTACCTTCTTCTTGGGGAACACAGAACCCTATGTTGCCCCTCTTCCTTGGCCAGGGTTTTGTGTCTTGGTCCAGAACACCAGCCCAATATTTGTGGGCTTGGATGAAAATGGAGGAAGAGGGAGGAGAAGTGTCACAAAGTGTCCTTCCAGCTGTCACAGGAAGGATGGTGAGAGCTGAGTCTCAGGTGGCCAGCTCAGATCCTGTGGCCCCTTCATCTTCATTATGATCCTCAATTCTCAAATCAGAAACATTTGTTATCCCTCTATAAGGTTTACCGCTTTGGGGACAGAGTCTCTGGCGTGGAAAGAGAAGGTCATGGTGACCCCAGACTCTTGTCTCTGCCCTTCCTTCATACTAAGTCCTCATATGATCAGATTGCAGACCCACTAAACTTCATGGTTTTGGGCACCCAGAGCTGTGTATAGTTTATCAGGACTGTCCCCTGGATGACGCTTGCTCCTTTGGGACATCAGGCTGGATGGATGAAGATAAGGTGCCTGGGCCAGGACCAAGCCAGCCTTGAGGTCCCTCTCTCAGTCCAACAGCACAGCAGGCAGAGATCTTAGCAACCATAAACACCAGCATGAAATAGTAGCACTAGCTCCACAGACAGGCAGGACATCCCACCTGGGCATCCAGGAGCCAACAATTGTAAGATTGGCAGGTGGGCCGCTCCTGAGAGCTAGCCCAGGCAGTTAGAGCAGAGCTGAAACTCTGAAGGTGGCATTAAAGTCATAAATCAACACCTGGGCTGTGGTCAGGAGAGCTAGGTTTAGGGGCCAGTGACCCAATAGGGCAAGAGACCGAGTCAGGCAGGCAGTAACGCAAAGGTGAAGCTGAAACCAGATGGCTAGACTAGCACCCTGAGCCTTTCCTACAAGCTTGCAAGTCAGCTGAATCCTGGAGATGAGATCCATTTGGTGTCCAGTGGCCTCACCCGTGTGGAGAGGAGGCTGGGAGCACCTAGGGCTCAACCTGCCTGAGTACCTCACAGGCATGGTTTCCAACTTCTCATGAAGATACCCTGGAGTCTCCTCTCCTCTAAGTCCTTCTCACGGCTACCCTCTCACCAGTGCATCAGTGTGGCTTTCCCAGATTGGTTTCTCATGGCACTCTGAGGGACATGAAATGCAGCAGCAGAGGTGATTACTGAGTTCAATTCACAGAGTGAGCTGAACGGAGGGGTTTGCGCACAAAGGCACACTCCCTTTCCTTATCCTACAAAATTCCCTTGCTCTGACTGCAGTGACTTCCTTTGGGGATTCTCCATAGTTATTTACATTGCTTGATGGGAAACAAGGAAGGGAGAGAGTCTGCTTTCAGAACTTTCTGGAATGTTCTGATGTTTTCAGCAATCTCTAGCTACTTCAGCTGCACATCAGCTTCTGCCTACCCCCCCACCCCCCCGTCAGATTCCCACCTCACTAGTGGAATGGAAAGTCCTCTTTACCAAACCCTCACTGAGTGACTCCTCTGCCCAAGGCATTGTATGCCATTGTTCCATTATGCCTCACTGTGGTGTCGGAAGAAGCCTCTTGCACAAAGGAGGAAACTGAGTCATGATTGTTTTCGTTTTTTGGTGGTTTTTTTTGGTACCGAGGATCAAATTCAGGTCCTTGCACTTGTGCAGCAGGTGATGAAACCACTGAGCTAAATCCCAGCAAGGAAACTGAGCCATACAGATGCCAAGTGCAGGGTCTAGAGACCCCAGTGTCTGATCTCCCTGGCCTGCAGAGGTTCTCCATGAGTTGCTTCCTTGTCTCTCTTGATGTCTTTATCCCTGAGTAAAGCGGCACTGTCACCCATGCAACCCCTCACCTCCTACCATCCCATAGGCCATTCCCACTGTTGGGAAGGGCTGGTGTTTCACTATCTGTCCCTTCCGGGAATGTACTTGTGGCCATTGGTAATGAGAAACCCAGTAAAAAGGTTACTTTTAAAAAACATTTGTGGACAAACTTTTCACATATCTTCTGGAGTGCTTCCTGTATTGGTTGCTTTACTGTGCCCTCTGGAAGGTAAGGATTTAAGGTCCTGAAAGTGGAGGTAAGACAGTGACCCAAATAGGTCCTTGTGACCCACTTGTAAAAAGGTGACCTTTCCTCTATCCATACCCACCAGGCAGGACCTGTCTGAGATGGGAGGGGGAAAGGGCAAGAAATGGGTGGAGGTGCTGACTGGGGAGTGAGGACCTAAACAGAGGGTGAGGTTGGGGTCTGAGTGACATTGATGGTTTTATAGACAAAGAGCGCATCCCCTTGTCTGAGCTGTGTCTCCTACTACAGTCCCATCCTCTGACCTCATCAGCTCCACCCTCTGCCCTGTGTGTCCTCTTCACTCTCTCACTTTGTCTGTGTCCCATTTGCATCTCTCTGTGTCCCTCTTATCTTTACCCAAGACATCCTGGTCCCCTTTCTCCTGGAGTCCTTAGCAGCCCCAGATGAGGGATAGCCTGCCAGAGACTCACATCCAAAAGGCACCAGAACACCCCCACATCCACCTCCAAAAGCTTGGTGGCAGCTTATTTATAATTTTCAAATATTTGAGCAGGTTTATGGCCTTTGAGGTCAACCTTGCCACCATTCTGCTCTGGGATGGAACTGTCCGTGGTCCTGCCCCCTGAGTCATGAGGCTGAGGCTGGCTAAGTGACAGGCTCCTCTAGGCATGGGACTTAGGCTCTGTCAGGGTTGTGCTTCAGGATGCAGCACCGTAGGGATAAGCACTCACCTCAGAACTGGTGGGAAGGAATCAGGACCTGAGAAAGGCCCTAAGAAAGTGGGACAGATGATGGCAAAAATAGGATAAAGTGAGATTGGGGATAGACGCTAAAAAACAGCCATGCTATCCAGTACTCAGAGTGTTGTTCCATGAACTGTGCTCTGAAGAGCCAGCCATCAGGAGCCCTGGCACAGATACAGGGCATTGCAGCAAACACTGGAGCTCAAAAACAGATTCTGGGGTAGGCACATTTGGAAGTTCAAGCAGGTAGATTTTGAGTGATCATGCATTGACAGCAAAGTCCCTGTCACTTGGGATTGGCCCTCGGCACCTGTAAAGCAGAGCAGCAGCACCAGAAACAGGCACTACATCCAGACTGTGCCAGGATCACAAGTTCTCCTTGCTGTCATGTCTCATTGTGAGTCCTAGAGGCAGAGAATGGAGCACAAATAGCCTCACTCCAGGAGGAAGAAGGGAGGCTCTGGGCAGTCATCTGAGAGTCTTATCCTCTACAGTGGGTACCTGTGTCAATATGTTTCTTATCTGTTGCACAAACCTTTTGTCCAGGCATTTAATGGTCCTCACACATCAGACCTGCACTGCTCACATTAGCCATTTATATCTGCTTTTCTAACTCTATCTGAGCTGGAATCTTGATGCTGCCAAGCACAGGGAACACAAGCAAAAGCCAGAAGTCAGTGGAAGGCAGCTGAGATCAATTATACACAGCGCAGGAGGAATGCAGATGGGAATGGATGGCATAAGAGCTGCAGAGCAAGGAGCACACAGTGCTAAACTCTGCAAGAACGCTTTTGAGCTCATCACTATTTATATTACAGATTACCAAATTTGCTGCTGGTGATGAAAATAAGTCATCACGGTTGCTCTGTTTTGAAGAGAGAATCATGGTTAAAATTATCTCATGAAGAAACCCCAGAATGAAGCTGTCGAGTGTGAAGGGATCCATACAGAGAGTAGGTCTGACCAGCTATAAGCCCGAGCAGTCTGAGAGCTGTGAATTCAGAAATTATTTTGGGGGAGATGCTGAAACAGAGAAGGTACTTTTCCTGGTCAGTTTGGGAGCAGGATGTAGTTATACATTATATGTAACTGGGGAGGGAAGGAAATTTGGTGAGCATTTATTCACTCATTCATTGGCTCATTCATTTTGGGAATAAGGCACTCAGCTCTGCAGCGATGCAAAATGTTTAGAAACCAGAGTTCCAGTGACTGGAGAGTGTGCACACTAATGAGACAAATGTTAAGCACACTTGCTATGAGTGGCATTGACCCTCAGTGCCTCCAAATGTGGCCTGATTTGGAAAGAGGGTCGTTGAAGATGTAATCAGTTCAATGAAGTCATACTCATCTAGCAAGGGCCCTAATCCATGTGACTCTGCCCTTGTTAAAAAAAAGAGAGAGAGAGAACATTTGGACAAACACACACACAGATCCTCCTCACAGCCTCCAAAGGAACCATCCCTGCCCACACCTGAGTGTCAGACCCTGGTCTTCAGGATCATGGAAAATTTTTCTGTTGTTTAATCTTCCTGGTTTGTGGTGCTTTGTTGCAGCAGCCCTAAGAAACACTTTAGAAAGAGCAAAAAGCAATGAAGTTCAGAATCTTGTGTATAAAATAGGTATGATGATAATCATAAATAAAAAAGGCAAGAAAAATTGGGCTGAGCTTACTCTGGAAATTCCTCACAGACTATTGGAGCCAAATGTAGGATTTTGGAAATAATAAATTAAGGTTCAGGCTACACAAGTATGACCTGATTACATCTAAGATGACCCTATTTCCAAATCAGGCCAAAACACTCGCCATGGAGCCAGCCATTCCAAGCACATTTTGCAGGTGGAGGGTTCCAGCTCTCTGCCAGGTGACCGGGCAATGGGTGCTGTGTGAACATGTGGGTTTTCAGTGGGAATGAGGTCTCAGACTGAGGCAGGAGTAGGGGAGAGGTGACCGTCTAAGGATGAGCCCTCTCCAGAATGGGTCCTGAATGTGAGGGGACTGTGGTGCTTCGCCACCCACTAGATGGGGCCAAGTGGGGTAACGGCCTGAGTGTAGCGTTTGATGTCTTGATGTGGGAGGTAACTGGGTTTTGGTGCTGGTGAGACACTGATTCTTTGAGCTGAAGACTCACAGACAATTACAAATACAATTGGTGACCTTTAACATCTCTATTTTTAACCTGCCAGACACTTGTCCTAGAAATAGCAATTCCTTCTGGCCTCCTGTAGTCCAGCTTTTTCTCCAAGGAATATTTCTGTGTCCTGAGCTCCACCTTTGACCTTGAGGCTCTGTCCAGTTCTCACATGGACAGAGAGGAACAAGCCAGGACCCTGGTGAATGATCTGTCCCCAGTGAAGGACAGATGGAGCTGTCACCTTTACTCCTGTCATTCCTAGATAAGGAAGTTACAAGCAATTTTTTGGAAGGTTTATTTTGGAAGGCAGAGAGAGTCAAATGAGGTTACCTATTGAAGCCTGGAGAAACCAGTAATTTGGAGGTAGTATCTTAGCATTTAGAGAAATATCCAGTTCATCTGTAGTTTTAAAGAGAAATCTGAGGCAGCCACCAACAGTGACCTCCCTGGGGTACTGGAAGAAAAAGCTCCACAGTGACAGGCCATGAATTTGTAACTCAGAGGAGCCTGGCTGGATCCTGTCCCCAAGCTTCCAGGTGAATTATGTGACTTTCCTGAGCCTGGGTCCCTCATTCATGAGCAGGGGTCTCTAGACCTGCAGTGGGTCAGACGTAGCACAGAGATGAGCACTAAGGGCTGGAGCTTGGGTTCTGATTGCCTTGTCCACTGCCCCTCCAAGTCCTGTGGCCATGCTGGAGAAAAAGTCTCCCTCAGTGGCCATACACAGCTCTTCCAAGAAACCTCAGCTGTGGATGGAGGCAGGGGAGGGTGCCCTGATATTTGGTTCTGTTGTTTCATTTTGGTAAGAGCTTTCTTGAGAAGTAATTCGTATGCCATACAGTTCACTCATGTGAAATGTGTGAGTTAGCATCTTTAGGATATTCAGTTGTGTAGCCATCACCACAACCAATCCTGGACCATTTTCATCACCCCAAAGAGAAACTATTCCCATTAGTCTTTGCTGCCCTTCACCTGTCTTGGCCACTGGCCACCACTGATCCAGTTCCTGCCCATCGCTGTGGACTTCCCCGTGCTGGCCATTTCCTACAGGTCACAGCAGCTTTCTGCATCTGGCTTCTCCCCTGAGCATCTGGTTTTCAGAGCTCATCCATGCTGCCCCATGGATTTTATTCTTTTTTATTCAAATAGCCACACTTAAAAAAAAAAAAACCTTTCCATATAGGTTAGCTCCCTTAATATGCATTGGTAGATTGGAATTTACCAAATTTGCTGAGTCAAAGGCTATGGAAGTTTTCCTTTTCCCTCACTTGCTACAGATGCCAACTCTAAGTGGTAGGCAAAATGTGGCTCTGAGCTCTAACTGCCTGGATTCAAGTTTTCCCAAGCCACCTCCAAGGCCCAAGGGTAACCCAAGTAGCAACTAACTCTTTCTTATCTCAGTTCTCTTATCTTTAAATGAGATTAATAATCACACCCTGTTCATAGGGAGGTTGCTACAATGAGTTGTTCAGTAAATCATTAGATTGTGTGAGACTGTGTCTGGCACATTGGAAACACCCTTAAAAACTAAATGCTGTATATCCTATACTGGTTTTTAATATGAACAAGCCGCATAACACTTTATACCACCTGGCAGGTTCAGGCAAGTCATACTGCATATTGTTTAAAATTTCACTTTATTATGAATCCAAGTGGCCAGGAATCCCAAGTAAACCATTTCACCATAATTTTATGCACTGAAAATTGAGATTTATATCAATGATCTCAAAATATTTAAATGCTTTGGACATTCACTTACTCCTTAGTGAAAGAATCCCTTTCTTCCTTTGAAAGATCAGTAGCATTCTCTGGCTAAGGAAGATCTGACCATTTGTTTCTCATTAAGCTGTCACTCTGTGAGGCTGGCATAGCTCTCTGTGTGTCCAGCTGATCCATCCTTTATGTGACTCCATGGAAGCCTCAGCTCACAATCAGATGAAAACCAGCATGCATCCAGTGTGCATCCACCTGACATCTTCATGCTAGGTAGTGCCAGAATGAGTACATCATGGACACCTTGTTTTTTACTTGGTTTTCAATTTTCTGTGTTCACAGAAAGCCCCATGGCAGAGCAGAGAGCCCAGAAAGAAAGTGAGGGAATAAGATGATGTGTACCCCTGGAGATTTCCTCAGTGCCCCACCCAGCCAGGTTGGGGTGTCTCAGTGCCTCATTCACAGTCTTTCCCCTCCACACTTGTGTCTAGACATCCCCCAGTTCTTTCCCAGAGAGAGCCAAATGACTGGTATTACAGTTTATATCTAGATGTCCCCCTAAAGCCTCATGTACTCTTAGGTGGGGCTTTTGGGAGGTGACTGGATAATGCATGTGTGATACTGGATTAGTCCACTGATGAGTTTATAGCTGGGTGTGCTGTTGGGAGGTGAAGCCTGGTGGGAACAGATGAGTCACTGGGCATGGCCTGGAAATATATTATACATGCCTCTTCCTTTCTTGATGGCTCACTGCCTCCTGCCTACTCTGTCATGGACTGTTTCTCCTCTGTTGTGCTGCTCTTACTTGGAACCAGCCAACTATGGACTGAAACCATTACAAACTATGAGCTAAAATAAACCTTTCCTCCTTTAACTTGTGGATGTTGGGTATTTTGTCCCAGGAATGAGAAAATAATGCATGATGATTACAGCTGAGCATGAGGGAGGGGTGATAGGGCATGAAGCAGGAGCAATAGGGCTGTACACCTTGACATTTATCTAATCAGAAGCTGGTGGTAGAATTTTGGAGGCATCCAGAGTTGGGTGAGGTAGAGTTGGGGGGACAGTATTTCCTCCTACCACCCTTCAGTCTGTGCTGGCTGGCTTGGAGACTCCAGGTCTGAGAGTTCTAGAACATTTTGAGTTCTTCCTCAGTATCTCAGTGTACATGTTACAACATGACTTCTTCAACAAGTGGAATAATTAGGGAGAATGATCCCAGGCATGAGAATATTATTGCTGTGAATAGCCTTAATGGCCAGTTCAACTAATGACAGAAAAAAATAATTAAATTGTAAAAGGCAAGATGCCCATTTTCAAGTGGACTCCAGCACTGTACACTCGTGGGCTGTGTGAGATTTGGAAAGGGGCCAGACCTCCCCTAGGGCCCCATTCCTTCCTGCTTCCCTCCTTAGTGCCTTTGGATTATCTTGTCCTGAAGCTCCCCATCATTCTTTTGCTTTAATCTTTTCTTTCTTCTCCTGGAGGCCCCTAAAATGGAAAGTAGTAAAGGTCTGCCCCCCTAGTCAACCTTTTGGGATGTGTTCTTTAACCCAAGGATACTTGGAGTACTTCCTCAGTGTCTCAGTGTACATGCTACAACATGACTTCCTAAGGAAGTGGAATGACTAGGGGACACAGGTTCCTATAAAGTCGTCGTAGAAGTAGCAGTGTTGAATGTATGGTAGAGGACCCTCCATTTGTACTGAAGCAGCACTTTGGTAAAAATAAAATGCTCCACCCCAGCTAGGATAACCCAACCCATGGGTCCCCTTGGGACCATGGCAGCTGGGCAGAGATGCAGATATTAACAGGGATGGTGAATGGGAGCTGATACGTTCCCATCTGCCAAAAACTTGCATCCAAGAGAGAAAGACTCTCTGGATCACTCCCTCAGCCCCTCCCCTGTCAGCAGAAGGGAGACTTCAGATTTCAGGAGGATGTTGGAGATGTCTGAGGGACCTTATCCTCACCAAAGAGATGTGTTATTTCATATTTTAATAGCACCACCTGCCAGGGAGAGGGAAGCTCAGAGTTGCAATATTGATCTTGTCACTTTGGGGAACAGTTTGATATTTGAGATTATAAATAGCATTTTCATTTGCTCTGCTCCTGTGTTCAAGCTGTGTCTGATGGCTGAGCCCAAGAATATCATTTTTCTTATCAAATATGAAGATGTGCACTTTTCTTGAGGCTGGAACTTAGGATTCTGAAATAATATTGACACATATTAAAGAGAAAGATTTGCTATGAAACCTGAGCAATTCAAAAGGGGTGCCAGATTTCTCTCCTTTGAAATGAAATAGAGCACAGGATGACTTAACAGTAGCACTCACTGGCAATCAGGCTGGAATGCCTGGTTTCAGTCTTATAAGTCTGTTAAGGAAATAACACAGCCATTACCATGACTTGGAAGCAAACCAGACCAAACCAAAGCAAGGTGCCTGCTGCCACATTACCAGTGAGTTGGGATTGGAATTCAGGATTTCTGGAATGGCATATTGGTAATTAAAGACAGATCAGGACTCAAATGACCTTGAGCTCACTCAGATTTGTTGATGTCTTTGATTTGAGCCTCACAAAAGTAATTGCCATTATTGTCATTATTGAGTGTAATTATTATTGCATTTAGGAGCTAACTAAACTGTGCATATCTCTGGATGGTTGGACTGGGATGGAGACTATAACCCAGGGGTCTGCACAGCTCTTTACTAGCAAGCTCTGGAAGAAAATTTTAAGTGAGTTCTGGGTAGAAAGCCACAAGAGCCCATCCACACACGGGACTGAGTGTGAAATAGCTTCCTGTAGACCAGCTAACAGAAAATACCTCATTGCTGTGTGGAATTGAGACCTTGTATTTTCCAGAGAGACTATAAGTCTAGCTACCAGCCCAAAAATGTACCTTTCCAGTGTCATCGCACTAAGTTTCTTCTCTATATTTGATTTTTTCTGTAGTGTAAAATGCTCCAGAATTTCATCTACTGTTCTTCCTGTTGTCTATTTTATGAAGAAAAGGATCTGTTCTTTGATATATTCATTTCGATATTTAGCTAAGTTTGTATCCAGTTCTAGTCATACTTTAAGGTGCTGCCTGCACAGATTCTCTGGTTGCCACTGAATGCCACTCTGGAGAGAGTGTCTATCCCCATGTATCACACAATGAGAATGAGATAAGCTACTCTGCCCCTAATCGGTCAGCCTGCCTGAGCCTGAGAAGGCTGGTGTCATCTGAATACAGTCCACAGGTTTTGGCTTCCTGAGAAGCCGTTCCTACATTAAGAACAGGAATAGAAAATGACCAGAGAAGTCTCCAGCTTCCATCCTGTGCCTGGCCCATGGCAGGATGGCAGAGAGTGAAAGAGTTGATCGTGTATTAGAAACGACCATCTCCAGCAACATTCTAAGCTAGAGATATTTGGTGCTTACTGGTTGATGATATTTCCTATGGACCAGTGTTGCTGGTTTGAGGATGTGGCCTAAGATGCATAGTTCAAGAATCAGACCCATGTTCATGACCAGTTTGTCTCTGTTTCATCAAATCCTGCTAATTGGTACGATGATTATTCCAGTATTCTTTTATTAGAAAATGGCAGTGACAGTTTTTAATTGTTCTCAGTGTATTTTATGCATCATGGATGCTGAAGTCTGACTACGCAATTATTTGAAATGAGCAATATTCAGGCCTTGAAACTGTGTCATATATTTGGTATTTCCACAATGTGTGGGGCTTAGACAAAATGCCTTTGGGCAGAAGGTAGTGAACCTAAGGAGTTCAATCTAAGAAGCATAGGCCACCTTATTCTGAGTCATGGCTTTGTTGTTGGAATATTATGAGTTACTTAATAAAGATACTGATTAAAACTTCCTTTTCTAAAATTCAAGCACTAAATCTTATATCAATTGCAGGACACAAAAACAAGCACACTACAAAACAGCAGGTATTGCAAATTTTGTAAAAGTATGAGTTGGCTGTTATTTATCTAGGAAAATATTTATCAATACATTTTCTTTAGAGTCTGAATAGAAATGCACCTTTCTATATGCCTTTCCCTATTTTGTCCAAACATCCACTGCCGAGATTGGACTGCACACATAGGTACTCTAAAAAGTATCCTGAATTTATCCTTATAGTGAATGATTCTTTCTTCCTCAACACTGATACTTTTTAGGCCACATCACACTAGCCAAGACTTGACTTTCACATACTGTATTTTCCCCAAAAGGAAACACATGTTGAAACAGCCTCATGTGTTAGATTTAAAGCTTACCAAAACCTTGTGTGCTGATTAGAAAAGTCTATGCCTAAACCACAGCCAAGAGCTACTTTGTCTATTCCTCTACACCACAGCTATGGATCCTCTCTGTCTCCATTCATCCCCATATACACTTATGCTATCTGTCTTTCTCTCTTGCATTCACAGGAGGCTGAGTTCCTGATAGATGTTAATTAAGTCTTTATATGTGATTACTTGATCTCTTTGAACTTGGAAAGGGGGAGGTACTGCAATAGCACAAATAAGAATCTATTCTAAGGTTTAGAAGTCACTCTTGGTTTTTCCACATTTATGTTCCCCCCTGGGATCTACTGCCACTCTCCAGATTAACAGAGAGGCTGCTGTTTCTGTACCCCAGACTGGCACCCTTGGTATTGAAGTCACACACACACACACACACACACACACACAAATGCATGAAAAAGAAAAACATAATAAGCTATATCTTAGTGGCCAGCAGGACAATATTTGAAGAGTCATTTTAGTCTCAAAAGTATAGAAGAGAGAAAAGTTACATAGTAATTTAAACTTTCCACTATTTGGTAAAAAAATTAAAATACTGATTTTACAAGTTCATGAAATCATAAGTGGTATACAAACAGAACCACGCTTATGCCCATAATAACCAAATTACTGAAAATCTAACATAAAGAGAAATTTTTCAGCACAGCTGGAGAGAAAAGACATAACATATAGAAGGAAACAATTCTCCAATTAGCAGTAGATTTCAGGCCAGAAAATCATAGAATAATTTTCTAGAGTATTGAGAAATGAGGTAAACAAACAAACAAAAATCTCTATTAACCCCAAATTCTATAATAAGCAAAAATATCTTTTTCAATATGGATAAAATAATATTTTCAGATAAGTGAAACAGGGAGAATTAAGAGCCAATGGACTTACACTACAAGACATGTTAAAGAGGTTTTCAGATTAAATAGAAATGAGACTAGAAAGTTGTATTCACAGGATAAAATGAAAGATACCAGCATAGGAAATATGAGGGTAAATAGAAAATGTGTGCTCATCTCTTAATGCCCTTGACTGTAAAATGTATGGCAATAATAATAATACAGAGGATAAGAAGCTTGCTGGAATTAAATTATTATAAAATTCTTAAATGTATATGAATTAGTATAATATTGACTTTATATCAATGTTGACAAGGTAAGGATGGCCATAGTAATTATTAAATACACACCTAAGAAATACAACTAGATATACCTAAAAATCCTACAAAGGCATTGAGAATAGAATCTTAAAAATATTTGATTAGTCCCAAAGAAAGTAGAAAAATAGGAATAGAAGCCAGGCACACCTGTAATTCCAGATACTCTGCAGGCTGAAGCAGGAGAATTAGGAGTTTAAGGCCAATATGGGCAACAAAAGGAGACACCCCTCTCAAAAGAGAGAGCAAGGAAGGGAGGGATGGAGGGAGGGAGAGAGAGAGAGGGAGAGAGGGAGAGAGAAAAATGACTAGAGGAATGCAGAAACAAAGAGGTAACTGAACATGGAGAACTGTACCAAACAGTAAATTTCAGGTTCAACTATTAATAATTACACTAAGTGTAAATGGATTAAACACCACCAATAGAAAGGTAAAGATTATCAGATTGACTTTTTAAACAAATCAAGATCTAACTGTTTACTATCCATAGGGGTTCACTTTAAATACAAAGACAGATTGAAAAAGAAGAAATGATAAAAGATAAGCCACTATGACTATTAACATCAGACAAGGTAGGCTTCAAGATAAGAATATTATCAACAGCAAAGAGAAATGTCTGACCGTAATAAAATTGTTTAATAGGAAGACATAACAATAGACATGTATATATACAATTACAAATGTTGAAATACATGTTTCAAAAAACTGATAGAATTACATAAGTATACAAATAGTTGAACATTTTAACGTACCTCCTTCAGAAATTGATAGAACAATTCTGCATAATTTCAGCAAGATCTAAAGTGTACAGTTAATCTGATTGACACATGTAAAGCATTTTCCCAAGTACTTAAGAATATACTGTAAAATCTCTTAAAGTCCAAGTAGAATTCATGCTGTATAAATTAATACTGTGCCTGAAAAACAAAAGATCATAATAAAATTTAAAGCATGTGCTCCTGAACTACAAGTCAAAAAATTAAAAATCAAAACCACTTGGAAAGAGCACAAAATATTTAGAAAGTAAACATTTTCTTAACCCATGGGTCAAAGAAAAGCACAGAGGAAGTTAATACATATTTGAATCCAAATGCTAATAAAACATGATATATCAAATCTCTGGGTAGGCAGCTAAAATAGTGCCTGGTGAGAAATTTATAGCTTTACATATTTATATTAATAGAAAAAAGAATAAAAACAATGAACTAAATTCCCCCTTCAACAAGTCAGAAAAAGAAATGCAAAATGATCATCAAGAATGCAGACAGAAGGAAATTTTAATAAAAATGGGAAACTGACAAATAGTGGAGACAATTTACACAAACAGAACATTCGATATTGTTAGAATATCAGTTCTCCCTAAATTGATTGATAGGTTTAATACAAGCCCAAAGAAAATTCCAACAAAGCAGTAGAAATTGACAAGCAGATTCTGAAATTTGCCTAGCAATTCAATAGTCCTAAATTAGCTAAAACAATATTGAAAATGAAGCACAAATTTTAAGGGCTTCCACAACCCATTTTCAAGATTTTCTATAAAGTTACAGCAATAGAGTACAGTATTAGCATAAGAGCAGCCAAATAATCAATAAAACCTATTTCCAGAGAGCCCAGAATTAGACACATATATTGATTTTTTGGGGACACAACCAATTGATTTTTGGTAAGCAGAGAAGGTCTAGATAAAATTATGGGGGAAAAAATGAACTCTAATGCCTACCTCTCATCACTAACAATAATTAGTTTTCAATGGATCATAGATCTAACATAAAAGCTAAAACTGTGAAGCACCTAGAAGAATGGGAAATGTTGGGGCTTATAAAGACTTGTAGGACACAGAAAGCTCCTACCCTAAGAAACATGGATCAGTTTTACTTCAGTAGAATAAAAAAATTCTGCCCATCTTAAGATATTATTAAAAAAATCAAATGGAAAAACCTTGAATATGAGCTTTATAAAAGGTGTATAGATAATCATTATGCACAGAAAATAATTATTATCAACATTGTTGGTGGTAGACTATGTCAATTAAAACTGTATTGAGCCCCATAAGCATATACAACTTTTACATCTTTATGTTTCCACGTGTCTTAGTTACTTTCTCATTACTGGGACAAAATACCTGACAACTACAAGTTAAAGGTGGAAGTATTTGTTTTAGACCACAGTTTGTAGAGGTTTCAGTCCATAATTGGCTGATTCCAAGGAATGGCTAAATGGCAGAGGGGTATGGCAGAGGAGAAACAGTTCATGGCATGGCAGGGAGGCTGCAGCAAGACTTTCTTCTTCTTTCCCTTTTTATTCTATCCAGGCTACAAGCTTATTGGTTGGTGCCATTCACCCCCAGGGTGTGTCTTTTGTCTTCAGTAAATCCGTCATCCACACCCAGAACTATGCTAAACCAATCAGTGGACTAATCTAGTATCACACACGCATGATACAGTATCACGCACCCATGGTCCACTCACACACGCATGATACAGTATCACGCACCCATGGTCCACTCACTCCCCAAAGCCCTAGTGCATTAGGGTTTGGCGGGACATCTAGATAAAAGCCCTAACACCATGTAAAATTAGTTTTATTGAAATTTTTAAAAGCTACATTTACATAACATCTCACACTGGCAGTACTCAACGATGGTAACACCAAACACTGGCGAGGCTGTGAAGCAACACGAACCTTCCACACTGTGGGCATGTGTACTAAGTACAACCACTTTGCAGAACTGTTTGAAAGTTTCTTATCCATTGGGGCTTATAGTCCCCAAATGCAGTTGACTGCATGCCTGAGTATTCACCTAACATCAATGAACACATATATCCACAAGTAGTCTTGTACAAGAATGTTTATCAGTCTTATTCATAGCAACCCTAAACTAGAAAGAGTCCTCACACCTTTCACCTTTCAAGATAATCCATAAATAAAGTGTGGTGCATTCATACAATAAACTATTAATGAGCATATTAATCATGGTGAGGTGCTATAATAAAGTGCTATAGATGAGTTTCCTGGTAAACACATGGAATTTAGTTCTTCTAGTTCTGGAGACTGAGCGTTCAAGATCCAGGTGCCAGTAGAGGTTGTTCCAGCGTGAGCTCTCTTCCATGCTGTAGGCTGCCCTCTCCTATCCTCACCCAGCAGAAAGAGGGGAGGAGCTCTCTGGGGTCTACCCTAATGACCTACTCATCTAATACTGATGTATCAGGAGTCAGAATTTCAACATATGAATGGTGGACACAAACAGTCAGACATTACAGTGAACAATGAAAAGACTGCATTTACCTAGGCATGGTAGCACACACCTGTAATCTCATCACTCTAGGTGGCTGAGACAAGAGAATATCAAATTCAAGCCCAGCCTAGTCAACTCGACCATTTAGTGGGTCCTTGTCTAACACAAAAAATTTAAAAGGGACCGGAATGTAGTTCAATGTTATGGCCTTGGTTCAATACCCAATAATGCAAAAAGAAAACAAAAAGAATCACATTTCCATTACTCATGGTGATAATGATGAATCCCAGACACAAATTTCATGCTTGGCATGAATGAAGCCATACAGAACATGATATGCTCCATAATTCAGCATTTAAGAAGAATGAAGGAAATCAGAATAGTGGTTGTCTATGGGAAGGTGGGGGTGGTATTAACTTGTTAAAAAATTGAAAAAATTTAGGGAATGCTGAAAATGTCATACTCTCTTAATTGGAGTGTAGATATTCAATGTACACACCCAGATCCTGGTATATATGTGTCAGAAGTCATTGAATTGTATGCTTAAGGCCAGTGCTCCTCGCTGTCTCTGAGTCATCCCAGTGGAAGGGAGGTTTCTCTCAGCTTGCACCTTATTCTTTAAGCCTGTTAGTGATAAAACTGTGTGGGTGTCTGACATTGGTAGATGCAAATCTGGGGGCCTATGGGTGTTGACAACATGATCAGAATCATTTCTTTTGTTGTTATTATCTTAGATCGTGACATAAATTTTTGGCATTCTTTAGGAAAATCATAAATAAAGTGGAATTTTGTCTTTGTCTCCTTGAATGTGCTAGCAAGAGGCCATGTTTTAGTTTTGTACATCAAAGACAAGTATCCTATTCATTTTTAGCTACCAAATCTAACTTTGTTTAGGGAAGGAGCTCTAATTTGATAAGGAAAGAAAAATACCAATTAACCTATTACTTAGCCCAGAGAAACCATGAGCCTGAGTGATAATCAAACTGCTTTTGAAAGATTACTTGGCAACAACAGAGAAACTGCACAAATAATTACTTCTGCAAACATCAGTGTGCTCCTTTTCTCTCTAAGATATTCCAGAGAATTTAAATATCAAAGAACCCTGATTCTCTCAGGAGTGTGTTCTTGGGCTTTTATGAAGATCACACTTCAGTGGTTCAAGGATTTTGTTTGTATTTGTCTTGCAGAGGGGAGGAGGGGCTTTTGTGGGGTTCCAGGCATTCCTCTGCTGCAAATGCCCAGTATTTGGGGAGTCTCAGCCCCTTGAGAATGTTCCACATGCCTCAAAGCTGCCCAGAGGAACATCTGCTCACAATTCCATGCAAACACACGCAATTTTGCTTGTGACCTCAGAAGGTATGCACGTGGACCCTAGAATTTTGTTTCCAGTCTTCTTGACATTGTCTAAGTCAAAAGCCCTTGATCTTACTCTTCTGCAGTGTCCTCTAGCAGAGGCACAGGTTGATGTGTCCTACTGGCCCCGGGGTTGGTGTGCACATAGGAAGATTTGGGGGTGCTGGTGGTGTGTGATCACCCAGAAAGCTGAGCTCAGTGCCTTCGGCAAAGGCACTCTTGACTTCATTTTTTGCCTGTGAATTCATGTGGGAGACAAATAGATTCCCTTCCTTTCTCTGATCCTGTGTGGGTACTACATAAATAAATAAATGTATATGTATATACATGTATATATGTACATATATGTGTGTGTGTGTGTGTATATATATATATATACACATTTATATGGTACTTCTATCTGGTTAGAAAGAAATGACTTTCCAAGGATGAATTCAGACAGCTTTATTTAATGGAAATGCTTTGTCTGTCTCTAAATGCAGCCCTCCCTGGTGGCTTCTAAATACAGAAGGAAAATTGGTCTCTTTAGTAAAAGTCTCTGTCAAGAAGAAGGAAGGGAGAGAAGTTAAAAGAGCAAAAAGGGAAAGAGAGCCATAGTATAATGCGAGAGGGGAATTACAGCCCTTAGCTCTCACACTCTAGGGCTTGGCCAGACATCAGGAACTTTGTGGCAACATATGGCAGGCTGAGAGTCACAAGGAGTCCCTGCTTCCAGCGACAAGCTAGCCAAGCAGTGGGTGGGCAGAAATGCATGACTGGTCTTAGCCCCAGGTTTTGCGCTTGCACGAAGGAAGAATTGTGGAATGTGTGTTGCAGAGTGAAGCAGAAGGTATTCCTGCAAGTCTGGCTCACTCCAGGAATGCTGTTGCTTGGCAGTCTCTCCCTTCCACAGAGAAGCAGAACCAGAGGCAGGCGCCTGGGAGCCACAGGAGGAAGTCGCCAGCGGAAGGAAGGCTCACGGTGCCTGCCAGGGAGCAGATGTGCTTTTTTGAGAGCAGCTCATTTTGCAGGACAAGCTACAGGTGGCTCAGAAGATGATGAGTTTGGAGAGGGAGATTCTATGCGGGTGTTGATCAAAGGGCAGCAAGAAATGAGCAAAGGCAGGAGGCCATCAGGGAGCAAACACCTTTCAGACAGAGCCAGCAAGAAGGCTGTGCAGTCTTGGAGGGAGAGGGGATGGAGATGGTCCAGCTCAAGTAAGACAAGAACACTTTGCGAAAGGAATACATGTAAGTCAACTCTCAAAATGCACAGCCTAGTGGTCGTGACATGCATTTGGGGATAAAACCGAAGATGTGCAGTGACTGGTAGTCTGTAAGTGAGGTGAGCACACTGATCCCCTTTAGTTAAAATGAAAGTCAAGGTTCCACAATGCCATGTGTAGAGTGTGTGTGTGTGTGTGTGTGTGTGTGTGTGTGGTGGAAATACAGGAAGTGATGTACAGAAAGCTAATTTTTGATGCAGCTTCTTCCACTGAACAGTGAACCAAGGCTTTTGACAGACCAGGGGGGCAGTCTCCCCAGCCAGCAGGGCTGTTTGATTCACCCCATAGCTTAGCATTGTTGGATTCTGGTGTAACACGAGGTGGCCTTACTCTTAGCCACATCTGTTTTTGTTTCTAATTCTCTGGAGACAACTAGTCCCCAAGGATACCCAAGGATACCACATGCCACTCCTATCAATAACATGGGAACAAATTTGTCAATAGTCTTCATGATCAACTGTTGATATGTCATCAACGCAGGAGCTTTATTAACATCTATGGGTTATAGAAGATTAAAAAGCAACAGTTGCAAAGGAGATTTATACTTATGCCTGGAGAACATCCAGAGCAGCTGGAGGTGAGACTAACCTGTATAGAATCAGGGAGGGTGGCTTCTGCCAGTGTTACTGAATGGGCAGTCAATTGAACTTCTCTGGGACTGTCCTGGATTCCCTCCACCCATCTTGAGACATGATGATAAGAACCTTACTGGATGGGAAAATTCTCACTGGTAGCTCACTTAAGAACTCATCCTACTGTACAAGACCACTTAATCTGCCAGAATTAAAATGCACATAGGAATAAAATTTCCTTAAATCTCTACCAAGAAGACAGATTGGAAGATAATGTGGGGGAGAGTGGGAGAACATAGGGTGAAGAGCTGTCTGGGAGCCATCAGCAAAATCATATTAAACAGTTTGCTTGAAGTAAACTCACATTTAAGATAAATTTCAAGGCAGATGGAGTGACAAGGAGCTCTCAGCATCATGTTCTGAGTTAACTGCTCTCTGCTAAGAAAAGGGCAGTGGTCTCATGTCTTTGTAGATGAATTGCCTATGAGAAGAAAAAGGGGCAGCCAGTCAGCCCCCCTAGATCATCCACAGGGTGGGCATGAGTTGTTTCTGCCTGGAAGTTAGATATGATTTCACTAGGGATGATGTCAGGCATTAATATTTTTAAGAGAAAATATTTGCAATTTTATAGAACTATATATGAGAAAATATACTCATATATTCGATAAACCATTGTGATCAAGATGATGATAATGATAATGATTGGAGGAGGAGATGAAAACCATGCTCCTGTGCTTTCTACAAAAGGGAACAGCGTTCTAGCTATTTTAGTATATTATCGTAAAACTGTAACAGTTACTCTCGGCTGCTGTCAATTGCCCTTTCTGCAGAGGAGGAAGCAGGGTTGGAGTGGCCAAGGGAACTGCTCGTGGAGAGCCTCTGCCCTTCCCTGTACCTGTCTCCCTGGTGCCACCAAAGCCATCCCTTAGCCTTGACTTCTAAATAGTTGTTTGTTCTTTGCTGCTAACAAGCCACATCCGAAGAGCCACATTGTAACTGTGTGTACTGTAGGTGCCATAGGTAGACTTATTCTGTTTATTTATAAGTTTAGTTTGTGATTCAAAAGCCATACAGTAATGTCACATGCCACAGCCCACAAAAAATCTTGGTGAGAAAAACTGGAGCTTCCCAGAGCTTCTAAGCAAAACCTAAGGGGACATATGTGAGTTCTATGGCTGGGATACATGGTGTTAATGGCACATGGTGATTCTGCTGATCTTTCTGTACAGGGGACAGGGGTGGGAGGTTAATTTAATGACTGATTCCAGCCAGGAGAGGACCAGGGCTTCACGTGATATTACTGCTGAGGCATGATCCAAAGATTTAAGAGCAAGAAGAAAAGGATACAGTGGCCCCATTTTCACTGAGGAACTAAAAATAAGAACTCCAATCAGGAAAAGAATAGATATCACTCATTTAATGAGCATGCAAGCTGGAGAGTTTGAGATGAGATTCTTCCAGAAGTCCCAAAGGTAGAAAAATGAGGGCGTCAAAAGCTAATGTGAGGAATAAGTGTAGGAGGAAACCATTGTTAAGGAAACAGAAACAGGCAATTGCAAACCTAAGGAAAAGGAGAATGATTAAGAGAATTATATGGGGAAAAATAAAAATGTATAAAAAATTTCCAGACGATACCCACGAGGGAGTAGAGATATACATTAGGAGCAGCTTAGGGCCATGGGGAGGCTCAGGTGGGCGGCCCTGGGTCGGGGGGAAACAATGGTCCCCAGTTTCTGGCATGAGCTGCTCAGCTCCAGGTCAGGCAAGAAGAGCTGAAGGTTGCATCCTAGAAAGGGGAATCCATTTCAATATAAAGTGTTAAGACAGAATGGACGGTTACACATTTAGAGCTCTTTGATGGTAGATAAGGTAGTGGGTTTCGATGGCCTCTGTGCCAAATTACAAAGGGTGAGAGCCACTGACAGGTGACATTTGGAGTTTGTGTCTTCCCAGCATGGTGGTGGCAGCTCAGAGGGCATGGAGCAGAACACCAGGTGGGCCCTAAGAACAGCTGCCCCAGACTAGGCAGTCTTTAGGGAGTCCAGTGTGTCATCTGTCACTGTCCCCCACCCTCTGAGGACAGCAGTATTGCTGCCTTTCTCTGCCTTCCTGGCTTCAGTCCATCCTTTCTGCCTGGCCTAGGCTGGTCAATCCCATCAGAGACAGAAACTAGAGTTTCCAGAGGTTTGGGGGCATAGTACTTGAATATTCTTTGGCTTCTCAATGCTTTTACACCTAAAAGCCAGCATTACATAGTAAATACTACATCTAATATGGAAAAATTATCCTGAGATGAATTGGAAGTCCTGGTGTCCACATCCAGGAACTCTCACTATATCTTTTATGCAGTCTTTATAACAACTGCATATTTGTTTCCCCCACCTGTAAACAAGGGAGAGTAAAATCTACCCTCTCTACCAATCTTCCCAAGGATCACACAAGATAAATATATGAAATCACACAGCAAAATGTGGAAAATACTGTATAACCTAGTGTTATTTTCCTAAATATCAAGAAAAACTGATATTGTGTCTGTAGTCTAAGAATTGACATTGAAAAGATATATTCTGCTGTAGACTCTAACATGGTATGATTAAATTCTGACTACAAGAGAAATCATTTCCTGATGAATTATGAGACCCAATTTATGGAATAAATTATTGGACTTTTAAAAGTCCTCAGTAGTTATAATTCATTTTGATTAGTAGAAAGGCTTCATGAACTAGGGTATGCAAACTATTGATCGGCTTCTTAAGCACACTGTGCTGGGGCTGCTGAAAAGGTCTGACCCCTCCCTACTCCTGGGAGGTGATGCAACGGTGCCATCAGTCACCATACTTCTGGGACACCGCATCCAAAGGAACAGCAGACTTTAAAAGCATGATGCTGTGTCATTCACCGTATTCACCAGATCTGGCACTGTGAGTCTCCTGGCTCTTCCCCAAAGTCAAAATGACCATCAGAGTGAAACAATTTGAATGGATTCAGGACACGGAGGCAGCCCCATGAGAACAACTATGACACTCATGAAAGAGGACCTCCAGAACTGCTTCAGAAAGTAGTAAGAATCATGGGATAAGCACATTTAGAGTAAGGGGGAGGATTTTGAAGCAATGTGTCATTTAGTGTAATACTTTAAAAATTCTTTTTAAATAGTCACCATATTTTTTTTTATCATACTTTGTAGTTAGAAAGTGCCAGGCTTCATGTGAAAATACAAAACACTCCCTTGGTTCTTCACAGGACATGACTGTCAGAATGCATGTCCTCTGTTTGCCCTTCACTCTGAGCCCTGTGCAGAAGGATGAGCAGTTCCCCACCCAAGCAGCCTCACTGGGTCCTCAGAAGTCAGGTTTCCCACTTAGAATACTCAAGTCCAACATCCAGGTGAGTGAAGAAGGCTGCCAAGTACAGTACAAAGGAATGATTTCAGCCATCTGAGTAAGAAAGGCATGTGCAGGCAAATGGTTTGTGTAATTTCATGGAGGAAATGGCAAAGCCACGGTGACCGTGCTCCGCTGCCCTTGGCTGGAAGAGATCCTTGACATCAGCCTAATCCACTTGCTTGCTTGAATCTCAGCTTTTCCCCTACTTTGTTCCTGAGAATGAAAATCAAAGGGCAAACCACTTGACATTATTTCCAGTTGTTATGCCCTGATGCAGTATTTTAAAAGCTGAGGAGCATCACTGGAAATTACATCTATTAGAGGGTAACAAATGGAACTTAGGAGAAGAAGGCTGAGTTGGAAAAGGGTTAGGAGGAGGGTGGACCAGTCAGGGATTTCCCACCCTTTAATTCCCCCAGGTGGCTCTGTCTTCCAGGTAAATTCAGATTATGTTTTAGTGAAATGCTTTAAAACTAGAAGTTAGATGTTGAATTGTTTTGACATCAGTTTTTTTTGTTTTTGTTTTTGTTTTTTTGGTACCGGGTATCGAACTCGGGTCCTTGTGCTTGCACAAGATGTTGAATTGTTTTAATACATAGCTTGTTTAATCCCCATCAAGATTCAATTTCTGGTTTTATCATACCTATTTGAGAAATGAGAAAACAAACACCCTGCAAGATGTTTGCTATTCGCTCAAAATCACAAAGTGGCTCCATTGTAAAATTTCGACAGTAATTGAGAGCTCGTGAGAAAAAGGAGCTGGCCAGGCAGGGAGACTGTATGACAGGAGTGTGTGCCTGTGACCTGCTAGTTCTGGGTTATTTTTATTGTTTATAGCAAAGGCCACAGATGCGTGGGTAGGACAGTGCAAATTCAAGGGTCATACTCAAGTGTATTTTAACTGATATTAGTCAATGGTCAATTTGTAAAAAAGCATCCTATAAGGCTGGTTCCCTGGAAGTACCTGGGGCAGGGACACACACATGAAGTTGTTTAAACATATTCATTCCCAAAACATCACCAGATGCTACAACCTCACACAACAGAAGCCACGGTGTTCATGGGGGAAATGGGGTTATGGGAAAGGCAATAAAATGCTTTTTTAGTGACACATAAAGAAAAGATAAGAACTTAGTAAAAAGATATTAGCATAGTTTCACATATGTAAAAGGGTTAAGGAATACATCAAGACTATAATATGACTATAAGATACTTTATCTTACCGAAGACCTGGAGTTGGCTTAAGGGGTTAAATGCTGGAGAGGCTGTAGCTTGGCTCTTTGAGCAGAGGAAGGGAGGTGTCTGGGGTCACATGACTTGTGAGAGCTCAGGGATGAACCCAGGTATGGTAACCTGGGTTGCCCCACACTGCCTGATGCTGTATGCCTGTGTGTGTGTGTGTGTGATTGATGTATCCTGCAAGCTCCATTACTGGCTAAGTACTGTTTTCCATGTGTCTTAGGTGTTTCTCCTGGACAAAATCTCACAATGATTAACCAAACATGAAATCACAGATATGCTGAAGTTATTCTCTAGCATTTCAGTTACATTGAAACAAAGCCATATCTTCAAAGCATTTGAAGAGACCTGACACCCTAGGTCCTCTCTCTGAGGATTTTACAATCACATTCCGAGTCACTTATGGTCAGAGGAGAAAGGGTAAATTAAGCACCTAAGTGGCCACACAAAAGTTCTGGAACTGGAGTTTTGCTCAGTGGGGCAGTCAGATATGTTTTCTTCAAGAAAGTGATTCTAGAAGAAATGATATAAGCAAAGTCAGAGAGGTGGAGAAATATAAGGAAAGAGGGAGAGATGCTGGAGTGAATGAGACACCTGCTCAGGATATATGAGGGGTAGTCGGGAGCCTATACCAGGGTGGCCAGTGTGAACCCCCCGGGAGTATCAAAATGGGGAGGGATTTCTACAGTCTGCAGCATGGACCGAGAGCATGAATGCTTGGAAAATTCACCTTCTCATTTTGCATCTTACACCAGCCTGCTTGCCTCTCACTCAGCAGTGTTTATTGAGGTCCTTCTCTGTGCCAGCTGGGGATACAGCAGTGAGCAAGAAGGGCAAACGTCTGCCCTGAGCAGTTTGTGCCTGAGCAGAGGAGACAAGCAAGCAGAAAGAAAGGCACTGGACTCTCATTGCATAAGAAAAGAAGGCTGAGGGTAGGTGGAGATGGAAGATAGGCTGGTGGGGGAAGGGGATGTTCAGAGGATGGCCATAGAAGCCTTCTCTAAAGAATCCCCATGTGAGGACAGAGGTGGTCATGCAGGTGAGAACACGTGTGGAAAAACCAGTTCCAGGCAGAAGACACACTGATGGAAAGTGGTAAGATGTCCCCAGGTAGCCCACATTCTGAGCTCTGGTTGGGAGGATGGAAGAGGGACAGATGTGCTGAGAGAAGCTGCCAGGGCCATTGTCCACTGTATCCACAGCCAGAAGTGAGGGTTTCATTCCAAGCCCTGTGAGGACCAACTGTGTCATTCTGGGCAACAGTGTGTTATGATCTGATCCACATTGTTTAAAAAAGTCTCCTATATGTGGACCATAATCTGTAGGAGAAAAAGTGGAATCATGGAGGCAAAGAGGGAGGGAGTAAGAGGGAGGGGCAGGGATGAAATAATGCCAGACATAATGCCCAACACCGACAAGTTAGAGGAAAGGATTATTTCAATTCACAGTTTGTACAGGTTTCAGTCCATAGTCAGCTGGCTCTAAGGTAGGATGGCACTGCAGAGGGGCATGGCAGGAAAGAAACAGTCCATAGTATGGCAGGCAGGAAGCAACAAGACTTCTTTCCTTCCCTTTTCGTTTCATTCAGGCTACAATTCTATTGGTACCCACACCCGGGTTAGGTCTTCCCTCTTCAATAAACCCATCATCCATATCTAGAGCCATGCTAAACCAAGAGCAGACTAATCCAGTATCACACACCCAAGATCCCCGAAGCCCCATCTACGAGTGTATGGGGCTTTGGGAGAGGGAGCATCTAGCTATAGGCCATAACAGAGATGATAGTGGCATGGATTTGAGTACGAGATGTAAACATAGGCCAGGAAGAAGAAAAAAGAAAGGGTGGTAAGAGAAAGATAAGGCAGGAACAGAGGGAAAGGAACAGGAAGGGAGGCAGGAAGAGAGGGAGGAGGGCTGGCTTCAGGGTTTTGCAGTTAAGGCTACAGAGCACACTCACAGATTGAGTGGGAGATACAAAGAAATGAAAACTGAGGCTGACTTAAGCTCTGTCCTCCCCTAGCTTCTGCAGAGCTAGGGGGTCTAACTTAGATGTGGGTGAGCTTGAGAGGAGCCGTGTTGAGCACCCTCCAAATTCACATGTGGAATCCAGACTCCTGGTGACCTCAGGATATGACCATATTGGCAGATAGAACCTTTAAAGAGGCAGTGAGGTCCAAACAAGGTATTCAGAGTGGTCCTGGTGCAATAGGACTGGTGTCTCTATGAAAAGGGGCATTTGGACACACAGCAATACAGTATTGTTTAAGACGTCCAGTCTGAGGCATTTTGTATGGCAACTCTTGCAAACTAGTACGAGTACATATGGCAGAGAGAGAAATCAAGGACAGTTTTTTGAAGTGTTAAAAAGTGAAGTCAAGTGAACCTCAATGGGGAAAAAAGAGAGAGAGAGAAGAGGTTAAGCTTACACAAAGGACCTGATCTAACAGAACAGCCAGGGGAAAACTTCCCCTTCATCTAGAGCCAGAATCTGCTCACCAATAAAGATGAATATAGCCAAGAATTGCAATGTTGTTGATGCCTCAATGCTTCAGTTCTACAAAAATCCCTTTCCAGTTTTAGAGGAAGTCAAGCAAACTCAGGGACTTATTTAATGCAAATAGCCATGATAACCAACAGGAAGTCTAAACAAGAAACCCATTCTTTGTCCTTTCTGATAGTTACTGAAGACCGTGGATTAGGAAAACGAAAAGGGGGGAAGATTCAGCAGAAACCATGATGTGCACAGGGCTAGTCTTCCAGAGGCAAAGCAGGACACCTCATGAATTAATGGGGATGTTTTCTCTTACCAGGACAGGTTTTTCACCTGCAAGAGCAAGATAAGAAAGCTGATTAGAACAAGTTCGATTCTGTTTATGTATGAGCAACCAACTTGTTTTGGAAGGAAATCTTAGTAATCATTGCCTAAATGACAGAAACTAGATCAACTCCCAAGTACCTACAGTTTTAGATTATTAAATGGAAGGAAATAGATACATACTGAGAGGTGAGATCCCATAACATTTGACCGATAGGTTTCCTTGATAAGTGGGTGCTTCATTGCTTCCTGTCTACACATCTGTTTCTTGGAGGATATTATTTTTGATAGTGCTAGGGATGGAATCCAGGGCTTTCCCATGCTAGGCAAGCACTCACCACTGAGCTACACTCAGCCCTACACAACTGTTCCTGCTCTTCCTCCTGAGTGCCTCTCTTGTGCAGTCTTCCAACAAGTACCTATGGCTTTCGAGAAAGACCCCCATTATGATCTTCTGTTGGAGGTCTGTAGAGACTTGTGTGAAGATTGTATCTTATTTAAAAAAATATAACTTACATGGTCAACTAAAGTTCCCCAAGTCTCTGCTCTTTGACACAATTGTACCTCACTGAGGTGACATGGTACTGAAAACTGGCCTTTTCAGAGAGTATGAGGTGTGCATTTTATTTACATATGTTTGCATTTGGTGCAAGAATTCCTAAATCTTATTATGTATGATGCGTTTATTGATGGAAGATCCTAAAATATTCAAACCCAAACATGACAGGAGAAAACTTGTAACAAAGTGTCTGCAGTTACCTGATAAGGCAATCAGTACACCCCTTCCCTTTTCAATAACATGTCCTTAAGGAGGCCAGATTTCTTTCATTACTGTACTTGAGCCAAAAGAATATATTGCAACAAATTAAAGGCAAATGCAGATGTCAAAATCAAGCTGTTTTCTACTGTCTTCCTCCTTTAGAGATTAAGCTAGAGATTACTGAGATTTGCAAAAATGTGAAGCAGTGCCACTCTACTCAGTAATTCTTTTTGGGGGAGGTGAGAATATAGTTATTTTGCATAAGAATATTAGTTATATTAAGATATTAGTTTTAAATAATTTAATGAATGAATATTTTAAGCATTTTTAAATTTCATTTTTAGCAGCTCCCCATTTAAAACAGCATTTGAGGGTTCTAATTATCATCTAAAAGTGTAAAGTGTTCATGATATCAGTGTTTGAAAGGCACTAGATTACCTTTTTAACCCTCAAATCTAAAAGTTTACAGATCTAAAGCATGCTTAGCTCTTGCTTTGTTGCACAAGAAACAAAAGTAATTGTCTCCCACCTAAATGTTCTCCAGAGCATGGTTAGGAAGACAAGGAATATCTTCATCAAGAAAATAAATTGGTCAGCTTCTGTAGATTGTTTGGTCTGGTACAACATAGTACCATAAAGCCAGTGATTGATAGTAGAAATTTACTTCTCACAGTTCTAGAGCCTGGGACATCCCTGATCAAGGTGCCACCAATTTCCATGTCCAAGTATGTGTCACCAGTTTCTGTGTCTGCTGTGATTAAAGGCTGTGTTGAAAGAGCAGTAGGGCCTTTCTCTGGGGTCTCTTTTATAAGGCCAATCATGAGGAAAGCCTTCTGACCTCATCTCCTACTACAGATCCTACATCCTAATGCCATCACACTGAGGGGTCAGGATTTCCACATGCAGGTTTAGGGGGAACACAGACACTCAGACCACTGCAGACTTACTTGAATAACTCGCATGGTAATTAACAGTCTACACAGGAGAAATGGGTTCACTTTGGATCATGAGCAAAGGTCTGTTTAGGAAGCAGTAGGAAAGTGGGGAGCCCCATCTGCAAAGCAGGAGAGATGCCTCTCAGTTCTCTTTTGTCTGGATAACTCTGTAACCACGTAGGTGCAGCATAGAACAGGAAACCAGGGGCTGGGGATTTAGCTCAGTGGTTTCGCCGCCTGCTGCACCACCACAAGGACCAGAGTTTGATCCCCGGTACAGGGAAACCAGACCAAGGTGGCTGAGCTCTGCTTCTGGCATGAGGAAATTAAGCTTGTATTTAAAACTGAAGGCCACTGGGGCCAGGGATTTAGCTCAGTTGTTCCGCCGCTTGCCTTGCAAGTGGGAGGATCTGAGTTCGATCCTTGGTACCAAAAAAAAAAAAATGAAGGCCAGAACAATGTAAAGTCACAATGACACACTGAATGGCTTTGCTGTTACCCAGCTCTGTGATCGTGGACAAGTTTTGTAACCTCTCTGGGTTTTGATTTTTTTTTTTTCTGTAAAAGTATGAATTTGGATGATGAGGTTACCTTGAGACTGCATAGATTTTATACTTTGTAGATCTGTACTAGTACTCAAAAAGTTTTACAAAAATGGAAGTCCCCATAGCAGAATTTTACTATTTCACTGCTTTCCTCAAACCCCAAGGGTACAAATTAAAAATCTGTACAACAAATTAAGAAAATGCGACATAAGAAAAGTAGGAAAACATTTCTGCTTTTTTATAATTCTTAGGCATCTGGATAAAATTGATGCTATAAAAATGACTTTCTTTGTCATTTAGTGTTATTAGTGTCAAACCCTAAATAATGAGGAGTAATACAAAAGAAGTATGTTCCGTATTAGCAAATAAAAAGAATGTCCCAGTAGCTATTATGTGGACATTTTTAAAATATGGGCCAACCACAAAGCCCTTCATTTCATGCTTCTTTTCATGATTAGTGAGTGCTCATTTTCCCTTCAAATTAAAGAAGGAAGATTAAATTCTACATGTTGAAAGAGGAATGTGCTTTGGTTTTTACATTGTTAGTTTTCCATATCCACTATGTTCTATAGCCATTAAGTGCATTTAATCATGTTGTTATTGAGTTAAAAACTAAGCACCACTGTCCAATTTTGTAGCATGTGCTACCACTGTTGATCTGATTATGCCAGGTTGCTACGCATGAACAACATCTTACATCAATTTAGAAAATCTGATCATGTCTTTGTATGAACTAATTGTATGGGGCAAACCATTTTGAATAGATAGAAGGAGGGAAAAAAAATCACTTTCCTGGAAAAAAAGCGAAATAAAATCTGTGGAGTCACAACTGAGCATGACAGAGTCCTGAACCTGTGAAGCTGTAAACCTGTGAATCTGAGAAGCCCTTGGCTTCAACTCAGCCAAGTACTAGAACAGGAAATAACTCACCCAGGCCCCACCTCTGAGGCTATGCAGGCCTCAGACTGAAGCATCCAACCTGTTCAAGTTGGACAGGAAGTTTCTCCCCAAGAGTAGGAAGCTCAGTCCCAGCCTTCAGAGACAATATCCATGCCAGTCTCCTACAGGGGCACAGGGAGCACAGCTCTGCAGAGCAGGGCACGGTTTTTTTCTGGGAGGCAAGAGTGCAGGTGTCTGTGCCAGGAGTGTTTTGAGGCATTCTATCCTGCTTCCAGGACTCACCCTGATTCCTCCAGCCCATAAAACTGTCTCTTTTACCACCCACAAAACCCTAGGTCTCTGTGAGCCATCTTGAAAATCTTCACTTCCAAAATAAAGGTTTCTTAAATTAAATGAAAATAGCTACTGTTCAAATAATGAGCTGTGATTAAAGGCTGGGCTGGTGTTCAGTGCTATAGACACATTTATTGGAAATTTCCAGGGTCCCAGGATATCGCTTTCTGGTACTCTGACTCAGATGACTTCACATTTTCATCAGTCAGAGGGGAGACAGCTCAACATGTTAAGCCCTAGGAACACTGTAGTAAGAGACTCTTGTCAGCTCGTTTTGTCTCTACTGAGTTTAAGGATTCAAAAGCACTCTGCTTGCACCAGTTAAACCAGGTGCCAAGAGTTGTTTCTACCTGGGGTAGCAAGCAGGAAGGGATCAAGATGAACTTTCTACTGACTGTGGCTGCAAACACATACATCGTTGCAAGCAAGAAACACGTCCAAATTCCATGAGGGTAAACATGAAGGTAGGCCTCCCAGCCTGCTCTTCCTCGGGGCACAGAACAGCGGTCATTGAGAAGCAAGCGTTGGGTCAGGAAGGCTGGGGAAATGCCCCACTATAGACAGGGAGCTCATCTTTCCAGCAGCACAGCTGCCTTTTCTTGTCCATGGCGCTGGCGATGAATCAGCCAGGCTTTCCCATTGGCCAGCAGGGCTCTGCTTAGCGCGGCCACCAAGCACCGTGTGCCCACACCATGACAGTCAACCAAAGACAGAGAGCACACTTTCCTCTGAAATCATGTGAGTCTCAGAGCAGAAGTCAGAAGGTCAAGGCTGGCTACACGACATGGACTGCCACCCTCATACACAAGCATCTCCCAAATATTGGATCTAAAAGTAAAATCAGCAACCCTGAAGGAAATGAATGAAGTGAAGGAGACAGTGGTACTCAGGGAGGCCCTGTAGTACGTTCATCTCTAGGGTCTCCTGCAGGACAGAAACACTGACTCAAGAACATGATGCTTTGGAGCAAGTCTGTGATCCATAGTAACCAGCTTCCTGCTTTGAAGCAAAAGTTCCCCAAGACCCCTCTTCCTCTCATGCCCTGAAATAATCTGTGTACTGTTTACCCGGGAAGATGACGGCTTTCTCCACATACATGCCCCAGTTAAATCACCTCTGGGTCCCCCAACCCTAGCCCAGTGCTTTGAACCCAACTCAGCCTCCAGTGGCACATCTGCCTCCAGTGGAAATGGGCTGAAAACTTTACTGTGAGCCACAGGGCCGCCTTCTGTGACATGGGATATCCCTCAAATGGGAGCAGGTGCTCGCCAGTTTGTCACCTCAGGCCAGGAGAACACACTTCCGTCACTTCTTAGGGCCATGAATTTAGTGTCGTGTAGTTTGTTAGTGTAATTGAAGAAGACATGAATCCAAAGGGAAGCACTCTGCAGACTCCTGGGTGGCTCCTCAGGGCAGGGGTGGCTGTTACAGCTTGGGGAGCCTACAGGATATGGACAGTTCCCTTTACCCACTTGGATGTGATTCTCAAAATTTGGGAATATTAAGAGTTTTATGGAAAATCATTTTTTAAAATCCACAAAAGACTGAAGTTCTGTCACTTGCGATGACATGGATGACCTGAAGGACATAAGACGGACAAAGACACTCCAGCACCACACAATCTCATTTGGGGAAGCTACAAAGGCTGATCTCATAGAAGGTGAGGGCAGAGGAGGAGAGGCTGGTCCACGAGTACAGAGTCACAATTACGTCCAAGAAATGAGCTCCAGTGAGCTAGTGTGTAGAAGGGGAACTGTGGCTAAAAGTATTGCATTGAATATCTCAAAATAGCTAGAAGGGAGGACTTTGAGTGTTCTCATCACAAAGAAATGATAAGTGTGTGAGGGGACGTATCTTCCAAACACCCCGATTGGATCATGATGGCATGTTCACATGTATCAAAACATGGTATTGCATCCCATATATATGTATTGCTGCCATATGTAAATCAAAAATTGAAAAGTAAAGAAAAAACTATCCTGAAATGTTATATAGTGTATTAATTAGTGTTCACTAGAGGAACAGATTTAATATAATATACAATATATGTGTGATTATATAAAGGATTTACAAGGTGGGCTTCCAATGCTGCCTGGGGAGTCAGGGGGTGAAGAATGCAGAATGGCCATCTGTGCACTGGAGAGCTGGAGGGTCCAGTTGAAGTTTGAAGGCCTGGAGCTCACTGCAGAGTCCCTGTCCGAAAGCTGAAGGGTATGTGTCAGAAGTCTGAAAGAACTAGAATGAACGCCCAAAGGCAATGGCAAAGACAGTGCAGAAGAAACAAAGGGAAGATTTCTGTCTTCTTTCCCTTTTTATTCTGTCCAGGCTACAAGCCTATTGGTTGATGCCACTCAGTTCTTGGGTGGGTCTTCCCACCTCAGTTTGCTGGCCTACCTGTCGATCATCCAGAGACACAACCAGAACTGCATTCTATTATACATGGTTCTTAATCCATTCAAGTTGACATAAAACAATTAACAATCATATATAGTAAATACGGGTTTTCATTTTCTAGGTGGAATAATGAGCATAGAAATTGAAAATGCTACCAAACTTTAAATGTCTCTATTAAAAATTACAATATGATAAGCCTTATTATAAATAACCAATTTTCTATTTTTAAAGAACCAACTGGATGTGGGCAACATAAGGGACCTCAATAGCTGAGGGATATTGGGGGAAACATAAAGGGGAATGTGGAGTCCTTGGCACAGAGGAGCCATGAAAGAGCCAGGTCACAGCCTGGATAGATCCACAGGCCACCAGTCACAGGGGTGGTCCTCTGCTCTCCCCATCCTCTCCCTCCTCATCTACCCCATTGGCTGGTGTTTCATGGAGGTCCCAGAAATCTCTCTTTCAAGACAACTCCCCAAACAGGACTGCAGTGAGACTCACAGAATAGCAAAGTCCCCAATTTCCTTTGTTGTCACCTTTCCTTCACAAGTGCCCCAAGGCAGGCTTAAACTCATTTTTAGGACAGAAGAGTTGCATAGCCATCCAAACATAGCCAATACACACTGCTGCCCTCTGTCCCACTGCCTGTGATCTATGTGGATTGGATCTTCTGATCCACGTGGACTAGAATCCAATCCATTTGAAATTTCCAACCATGTAGAACCTGTTGCCCTTGTCCCAGCTGTTCTCCCACTAGCAATGTGAAGCCTGAGGTGTTGGTTTGAGGTTGAAGAGAGAGGAGGGAGAACGTGGAGGTGAGTGGAGGGCTTCAGATAGGATCAGGATGAGAGCAGCCCACCCCCTCCTGCAAACAGTGGACGTTGATGACAAAATGTGATGTGTGTCACAGCCACTCTCTCAGAGAGCCATCTACCCTGCACGACAAGACATGCATGACTCTTGCCATTATGATGCTCATTAGCTGTAAAATTGTCAAGTGGCAATTACCCACATTTTGGGATAGCCCAATTTTATACTGAAGCAAGACAGTCTTATTGGTCGATAATTATCTGTGTAACAATGCTCCTCTTTATGTAAGATGACAAAAAAGAGACTGGGAAAAATTCACAATGTGTGGATTATTTCACAATGTCTAATTTTATTAATAAGCAGCATATTTTACACTACAATTTCAAAGTAATGTATACACTATTGTCATTTATGTATAAACAGGTTGGGGTGGGGGTGTTTCTTAGATTGAGTTTTCTTGAGATGTAGCCAGGATGTGATAGACAGATTGGCAAGGGCAGAGACAAAGTCTTCAAAGCTCTAACAATTAGGGAGAGAATGACACTCCAGGTAATGCAGTTCTGGGTGAGTCTCTATGAATGCTGTCAACATCTTGCCTCAGACAGATGCAGAGTGTAACAGCAATAACTCATAAAAGTAATCAATGAAAACAGGTAAGGAGGTGCATGGCTGTGATGCCCACTACTCAGGAGGCTAAATGGATCCTGTCTTTGTGCAGTCTTCTGGGAGCTTGCTGCTTCCTTGGGATCACCTGCTTCGCCTCAAGCAGTGGTTTCCTGACTCCTGGTCCCTCAACTCCACAGTGGCTTCTCCAGGATGATGGGTAGTGACGCCGAGGAAAGTCATGCTAAAGCAACCCTACAGGTGAACCTCCTTTGTCTTGAGCTCCTGCATGTACCTGGGAGATGCACCCAAAGCCTGTGAGCAGTCAGTAGACGCACGTCAGAAACCAGGCAAATTTGACTTAGAATTGCTGGCTAATGTTTCCCAGGATCACTCAGGTAAAAATGGCAAATCCCAAATTCAAATTCTGACCTATCTGATGCTAATGATTCATGACCCTTAATAATAAAATGGCTTTTAGAATCACAATGGAGATAGTATAGGGAAGGTTGAGGAAAGAAGAGAGTTTCCCTTTAATGGCCAGAAGATTATTGATTAGAAAACCAGCACTGATGAAGTCCAGGATTAAAGTAGGAGATGAGAATATGGTTCTGACTTCCGGGTGAAGAATGCTGGGTAGAACAGAACCTGAGGAGCCCCAAGGACACAGGGAACCCTGGATAAAGCTGCGGTGAGCCATGAGCTTGCCGTGCTCAACCATTGCTCCCCGTGGAAGCACACAGGTTCTGTTGAGCCTCTGGTTACATTTTTATCAACAGATCAGCACACAACCTTTGCAAATGTGTCCTTCTGTTCAAAGAGACCTTACTGAGTACACCTCCTTCATTTGTTAGCATTGAACTTGGGCCCAACCTCAGCACACCTCACCTGGAATGAAGCTGATCTGATACATTTTCGCAGCCTTGTGATAATGAACACTGGATGGCACCTTAGCTCTGCATGTAGGGCCATTTTCAACAGCAAAATCACCAGAAAAAAGCATAAAACTGAGACAAACATGGCCCTAAGTAGACCACAGAGAGGACACTCGCTTACAGTAGGAGATGAACCAAGGAGGCAGTGTCGCCTGCTTCTCATCCCTGGGGACGTGCGTGTTGTGTGACTCACACATTCCCACAATGTGCGGATCTGCGAATGACCTCAAAGCCACCCTGAGAATTGACTTTGAGGTTGCAAATAGATCTTGGCAAATAGGCAGACGCAGACTGGCAAATGTGGACTCATGAATGACAAGGACCTCCTGAGTCTGCTTGGGCACCTGGTCCACCTCACAGGTCCTCAAGTAGCATCTGAACTCTTAAAGCTCAAGGAGCCATGGGGATGCCCAAGGCAAGAGAACAGTTACTCACACGTGCCAGGAAATGGTGACTAGCTTGGGAAGTCCGATTTGTTCTTCAAGTTAAAAAGTTAAATGAAGAAGATGGGGAAGAAGAAAGACATCAGCTTCATCCTTGCCGGGCAGCTCTGACTTGTCATGGTGTAGCTTGTTGACGTGTTTAATTCCCCTGTACAACTGTGTGGAAGCCTGACTTCATCCACAAGCACGTCACACTTCCTGTGAGCCACAGTGAGTGGTCAGGCGGGGTGCAGCTCCTCCCGACACCCAGGTGAACAAGGCCAAAATCACTTTTCCCGATGCCTCAGGGAGGAACGTGGCTCAGACACTCAGAAAAAGCCAGACTCCTTGTGTGTGTAGCCAGAGTCAATGAGCACTTTATTTGACCAAAGGGGAGAGTTGCAGGCAGTGTGAGCTACAAACATGGGAGAGAGACAGCAGTGGCTTGCCCACCATCTGATGCTGTAGGTGAGGGCAAGAAGTGGGACACTGCTGCAGGAAGCTCAGACTGAAATGTCCAGGCTGCTTACCAGCTGCTGAGTAAGTAAAAATATCCAATTCAGAATAAAATACTCTTCACACTTCAAAACATTCTAAATGACTTTCATTTGCTGTTTGACCAGATACCCTCTCTGAAGAATTTGCTTACGGCTTTGTTTTCCTAAGCAGCTTGAAGAAAACTCAGACAGGAACAAGGGCCGCCCTTACTCATATCACCCTGCACCTCACTGAGGTAAAGAGATCCCGTTCATCACCAGTATGGTGCATAACCTCTTTCTTCCAATGAAAAATGTACAAAAAGAAGAACCTCTGGCTGCAAAGTGGTGTGACTTTTCAATGACCTTCTAGAGCGTACCCAAACGCCATCAGAAATCACCAGTGAAAAGCACAAAAATCATCAGCAAAAACCACAATACAAGGAGTTACCTGTGAGGTCTACTTCTACTATTACTGTGTCATAGCTAAAAGTGTTTGGAAGTGTTTGAACATATTCATTGCCTTTTAAAAATATATTTAATGAGCTAAATCAGTCTTTCAAGGAAAAAGATGTGTATGCACAGGCTTATGCGTGTCCATGTGGAAGTCTGGTGTGTGTGCAAATGTGTGCATATAGATGGGAGTATGGGGCATGTGTGTGAAGAAAGATCACTTAGAGGTAGATGTAGGGAATACCATGATTTCCTGGGTAGTTTTGCACAGTGTTAGAAAAATGAGGTATGTGATTATAAAATTTTGTGATTTTTTTTTTCGTCCAAAGACTGACTCTGGCTAGGATATGTGAGGTTGTCTCCCATACCATAGCGGTATTACGGTAAAAGAACATGGCTCTCTAAGGCCACAGCTCTCAAATGTGTCCTTATTGTGTCAATCACATGTTAGCAAGGGTGTGTGTAAAGTAGCGTGAGAGTGTGAGGATTATTTGTCAAAAGTCATGTTCCTAAGAGTCTTTCTTGCTGCAGTCCTGAGCACGGTTGTCTAGACTACAGTCTCCATGCTTAAGTTTTTGAGTCCAATGTAGTTGGGGAGGACAGTGATGCTCTGTTGGGAAGGACCAAGCAGAATGCAGCTCTGTGTCTGCCTGGGTAAAGAGTGCGTCCTGCTGCCTGTGATTCGGTCCAACTCTCTGGTCCTGTTGTCCTTGCTGGAGTTAGCCTTAAGCACACAGCAAGCACAGAGGTTGATCTGCAAAGAAGTGCTTCCAAAATTCTTGGTTAAAGCCGTGCCCTTTCCCTGTGAGATAGTAAGCATATTGTGCCTTGTTTTTTAATTATAATATTTTTATCTATTCAGAGCTCAGCACATTATATAATTCAATAAATGTTGAGAATAGTCAGCAGGGCATTTTAAAATAAGAGTTGTATCTAACAAAATAAAAATTAAACAACTATTTGTCCCCCTAGACTGTATTCTGTCCTCTGAATGGTTCCATTCTGCCAAACTGGGCCTCATGGTGGGCAACACATTCAATGCTCTTCTGTTAGGTTTATTTGCTTTTGTAAAGGTTCCTACTCCGGAGGGCCTGGGGTGTTAGACTTGAAACCGCTGTGAGACATCAGTGTCTTTTGGGTGTCACCAACCCAGTTGGTCCCCAAGCAGGCCCCTTCCTGAGTGCCTCTCCAATTCCCTTGGCAGTGTGAGGGCCTGAGCTGGGCCAGAGGTGCAAATACTCATTCTTCTGTCCACCTCCTCTCTGTGCCTCCCTTCCTTTACTTGACAAAAAGTGACAAGATTGTGGGCTGCTACAGGGACTGTGATGATGCTTCCAGCACAGAGAGTATTCCTACTGTGGTTCTTTGAAAGATGATGACCACGATATGACCACGGATATTAATTAGCTACCAATTCAACTTGCATTTGGATTTAATTAACAGTCATAATGAGTGGGTTCATTACCCCTCCAATAACAACATAATTTCAGGCTAAAAAAAATCATTTCCAGGAACGTCACAATATCAACATTTTTCTGGTTCCTTCCAGCCTCCTTGTTCTGATCATGCAGTGTGAGTGTCCTCTTCATTGGTTGCCCACCCCGCCAACTCCATTTCAAGCACTTTATAGACATCGGCAGTCTCTGACTCCCAATGGTTCAATTTATGCATTTTAGAATTTGCAGTGGGACCAAAGTGATCCTTGTTCTGTAGAAACCATGCTTTGAATTGTTTTTCATTTTTTTATTAGTCCATGTTTGTGGTAATGCTCACATTTTTTGTGGGGAGCTGGTAAGTGTCCATAACACATCTTAATTCCCTTTTCATCCCCTTCCTTCCCCTTTCTCCTCCCTCCTGCCATCTCTTGATTCCCTTTCCATTTGAGAAAGATCTAGCTCCCTGCTTCCTATTATTTATCCTTTTTTTACTGTTTATTTATAATTTGAGTTTCTCATACAAGAGAAACCATGTGATATTTTGATATTTATCTTCTGTGTCTGATTTATATCACTTAACCTTATGATCTTGAGGTGCATTCATTTTCCTACAAGTGACTCAAGTTTATCCTTCTTAACAGCAGACTAGTACCCCACTGTATGTAAATATCACATTTTCCTTATCCATTCATCTGCTGATGGAATATAGGCTGCTTCTAAGATTTAGCTATTATGTGTTATGATGCTATAAACACAGGTATGCATGGATCACTGTAATATGATGTCTTTAACTCTTTCAGGAAGATACCTAGAAGGAGGATAGCTGAAATGGAATTCTAGTTTTAGTTTTTTGAGGAATTTCCATAGTGGTTGTTTTGAATTCTGATCTTTAATCAGGTAAGCAATAAGTGGTAAGGTTCTCTCTTAAGATGCTGGGGTCAGCAGCAAACTGTAGCCCCTAGGCAGCCCTCAATCCAAAGTGTGACCAGGGCTGCTCTGCAGTACTCTGTGCTTCTAGGCCAGGGTGCAATAGGACAGGACAGCAGAGGCATTGGGCTCAGGACATTTTCAACTTCCTTGCCTCATCTGCCAGAGCAAGTCTGGGGCATTTTTAACCTGGCCTTCTTATTCCCATCCTGTGCCTGTGTACAGCCCCAGGAAGAAGGCTTCGGTCTGTCCTTTTCATTTGGTGGTGGCAGTTTGTGCCATGTAAATTGTCCCTCAAGTGTCCAATCCAATCATCATGCCTTATTGATGTTTCTCAGGGCTGGCTGTCCCCCAGTGCATGTGTCCTAGGTGGTCTCTGCAAAGACCCTCTTAAATAGTGCATGGTATGAAGCAGAGGCAGCCATGCCAGGTATTGATCTGTAGCCCCCTGTATAATTCTGAGAGCTGATATCCTCCTCTCAGGGTCTTTCCTCCCCTCTGTTCTCGGGGGCCTCAGGAGAGCTGTGGCACTGTGGAGGGGACCCCACCACCAAAAAACCAAAGGTGGTTCCCTGCCTCTCAGCACTAAACAGATAGAACTGAAGTTATGTCTGGGCAGGTGACTGTCTAGACATAATCACACATGACCGATGGTCACAGAGAGCTGTGACTAGTGGGAGCCACATCCAAATGCCATGAGTTCCTGGGACATCTTGGGCCAGGGAGCAGAGGCATCCAGGATGAGAACACGAACTTTGGCTCACTGTGATTTCAGGATAGCAGGGGCACTGCTCTGCTGGTGGGGACACTTGACATCCTGTCCCTAGCCCCTGCCCTACCATGCAGCACAGGTGACATTTGGAGCGAGCCCTCTAGGACTGAGACCTGGCTTCTGCCCGTGCTCTGCCCGCTGGTCCGCATGACCCTGCCCACCCCACTGTGTTCCCTTCTTTTACTCACTGGCGAGGAGGAACAGAGGGCAGTGTTTGAGTATGGAGTCTGCTGCCACAGGTCTGGACTGGTGCTGCTGTGCTGTCTTGAGCAAGATATTTCAACTTTCTCTGCCTCCGTTAGCCCAGTTGTAAAGCAAGGGTCATAATGATGCACTTCAGAGGGCTATTGCAAGAATAAGTGAGTAGCTATCAGAATGCCTGACCATAGCACATGTTAGTTTAGCCATCATTACCATCACTGTTGTGTTCACCAAGAGTTTACAAAAGCAAAGCCACCTTTATGCTTTAGGGTAGACAATGAGTGTTCAAACACGGCTCCCTTCTTCAACAAAATTCCTCTCCATTTGAGGCAAACAGTAATAGAGTAACAGAAAGCATCAATTATCTTTCTTGTGGCCCTCTTTAGCACAAGGTACCAGGGGAAGCCAGTAACAGGGAGGGTGCTGGGGACTCAGGCTGCATGGATGGATGTGAACATTGCTTGGATGGTTGAGGGTCATAGATGTAACCACAGGCGGTACCAGTACTATATCTGTGGACTGAGGATGGGGTATTGCACACTAGCTGGTGGCACACGTGACTTTACTCTGATTCTGCCGTCAAAGCCCTCTTTGCAGGACTATGGTGCAAAACAACCTCTCAGGGTTCAAAGCTTGCACATCCTGCTGCATATGGCATAGTACCTCTCAGATTGTTTCCCGAGTCCTCACATTGTTCCTGTTGCATAAGCACACATGACAAGAGTTATTCCTGTTTGACAAAGGACCCTGAGCCTACCAAACCGCCTCATTTTCTCATTCAACTGAAGAGGAAGTAGCACTATTTTCTCCAGCTCTTGGCCTCGAGACTGTGGTGAGGCACCCGTGACAGTCCATCTTTGCTAATTTATAGCCCAAGGCAGTGATTACTACTAGATTCTACCAGAAACATGAACAACCTACAGAAATGGGGGAGTCCTACAAATCTCAACTTGTTAATTATATTTCTAAAATTAAAAATAGCTAAAGAAACCAAAAGCATTGAAAACAGGGCCCAGATACTTACAAACTGATGTTCACCAAAGCATTATTAACAACAGGCAAATGGTGGAAACAACCAACAGGTCTATCAGTTGATGAACAGATTCACAAAATATGATACAGAAACACAATAGAATATTACTCACCCATAAAAATGACTTTGATTTATGTTACAACATGGATGCACCTTAAAAACACTATGCCCCTTGAAACAGGATAAATATTGTGAGTCCACATCTATGAAATTTCTAGAATAGACAAATTTATAGAGATAAATTCACAGAAACAAATTCATAGAGACAGAAAGTAGATTACAGATTACTAAGGGCTGGAGCAGGGAGGAAATGGAGAGTTATTATTTAAAGGCTAAAAATTTTGTGTTTGGAAGAAAATGTTTTAAGAATAGTGGAGATTTTGGCCGGGGATTTAGCTCAGTGGTTTTGCCACCTGCTGCACAAGCACAAGGACCCAAGTTTGATCCCCGGCACCAAAAAAAAAAAAAAAAAAGAATAGTGGAGATTCTTGCACAATATTGTAAATGTACGCACTGCCCCTGAATTGTTATTTGCCACTAAAATGGTAACTTTTGTTAAATTATGAAAACACAGTTGTAGCTAAGTTTCTATGAAGAAATGGCTGAAAAATCTGAGAGACCACAATATGCACCCTAAGGAACATTATCAGTCGAAGGAGGTGTGATAGGTTTTGCATTTTCAGCACACAGAAAACTGTATTTCTATCACAAAGCAGAGGTATCCATTTTAATTCCACAGCTGTGCATTTGTTAAATACATGTAGAGGCACGACGGGCCTAGACTATGGAAAGACAGTCTGTAAAGAGATAACTATTGCATTTTTTGCAAGAAAACCTTGGTGCATTTTTCATTCTGACGAACTGGTGGTAAGGTGGATGAGAAGCCTCATTGCTGAGCTTATTTCTCCTTACTTTCTTGATAATCATTTGTATTCTATTTTTTCCCTGTCATACTGAAATATACCTTGAAGAAAATAAGCTAATTCCATAATTTTGTTTTTTAAATACCATGCTCTTGATCTATCGGCGTAGTACTTCATGGCTCGTGTGCCACATCCTGGGAAAGGGGAGAGGGGAGTCCCAGGTCCCTGAAGTGGAACAGAGCACTTGCACTTGCACTAAGGACTGCTTGGCATGCACTGAGACAGAACAAGTCTACCTACTGACAAGGAAAGAAGAGCAAATGACTGGGAGAAGCAGAGAGGGGGAAGCCAGTGGTTTGCCTTGTGGGGTGACAGGCCCGCCCATCTGTGTGCCCCCAGAGCAGGCAGGGTCTATGGAGTGGGCAGGGTCACCACGGGTCCCGACCAGCCCGGCCCAGTGCAAAAGGCCCCCACTTAGCACTGACACCTCTGGCCTAGGTAATGTCCCATCGGCTGTCTTCAGCTGGTGTATCTCATGCCCCCATCTTCTGCCATTGCTGTCCATTTCCCAAGAATTCTGTCCCAAGGAAAAGCAAAACAATAAACCCAGGGCCAAGGGAGGGACAGGATCAGGACCAGGCTGTGGCGTCCACCTGCTTGGCTGGCAGAGACCACAGCTCGGCCACACTCCGGAGCTGGACTGCACAGGCTGCAGGAGGGCGCTGGTCACTTCCCACCATCCTGGTGACACAGGATCGCCCAGTTGCCGGGAGGAAGGTCCTGGAGGACATTGTGGTGCTACAACACATCCCATCTCACGGTCTCTTCAGAGCTTTGGAGGGCTTGCTCATTCTGCAATAGTTTTTTCTCTACAGAAAAATAAGTCTGGCAAAGAGGCAGAAGTCGCTGTGCCCAGAGGTTCACGACATGTCCCAGTGTCCCCTACAAAGTGGTTCCCCAGCCACAAGGCAGACCGAGAAGACCCAGTGCTGTTGCTGGTGAACACAGCAATTGCTGTGTGCTGCCTGAACTCACAAGTGGCCTCCTCTGGCTTCTGAGTCACTTCCTGTAGAGCTGTCCAGCAGGAGGTTCCTTCTCCACTAACTCTTCAGTGCCGGGGAGACCAGGGAGGTGGGCGGCAGAGGACAAGAACTTTAAGGACAGATTTATAGGCCAGTGATGACGTTTGGAGCTAGGACAGGAGAGTGGGTGTGGCTGAACCCTCCTGGCTGAGGGAATCAGGGTCCCACATCATCTTCTGCATAGGGGTGCAGGAGAGGCCACCCAGATCCCCTGGTGGAGGGAGGGCAGCAGTGTCTGGAGGACTCTAGGTGAATCTCAGAGCCCTTGCTGTGCTGCTCACTGTTTGGCCTTAGGCCCCAAGTGTGAGCTTTCTGTGTCCCTGCCTTTAATAGTTCATCTCTAGGAAAAGAGAGATGATATGTTCATGGCCACTTCTTAAACAGCTTTGAAGAGCTGTAATAGAGAAAGCAATTTATAAGATGTCCTCCACATGGGAAACTGTAGTTTCTACAGAGAAACTGATCTGCAAGGTGATTCTCTGCATTTTGGGTTTTGTAAGTGGCAGGAAAGAAAGGCTCTGGAGAGTGAATAATTCAGTTGATACTTATTGAGCACCTAGTACAATTCAGGCACTGTTTCCAGCACTTGAGCAGTATTAATGAAAACCAAAAGCAGACCTGAGTTCCTGCCCTTGTTGCACTGATATTGTAGTGGACATTTTAAAAGAGCTCCTTGAACAAATGGGAAATGGCAGGGAAAGTTACAGACCATGGAAATCACGAGCCAGGGAGTACACAAACATCAGCTTCAGGAATGGTTTATTTTAAAAATTAGGGTATGTGGCCAGGCTTCGGTGCTCTGAGCCAGACTGAGTCACCTTCCTTTGTCCCTGTTAAGTTAAAAAACTGAGAGGTGGAAGGAGTGGGGACAAGCTAGAAGGGAGGCTGTGGTGTGCCAGAAAGGGCACTGGAGGGCAGAGAGCAGAGCAAAGCGGGAGCTGAAGAAAGACAGGAAAAATAAACATGTGAAAGAAAGGGGCCTCCAGAGGCAGAAAGTTAGGGAAAGAAGGGTTCAACAAGCAGCCTCAGAGCTGAATAAAAGGCAGCAGCTCACCACCAAGGCAGAAAACTACATCCTAGACTTGGTGAGTCCCCAGCCTAGGTAGCTGTGGATAAACACACAGAGTACAGATGTGTAGTCATGGAGGCACAAGGGGACCGGGCCAGTTCCCCATCAGAGCCTGACCGCGACCCTGTGGAGCACAAGGACAGCTGAGCCAGGGTGCACTGAGCAGTTCAGTGCTCTGATGTCTTCCGTGACCCCACATCTTTAGGGAACACCCAGTAGGCTAAGTACAGGTGCAGGCTAGAAATGTAGCAAGGAACAAGTCTGGCAGATTCCTGCCCCGGTGGAACCCAGAGTAGGGCAATAAAACAAGAGTCAGGGAGCAGGAGACGACTCGTCTGACCACAAACCTCCTATGGAAATAGCAGACCCCACAGTAAAGCCCGAAGGGACCAGCTGCGCAACTGCTGTGGAACTCCTGTACATGTCTGGTCTTGCCCCACAACCCAGCCCCAGCCCAGTGTGAAAGCAGAGCCTGAATCCCAACCTAGACATCTGAACCCTGGCTCAGTCCCACCCCAAGGCGCCAAGCTGGACAGGAGAATTAACATAAGCATCCCAGCAGCTGGTGGGTGAGAAATGATGATTGGAGGAAAATACAACATTGGATGGAGCAGCCAGATGGGAGACGATGTGGAGGAATAACTGAGCTGTGACCTCTGTGGTGCGTTCCTGTCCTTACAAAATACCATGCTCTCCCTGGGCTGGGCCACTGCCAGGGAAAGGTACAGTGAAAGGTAAAAATAAGTGATGGACTATCTCCTCTCGGGTGTACCCTGATTCAATTTTTAATTTCTCTTTTTTATCCACGTCTACTGTTTTACTTTAGGCACTTCTCATTTCGTGCTTGAATTACTCCCCAACTTCCTAAACCGTCCTCTTTTACCCAGTCCATTTTCTACACTCTGAGAAGAGACCTTTCCAAATGGCAAGATCTGCTCATGACATTTTATTGCCTAAAATTTTCCCATTATCTTCAAGGAAGAGTTTGTTCCTTAATGAAGGGTTGTTCCGCACCCTGTTGGCCTCTCTGAATTCATGTGGGGGCTCCAGGTGACAGTCCCAGGCCTGAGCATCCTGTGGCACTTGTCGTGCAGCATTCGAGAAGCTCAGGTGAGCTGCTCTGTGCACAGACCTATCTCAGTGCTCACCGGAGCTGCTGTCTTCATTGCCTGGTTTGTCTCCCCATTAACCTGAGGTCCCTCAAGGTCAGGGGTTGGACTTCTGTGTTTCTATTTCCCCACTGTCTAAAAAGTACACCTAGAAGGTAGTAGATGCTCAAGAAATGGGAATTAAATGAGAGAAAAATATGGGTAACCAAGCAGGAATCCAATAACAATCTCTTGTTTAGGGATGGAGTCAAACCCTCAGAAAATTGAGAAATAATGTGAGTTTGGGGACCTGAACTTGTTTATAGGCAGCCTCTCCAGCCCCAACCCCCAATCCTGTGTGAATTCCACCTGACCCCAGGCTAAGGGGTCACCGGGATGGAGAGAAGCCTTAGGAATCAGCATTGGTCCCTCTGGGGACCTTTCCCTGGCTCCTTCCTGTAACCAGCATGAGATCAGAAAGCAGCTTTTCAACTTCCTATGAAAATCGGGCCCTCAGTCTGTACCTATCCTCAGATGCAGGCTAGGGCCACTTTACTTCGGTTCATTTTACTTTGCAGAAAAATTCTGCATTCCAGTGCTCTGGATATAGCTAGCTTTTGTAAGGACACAGCCCCCTGAAAGTGGGAATGGAAGGGCCCCCAGGAGCTGGGGCCACTCCAGGCCCAGCTGGTCCTGTCCCATCTCCCTCCTAACAGCGAGATAGCCCTTTCTTTCATTTTCTTTCTTTCTTGTTTCTTTTTCCTTCCTTTTTTGTTTGCTTTCGTCCTTCCTTCTTTCCTTCCTCCCTTCCTTTTTTCTTTTCTTTTTAATTTTTTGGAACACCGAAAGATGAACCTAGGGCCTTCACATTGAGCTACATCCCCAGCATTTATATTTATTTCTTAAAATTTTGAGACAGTGTCTCACTAAGTTGTTAATTTGCCCAGGCTGGGCTCAAATTTAAAATTTTCCTGCCCCAGCTTCCCAAATGCTTGCCTTACAGGTGGGCACCACCCTAAGTAGTCCCCATGTGCTTTCTTCCCTGAGCCTGTAGAATGTCCTCAGCCATCTCTGTTGCCTTGATATCTATTCCTGAAAGCCTGGATGCTCCCTTCTGACTTTTCACCTTTAGTCTGCCCACAAGCCACTACCAGAGCCCTGGTTTCCTCAAGTTCTGGAGAGGGGAAGTGAGATTATCCCTCCTCATCCTTTCACATTGACCCTATGCCTACAGCTTCCTCTGGAGTCACCATCTTCATCTTGTCCTACAAGGAAGATGCCAAGATGGGTTCTGCCCAGAGGAATTTAGCTGGACCTTTCAGGCATTTCCATGAGAGCATAAACACTCCAGAGAGGGAAAGTACATTCGTCCATCCCCAAGCGCTCCAGTGTGACCAAGTGCCAACTCCAGTTCCTTCTCAGAGGTCAGGGGACCCCACGCCCAGCAAGAAATGGCACTTCACTAAACTTACCATACAAGGGCTCCTGAAGGCAGTGAGGATGGCAAAGGAAGGTGGAGCCCTCTGGAAATGACATTCCTGGATTTCCTCAAGTTAGTCCTTCCAGTAACCTTGCTAATTTGATCCATGCATGGCTCTCAATGCTGATTCATAAGGACATGCGGGGTGACTTCTGCCTGTGTCAATTCTTTTGTGATCCATAGGCTTTGTGAATGACACCTATCTGTAGAACTTAACAAGGGTGATGGAAAATGCAGTGAGTGTTTAAATTTAAAAAAAAATTACTATAAAAAACAGTTTTCCAAGCATGGTGGGATGAGTGTGTTCCAAGTGAGAGAAAGTGTTTTGAATATTTTGAGCAGGATTAATGGCAACATGTCTTTTACTATGATGAATGTTTTCATTTTGACATTCACCATAGTTCTTGATCAACCATTTATGACACTTTCTATCAAATGAAAATATCATCGTGCCTCCTCATCCACTTTATTCACTGGACCTGGCACTGTGAGACTTCTGGCTCTTCCCCAAAGTCAAAATGACCAAGAAATGTCATGTTTTGAATCATTTCTGGACATCAGGGCAGCCAGGACAGCACAACTGACAGTGAGGAAAGAGAACTTCAAAACTGATTTAGGAAGTGGCAAGAAAAATGGGATGAGTATGTTAAAAGCCAGAAGGGGGATTTTGAGGGGGACTTGTGGCAATGTGCCTTTTACTGTAATATTCTTTTAAAGTTAAACCTTCACCATATATTTTGATCATACTTCACAGCACAACCATGTCTAGCATTTCACTGGTAATCTCCTTTCAAAAAGGCTTCACAAAATAATACCTTTATAGAGAGCTATGGCACTAATATTTTCTATTTCATTCTACTCTCTTTTAATGCTGGCTTGATGCAATAAGGGAAAGAGTAAGTTAATTTTGCAGTATAAATCTCATCTTGTTTATTGTCTCAGAATGGTGGTTGTCTCCGCTTGCTTGTCCTATGCTTCCTACTAATAGTTATCTTTTCTGTTTCTTATGGGGCTGGTAGAGGTTCAACCTTCCCATCTCTTACCCATTTTTCCACGTAAGATATATTCTTTTCTAGTTGATAGGCTGGGCTCCAATTCATAAGAATTTTCATTTAGTTCTAATTTTCATCAGAAAAGGCTCTTAAAGAGATAAGCCATATATAGTTTAGGCACCTTCCTAGGGGTTGATGAGGTCCTTCATGGGAGGCATTTCCATCTCCCCCCTCCTTGTCCTTTCTCCTGTCAGACGCTGTACTCCACTTCTCGACCTTTTGGCTAAGATCAAGTGTAGAAGCTGTCCTCCACCAAGGGCTCCCCAGGCTTCCTGCTGGAAAGTGCCTGGCTCTAGAGCTCTGGAACTCATGCCAAGGAGGCAACAGTGGAGTCCAGGCTATGGGATGAAATCACGGTTGGTGGAGCTGGAGCTCCAAGTTCTGGCAAAGCCCCTCCTCCCAACCCCTTCATGCTGGAGCCTGCAAGAGGGGCTCTCTGTCTGGCACAACACGACAAAATGAGACTGGTGGAGTCTCTACAGTAACACTGCCCTTTCCTGTTCTGTCTCCACTGTCCCAAGGACACCTGCAGGAATGTTTTCTAGTTCATATTGGCCACTCTAGGTGATTGGGAGACTGTGTCCGTCTGAGCCGGCGTGGTTCCCGAGGAACTCTGTGTTGTGATTCTGCCTGCATTTCTTTGCAGATAGGGCACTGCCTAAAATGAAAGGCCTAGTCCTGACCTCTCTTGGAGATACTCATGGGGAGACACTCCTATCTTTTGACCTCAGTCCCAGCAACACTCAGGTTTCCCACGGCCCCCTCCTGACATGCACCTCTTTCTATTGCTTCTGAGTGCTGAGTCCTGGGAATGGACAGATGAGAAAGCCATGCCCTGCTGGAGATCTCAGCCTAGGGGTGAGCAGGGACATTGCTAGGTTCTCACCTTGTGACTTTGGACTCTCATTTAACCCTGACACTGTTCTCCAAGCCACTGAGACCTGGACCCTACATTGTTTACTCAGCTGGTGAGCTAAAGCACTTCCCATTTGCTCACAATAAATTATTCTGGCCTAAAGCTCCTTCCTTTAAGTGAAAGACAAAGCTTCATCATATGTAGCCTCTACTGTGGAGGAACCATGAAGGAGCCAGGACACCAGGCAGAGGGGTGACACTGTAAGGGACATGAAAAGTGTGATGGGAAAACGATGAGGCAAGAGTCAGGCCTATGGGGGCTGTGCGTAGAAGGTTACATTTGAGTTGAGTATTGAAGGATTCGTAGGAGCTTGCCACGACAAAGAAGTTGGGCACAGAGCTGGTGTTAAAGGCCATGGTAGGAAGGTGGGATTTTATAAACACTCTGATAAACACTTTTGTTTTCATAGTGGCTTCCTGGAGAAACTGCTACATGTTTTCTACTACTTCCTTGTATCTTCAGTGTTGAGTAGCCCATTTAAATGTCATTTGCACAAATCCCCAAAGCCAAATCAGATGCATTCCACAAAGTTAGGCAACAGGGACTGTATTGACTGAGCCTTCACTGGGAATTTCCTGCTTGCATTTGCTCATTGATTTATTGTGTGTTGGAAATGAAGCAGAAAGGCTGGGGGACCTCATACCTAAGATGCTCTCCTGTGTTGTTTATGGACACTCCTCTGGGCTTCAATCCTCTTGGTGAACATGAGGAGTAGTCTAGGAAGCAACTCCTCTGGGACATCTTTCCTGAAATGCCCTTGAACCCAACTCGGCCATCGAAACCCCTGGGCTACCCCAAAACATGTGTCCCCAAACAGCATGAGAGCTGGTACCAAAAAAGGGCTGATTGAACAGGCCCAGACCCATCAGCAAGGGGCATTAAAAATCATAAACATGACATCTGTCACGATGCTAGTGCCAAGGTCATCTGGCAGCATGAGGAGCGCAAGGATGTGTGAACAGTGTTGTGGCATCAATGGCTGACCACCCAGGCACCATGGACCCCTGCTCTTCCCATGTGCCCAAAAGGGTAAGATGGCTCAGAGCCAGGCAGGAGAAGCAGAGCATGAGGGAAATTACACTGCTTTGGGCTGAAACATGGAAATTTTACAGCACAGTTCCCACAATAGTATCACGCCATTAATATCCCACTTGGTTCCCTCTCAGGTCGAATGGAAACTGCCATCCAAAAGCTGGGGTGTAGAGCTGGATGTGAGTGGATTTCAAACCCATTTGCAAAATAGTATGCTTTAGACAGTTATCAATGCGGGCATATCTATCTGGACTCACAAGATGAAATTCTGAGCTGGAAGGCCATTTAGGAAACACCTCATCTAAAGAGTGTAGCATGGTGCAGGGGAATGGGAGTCAGACTTACGCCAGGAGCTGTGTGATCTGGGGCAGCCATGTACCCCTCTGAGCCCCTCTTATCTTATGCATAGATGATGAGTGACAACAGCTGCTTCCTAGTGTTGCTGTGAGGGTTACACAGGACAGGACCAGTGGTGATATGTTTTATGTTGACTTCCTCTACCTCACTTATGTGCAGGAACTGAGATTTGGAGAAGCAGGTTCATAGCACCTGGTCACATGGTCCAAGCAAGGAGACCCCCCCCTTTTTCCTTCATTCTTTCCTTTCTTGCTTGCTCTATTCCTCCCTTTCTTCCTACCCACCTCCTTTTCCTTTTTATCTGCCTTTCCTCTACCTACCATCAGCATACATTATAGTATGCTTGCCAAGTACCTTTTATTTGTATTTTTGCAAAATGCATATCTTATATGAATGCATTTTTTTTCTTAAACGGCCTGACATCTCAGAATTCCACCTTGTGAGTCCAGGTTGACATGCCAGGGTTGATAATTAACTGTCGAAACACATGCTTTGTGTGCATATGCATTTACTTATATATATTTATAGTTTTTTACTTTCTCCCTTAAGCACTGGACTTCCAGTCCATCCATACTCTCTGTGTGCACAGAATCTGTGGCTTTTAAGGGCAGCTAGGTGTTGCCTGGTATGTGGCCCTGCTCTGGTACACACACTTGCCCATGAGGATGGACACCCGGTGGCTTCTGCCCCCCATTCCCTTGCATCCGAGGCATGACCAAAGGCACAGATTACAGGTTTCCCTCTCCTACTAGCCTGTAGGTGCAACTGCAGATTTGCTGACCTTATGCACAAAGCAAGCAACTCACCTGTCATAGTGTCTCAGTGAACAGACAGCCTTGGTGCCCCAGGCAGCTAGGCACCTTAGCTCAGGCCAAGCCCGGGGTGGTGGGACCCCAGCAACAGTCATAGCCTCAGCTGTGACACCATAGTGGTGCTGGCTCATCTCCTACGGGTTGTAGAAAGTAAGGGAAGTGCCCTTCAGGAAAAAGAGTGCTGAACCCTTAGCATGTGATATGTAATGGAAGATGCCACATTACTTACTTACTCAGACAGATGTCTGGGAGCACTTCTTGGCAGTTGGTGAGGGTTTGGCAAACCATTTGAACCTTTTCAGGATTTCCTAAATCAGCGCTAGACGCAGAGCACTTGGCACAAGAGCAGGTGGCCTTGTTACTGCTGTCATCTTCTTTGAGGCAGTCAGCACACCATCCCCTTCCCTAAGTATAGGCGGTGGCAGTTCCCCATTCCTGGGACAGGGCCCTGGGAGAGGATCCATCATGTTACCTGCCTGGCCTGACTGTATTCACCCAAGCGCCAAGGAACTCTGTGGGGTGTGAACAAAAAATTCAGTGGATGTTTAAATTTTAAAACTTTTATTATAGTGAAAGACGCACTGCTATTCATCCCCCTCAGAATACTTCTCCTCATTTTCAGCAACTTATTCCATGATTCTTACCACTTTCTGCAGCAGTTCTGGAGGTCTTTCCTGAATGTCTTTAGCTGCGCTCTCATGACTGCTTTGATGTCCTCAACTGGTCCAAAAGGTTTCCCTTTCATGGTCATTTTGACTTTGGGGAAGAGCCAGAATTTGCACAGGGTGCCAGATCTGATGAAGAAGGTGGATGAAGACACAGTATCATGCTTTTATGAGGCTGCCTTTCTGTTGGATGGCACTCAGCAAGCAGCAGTTGCTGTATTTTTATCAGACCACCTAAAGATACCCAGAAAACAGAACTTCCAGAAGTGGTCCATAAAGTGGCAAGAACGATGGGTTAAGTGTATTGTAAGGGGGGGAGTGTGTATAAGGGGAAGGATTGATTGGGATTAATGGCAATGTGTCTTTTACTGTAATGACTTTTTACATTCCCTGTGTGTTTCAATCATACCTCATAGTTACATTTATACATGCTGCTTTTCAGAAACTTAGCTATATGTTCTTTTCCTTTCATCTGCACAACCCTGGGGGAAATGTGTCCTATATTTGCCCACTGTGAACTTATCCCCTGATGAATGGCTCTTGGATGATGCTGCTGATAGCACACAAGAAAGAACACAGAGTCTGACCTCAAGGAGAGGAATCTTCAGACCTCTTGGCCTGGGAAGATAAACTGAAGTACAGAATATGCCCTTTGGAGGAACACTGACTAATTTTAAAATATGACTAAAAAGCGATCCTTTTTTAATTTAACTGTGGTAATAAGACTTCTTTAGGATTTACCCTGTTAATTGGTTTTTAACCATACAGACAGTTACAGCTTCATTTACTACAGGCTCAGTACTGTTGAGCAGATCTCTAGAACTTGTTCATCTTGCAGAATTGAGACCTTGTGCCTGTTCAGTGGCAACCCACCCCCGCCCCCGCTTGTGGCCACCAGCGCATCACTCTCTGCCCTACTGCTTCCCAGAGTAGCACCTGCAAGAACACCACCTACAAGGACAGGATTTCTCCTCTCTGCCTGGCTTACTACACTTAGCACAATATCCTCCAGCTGGATGTAAGGCATACAGAAGGCAGGACTTCCTGGCCCTTTGCCTTTCTGAGCAGTCAGAGTCAAGTGTGCAGAAAAGCTGGGGACCTGAGGCCTGAAAGTCCCAGGGAAAGGCTGCGGGTGGGACCATCTGGCCAGGCCTCCGGAAGTGACTCTCAGACATTCCCACCTTGTGGCTGATGACAGAGTTGATGCGTGTAGGGTGTGGCGAGCCCAGGGACAGGGCTTGGCCGGGCAGACTCTGATGAGCTCTGAGCCCTGGAGGACCTCCCTTGGAAGTGCCATACATGATCTCACAAATGTGGCAGATTTTGCATTAGATCTGGATTTACTTTGTGTGAAATAATATTTTAAGCTTTTTACTGAGGAGTAAAAGGGGAGGGGCTTTCTTATATCCCCTACCATGGACAGCTGAGCATCCTGGGTTTAGATCAAGATCCTAGGAACTTGGCGGAGACAATCTGCACCCCCTTCACACCTTCACCCCTCTGTCTGGGGCTGTCCCTGCTCTTGTATACCAGTCCCCTGCCTCAAGGAGCCAGAAGTGGATCTTTTCAGAGCTGTCAGCAGATGGCAGCCCCAGATGTGACCCAGCCTGGGTTTCTAAACTGAAGAGGAATCTCAGGGACTGAGCAGTCCTGAGACCCAATAAGGTAGACAGCGTAGGAACACTGGAGCTGCTGATTCCCAGGAGCTATGTTTCCGTGTGAGGGGCTGGGGTGGCTCACCTTGCCATCCAGCCCTCCTTTTCCAGTCTCTGCCCCCTCTGCTCCTGGACCTCAGTGGCAGGCTTTCTAGTGATCTCATGCCACAGTGGCTTCCAGGGCCAGAGATGAGACCAGGTTGTCCCCAGGCACCTTTCTCATATAAGATAGAGATTTGTGAAGCCCCAAGAGCTGCCACTGTGGCCTGGCACCTGCTCTTCAGCCAGCACTGATAACCTCTTGGGTTCCAGGTATCCTAGCAGGCAGGCCACGGAGATGAGCAAGCCAGGACCCACATCCCTGCTGGAACCCTAACCCCCTGAGTCTCCAGTCCTGCAAGAAGTCAAACCCAATCTAGCCAGAGTGAAACACAAGCCTTCCCAGGGTGGCAGGGGTTTTGCATGGCATTTTCTTTCTTATATCTTGGCCACACCGTGTGAGCTACCAGCTGTCCATCCAGACCTCTGAGAACCTGTGCCAAGTAAACACTCAGAGCGGAATTAAGTGCAGGCTGTGGCGGAGGTGGCAGCCCCTCTGCTATGATTTCCATCCATCAGTAACCTCCAAAGACAGACACAATGTCTCAGATTGTGCCAAGTTCTCTGATTTTGTAACGTGATGGGCCTGGGGGGCACTGGTATGGAGCTGAGCCACGGGAAGGCTTCTCTTAAGCACCTGTTAAGCGGACACACATCTATTTCACTTCTCTTTTCAGAACTACACTAGGCTTCATACAGGTGCAAAGAACATACCAATCAATTCAGGCCCTAGCCTGAAGGACTCATCAGTGAGAGTACTTATTAGTAACTGTATGCAGATGGCCAGGCTGTCCCCAGTCAGTGAATGCCTGTCACTAAGAGAGGTTCCAGGGAAGGAGCTAGAGGGGTCCTGGGCATCCCGCCCCAGTCTCTGGAGGACTAGCAGACAGTCCTACTTGCAGCTAATGGGCTGATGCTGCTTTCCCTGGAGTTCCCCACATATATATCTCACTCACTAACCTGTGCTCAGGTGCCAGCAATGGAGCCCAGGAGGGCAGGAGCCCCCAGTCACTTGCTGCCTGCTCACTCCTCTAGCGCAGGGTGCAGCAAGCTCACCACCCAGGCTGGGTTCTTCTCCTTTCCTCTTTTTCAGTCAGAAGACACCTTAAGGTCCTGATCGAATTTCTTAGAAACATATAGATTCACTGACTAAAGATGGAACCTAAGTTTTCTGAATTGTCAGGAAAATAAAGACCAAGATTGCAACAGCCCACGCTCCTGCAAAACCCACTGGGCACGAGGAAAGCCTGTCTTAAGGGAGGGGGGCACCGACCCAGGGCTTCCCAAATGCACCTCGCAATGCAATTTGCAGCGGGAACGACAAAGGCCGCCCCCACCCCCGCCACTCTGTGCTGATGCCCTGGTGTGTGTTGGGGACTAGCACATGGGCTCAGCCTCCTGGGCACACGTGGGGCCAAGGCTTCAGGTGCGTGGGCACGTGTTCTCGGCCAGCCGGCAACCCCCGCACGGTCCCCTCAGCTGTCCCCCGCCCCACCAGAGCGCGGCCCGAGCATGCGCCATGCACGGCCAGGAGGCGGCAGGAGGCAGCGCGCCTCACTGGGGCCCTTCCCGCAACCAGCCACCGGCTGCCCGTTGCTAAGCAGTTATTGTTTCTGTGGCGATTGCAGAGGCTGTTGCTAATTGGAGAAGCCCCGCGAAGCAGCAGAGGCATCTTTCCGCTTCGTATCCTCTCTGCTCTTGGCATTGCAAGAGCAAACTAGGCTGGTCCACCCCTGCGCCCTCCCCCACGAGCCCCAAAATAGCCCTGCGATCGGAAGTATGGACTAGCCTTGCACTCCGCTTCCTCTCCCTGCTGTTCTGAGGCTGGTGGCTCCAAACTCACTGTCAGAGCCCACCTGGCCCTACGGTGGCCACGAGCACCCTGGACAGAGGGACAGACCATGACCACTGCCAAGGAGTCCAGCGCCTCGGGGAAATCCGTGCAACAGCAGGAGCAGGTAATGCCTGGTGTGTGTGTGTGTGTGTGTGTGTGTGTGTGTGCGCGCGCGTGTGTGTTCCTTGGATGCTTTGGTGTTTGCTATAGCTGTGGCCCCCTGCCTGGACCACCAAGCTCTGCGGCTGGGTGTCAGCTCTTCCGCCATCCTCACTCGTGTTTTTAAAGGATGCCCTGGCCTTATCAATAGGACAGAATGCCTTTGGCAAGGTAAACTTGAGTGGGTGCCTATGCACAAAGGCCTCTGTCTTCATAACTCCCTCATTTCTCCAGTGCTGGTTGTGAACATTTCCAACTACTTTGTAATTTGGGAGAAGAAGGGCATGCCAAAAAAATTTTTTTAAAAAAGCTTTTGCTGAAGCTGCAACAGGACTTTGTTGTCACACTAAGACAAGTAGAAGGGGAAGGGATGGGATGGGTCTAGGACTTGGCATTCCCTTCCCTTGCCCCAGCCGGTCTCTTACAAGCATCCCTGCGAAGAATGGGCACTCTGAAATGTTCCTGGCAGACAGTGCAGAGTCTGCCTGCTAGAGGTGCCCACTGAGGACCAAGTGAGCTGGCTGGACAGGTGGGAAAGGCCGCCAGTTGTGTGAGGGGGACCTGGTGCAGAGAGGACACCTCTGATCTGGGGGGCCCACCATCTGCAGGGCTGGGAAGTGAGGGTGGGAAGTGAGGGTGAATCTGCAGGCCAGCTCAGCACTCCTGGAGACACTGTAATTCCCCGCTTAGCAGATTGGAAGGGCTCTTGTCTGTTAATCGCTGCTCAGTTCACCTCGGGCAGATCATTAAAATAGATCCTAGGAGACACCACTAGATTTGCAGAGCAGTTTGCCCGAGCCTGGTAAATCAACAGCATAAGCTGATTTCCCTTCTGTGTTTTAGGGTTGTTATTAGGTTGTTTTGGTTAGGACCAGGGCAAAGAAGGGAGACCTCTCTAGAGTTCAAGGAAGCAGAGCCTCTTTCGGGACATTGCATGACAGAATCCCACATCAACTCTTCAGAGAAGACAGGAAAACAACTTCAGATCTGCATTTAGTGAAAGCTCCAACTGGGAGTCATTACCCCACAGTCAATGTTTCAATAAAAAGCAACCATCTTATTATATCATCATCACCTAAAGACTTTAAATACAATCTTATTTCATCTGGGAAGAAGATTTGTAAATATGGAAATCTTAAAATTATTTATATTAAACTTAAGAGTTTGTACAAGGATTAATGATCAGTATAGCTTGATAGGTTCAGAATAGACGAACCAAACCCTCTTTTAAGAATTCTGCAGGATATTTGCTAAGTAAAGAAATATTTTCACCTACATTAGCATCTTGTAACTGAATGGGTCTCCTTTTATTACACTTCTCTGCCCTCACTGGGTATGAAATAAATGTTGGCAGGGCTTACAGGCTTGAGCTAGGGATTGAGTAGCCTTCCTGACCAGGGGAAGGAGGTAATAATTATAAAAAGAGCACATTGCTATTCATGGATCTAAACCCAGGGATCAGGAGCACACAGCCCCATCTGTATTATGGAAAAGAAGTACCAGGAATTTTCCTCCTATTTTGCCTGATACTTTAGGATGCAGAAGTGTGGCAGTGGTTAATTAGGGCGTGGATTTGGAGGACTGTGAACCCTTGATTTGATTCTATACCTCCTGATCTCTGGAAATTGCCTGTCCTTGACCTGCCTCTGTTGTGGAAGACATAAGCTGGTCCAGACTGCAGTCCCGAGGCAGTGTGGCTCCAGACAGCGGGTGGGACATCCAGAGGCAGCTGTCCTAGTCACATGCAGCTGAGAAGTCCTTTCCCTCCATTCTCAAGTGGCATCTTCTCATCCCTGAACAATCTGAGTTCACCCTTTGAAGTCCACAAAGAGAGGGCTGGCAGCAGGCTAGGGTAGGAGAGCCGTATCCGTATCATGTGTATGTATATCTATGTCTATTTATATATCTGTATGTATATCTGTATGTATCTATACACACTACACACACACACACCACACACACATACACACAGCTTTAGACAATCTTGGCTAAAATCTTAACTGCCTAAAATGGAACAACTAGAATACTAAAATACAATTCCTAAAGGCTGTGTCTTATTCCTTCATCACAGCAGTTGTCCAAAAGCACTAACCTGTTCTGTGTGTTTAGATGCATAGCCCTGGAAGGGTTCCCTGCTTTTCTATTTCCTTTTCTTCCTGGTTGCTGATGGAGCTTTGGGGACAGCCCTGTGCCTAGGCTGATGGAATTCACAGGAAAACCCTGACAGAAGGATGTTTGGATGTTTTAGGAGGCGGATGGAGGATTCCTGGTTTGTAGTTTGGCTCATGGTTTAAGCTGGGGTTATTTAATGGGATTAATTCAATGGCCATCTCCAACCCCCCAAGTGCTGTTTCTATGAAAAACTCAGGGCCAGTGGCACCTCACATGGGTAGGCACTCACCTAGGGCCCATGTTCACCATGGCCTGATGCCTGGCCCCACTGTTCTTAGGCAGCATGTGGTCACTGTATGGACAACCTTTCTTCTCAGCAAGCCAGCTGAGGTGTTATTGTTCCTCGCCTGGCTTGGTCTTTGAGAGTCAAGGCAAAGGGTGAAGTCAAGGCTGGGGTGGTAGGAAGACATACTTGTACGCTGAGGATCCGCACAAATTAATGAGAAAAGTTGAGAAAATATATAAAACCTATTATTTTGCCCTTGGTTAGAAATGGCTGTGTTTTTTTTTCAAAGTTGGATAGAAAAATATAAAAAATAGATGGATATGTGGAGAGTTTTCTTTGGTTTTGTTTCTAAAGGAGACTGCGTAAATATATCAAAATAAAAAGGAGAATAGATTTCTAGATGATCTCTGTCTCTCTCTTTCTCTCTCTCTCTCTCTCTCTCGATGCTAAAATTTATTTTTAAATGCAGTTTTAACAGCCCGTGATATTTGGGAATAATATATATTTTAACCTGATGAATTGATTTCCCCATTGGCCCTGAAGCCAGTTTGTGGATGAGGACACTGGGACTTCTTGGTGACAGGTTATCGCCTAGCAGGCTTTAACTCCACTACCCTTGACCCCCGGACACAGAACAAGCCAGGGGAAGCAGCAGGAGAAACTGAGGGCCCTTTCCTTCAGATTTACCGTGTTCTTTCTCAGAGACTAAACCTTTTCTTCAAGAACCCAATTCAGGGATTTTTCCACTTAGACTAAAAAAGTACAAATTTGCTTTAGCATATGCTTGCCCCACTTCAAATGATTTAAAATTGGAAAGCAGGGATCAGTAACGCTATTGAATATGAAAAGACAGACAAATTCAGGAATTTTCCAATGAGCCATAAGATGTTCTTGCTCAACTCTTAAGCAAGGACATGTTTTTAGTGGCGTATACTATGTTTGTATATGTAAGTGTGTGGCTGTGTATGCACACACAGATACACATGTACATAGGAACACACACTTAACACACATGTACACACACTCATTTGGAAGTAGCCTATGTTGTATTTGCTAATTTGGATCCTTTGCCAGATGTTGATTTGAATTACAACTTTAAGTGCCTTATACCTGGAAATCCACTGTTAGAATCGTACCCTGCAACATGAGCATGATTTTTTGTTGCTTCTTAGTTTCCTGAAAGCAGGATACATCCTCATACCCCCTGCTGTGTCTGTTCACCTCTTAAATTGCAGACACCAGGATCTAGTATTGACTGATAGGTTAAGTTATTTGTCTAGACATTCTTAATGCTATTGCAGAAGAATTGTTTGAAATGAATAAAATTTTATAAGCAACATATTCAATAGAGAGGCCATCAAAATGCGGGCAGTTTAGCACTCTGAGAGGTCAGGTGATGTCCTGACGTGCACAGGTAATAGACCAGGAAGAGGACCCCTGCCTTGCCCTGTGTCCCTTGCCTTTCAATGTGTTGCTTCTTGCAATAGTGTGATTTAATACAAGCGAGCATCTGGCTTGGACCATCCTGAGATTTAAATTTTTTTGACCTGTTAAAGGAAAAGCCTGTGAGGCTTCTGCCTTTAAGGTGAGATGGCATCAGACAGAAAGAAAAAGAACAAGTTGAAGGAGACTCAGAAAAATGAGACTCGCCTGTGAGAAGTGCAGACATGATGTGTTGATGTCATGGCAGGAAATGTAGTCCTTTCGAAATTCAGAAACAGGGCCTTGGCTACGGCTACTGTACTCCTGTAGACTAAGTTCCACTCTGTGCCTGATCTCAACTATCTCAGGCTCTAGATAAAAACAAAGCCTGAAGGAATAGGGTAAGGAATGGGAGCGCCAGGTTTCTGGAGGCATTTCCAGACACAGCTCAGACTTAGGAACTTGCAGAATGAGGAGAAGGAGGGCTGCACTTGGGCTGCAAAGCAGGGTATATGTGAAAGATTTCAGGGGAGACTCAGAAGTTGTGGGCATCCTAGACAGGGAGAGCACAGGACAAAAGCACCATGCCTGGGAGACTGGAGTGTGTCATGATGCAGAAAGATGACAGGGAGGAAGGAAGGTAGCTGCATCTCTGAGGAGGGTGTGTCACCAACAGAGGGAGCAACGTAGCAACAAAGTGAAGGACTAGCTTGAAGCCATAGTGACCTCTAGTCTGGTGTCCTATTGGTGATTCCCAATCTTCTGGGATCCATGTCACATCGTCTTTTAAACAAGCTAACCACCAAGTGTCACTTGGTACACTACATGAAAGACTAGACAACGCTGGGGTTTGGGGGAGGGACAGAGGTACGCAGCTTAGCTGTTAATATAGCCCCAGCTGAAAGTGATGGGAAGCATCTTTGTTTTCGTTCTTAAAAATGCTCCAGATGATGTGCTGAATGTGTTTTACTCCACTGTGCTGACATCCCCACCCTCATTTCCAGTATTGCAGGTACCAGGAGTGCCATTAGCCAGGACCTTCAGTTGCACACAAGAAAAGCAGGGGGACCTTGAGAGTTGGAGGATGCTCTCCATTGAGCTTCACAAAAACACCTCTAGTCCTGGTGTGATGGAATCATTCAGATGCTAATCGCTTGTAGGCCTAGGAGCCATCCAGTTTCTGCCTACTGAGAAATTGTGGCATCATTCTATCAATATGAACGCGGGCCTTCACTAAGGGACCAGGCTCTGCAGGAGACACCATTCACCCTGGCCTTGCTGGGAGAGTGCGATGGCTGACCTATAGTTCTGAAAGTGCAGGAAGAGACTACAATTTATGGGAGAAGTGGCTCTATGCACACCTTTAGAGCTCAGTGGCTGTCAGATGTCCTTGCTTTGGGAGGACCCAGCAGGTGGAGGCTGTGCGTTCAAGTCACAGCCAGGGTATGGAGAGACAGAACGCACATCACTGGCTTTGTTTCAAGTTCATTTCAGGTCTGGCTACCTGTGGTCTTCATGTCAGTTGGAGTAGAAGCTAAGCTCTGTCCTGTGTGGTGTGACTTAACACCTGGCCGGAATCCTCAGGGCTTCTTGACTGTCCCAGGGAAGGTGAGCCTTGGAGAAGTCTCAATATGGAGCCCAGAGAAAGAGCTCAATCCAGCAAGTTCACTCTGTCTCCTTCTGTCTCTGTGTGTCCTCAACTTTTCAGGATCTTTTTGCTGTGGTCCTTTCATCCTCCGGACACTCAGCTTATTTGAGAGTCTGCTCACACTCAACTCTTTGTGTTCAAACTCATCTACCTGGGTCTTGCTAAATGACTGAGGCAAATTCAGTCATTATGAACAATGCATCAAGTGGTGTAACACATTACAATCACAGAGAACATGTCAAGTTTATAGTAGCCTCTGAGGCTGAAACCCAGAGGAATTACTGATGGTTCTGATTTTAGGCACAAAGTTACAGCAGAGCCATTGGAAGAAATGATAAGGTATTTAATCAGAATCATTGACAAAAAATTAAGTGGAGGTCTCAGGGAGTGCAGTCTTGGCTCTCCTTAAATCGTCTGTGGGTATGAGCATCCTGTAAAGACCATTTGCAGTCTGGACTTGTCTGGCAAGTACGATGTAATGGAACCTTTTCCTGTTTTCTCTTCCTAATCCAGGAGACTTGATGGTAGTAGAGTTGAAATCTGTAGCCACCCTTCTTAGGAAATCTTGCCATAAGTACAAACATGAAGTCTGAGCTGAGGAACCTCCTCGGTTTTTATCATCTGTTTTTAGAAGTGGCAGCAAGAATGCCATGGCATTCTAAACGCGGTAGCCCACCCATGGCTTCCCCAAGCACATCACTGATATACTAAAGTCTGGCAAATAGAATTGGCAGTGATAATTTATATATTATTCCTTTGCTGGAACCTGATCAATTTTTTATGAGATTTAACTTCTGCTGCTAGAATTTAAGAAAAACTGCCTTCCTCAGTCGGAAAACTCCTGAGACTCTAACCATCATTTCAAGTTGCTGCAATGTTAATCTGGAACATAGGCTTCTTAAAAACATCTGTGTGCACTGCTTTGTGTATGGAAGGGGAGGCAGAGCAGGGACATATGTTTGCAGATGAGAGAAAGGGGCAAACTATAGAGGAGGAGGCTCTTTCTCAACACTCTCGTAGTCAAATTCTGCTTCCCGCCGTGCTGTCCTGATTCCTCTTGAAGATAATGGGTATTCATTCTCTTAAAAGGATTGACTGGACCATCTAAATATGTTACTCACAGCAAGATGTCACGTCCAAACCAAAAGACCCTAGCCACAGCCCTATTTGTTTTTCTTTTAGAAACCTATAGGCAGCAGAGGTGGTCTGGAATGGAAGTAATGTATGTCTTGAAATGAGTGGAAAACGTTTGTGGTTTTTTTTATTTTAAAAAAGGTAGTTTTTCTTATAATTTGAAGTTGTTACAGTATTCACACTGGGAATTTAAAAATGATGACACTGCCTCTGTATCTCAGATCTGGTCCCTGAGAGAGGGAGAGAGGTAAACATATTTTAATCTTGATAGCCTGCCTAATGCCCTATCCACTCACTAGACAGATGTCACTCTGGAGGAAGGTTTTTATTGTGCTAAGTTGGTAACACAGGAAGAAGAGAACCAAAGTAGGGGGGATGGAAGCTGGGCAGGAGTGGCTCAAAGTCAGGAGAAAGAATTTCCTGCTGTGTGTGGCCTCATCTGAAGGGCACTGGAATGAGCTGCTTGGGAAAGAAAGCATGGAGGCGATTCAGGGAATAAGGGAACTGGAAGCAATTGTCCGGAAGTGTTTGGGGGGTGGAAAAGGCTAGGAAGTGTGCAGAATAAAGCAGCAAGGGATTAGCACAGGTCTAGAAAAGAGGGGAGCCTGCCTCAAAGGACAGGAATTTGGGAAATCTATAAAGAGTGACTTGGGCATAAAGAGATCTTTTTGTGAGTGTGATTAACCTAGACATGTCTTGATGAATGACAAAGAGTGCTGACAAGTTTCTGGCTTTCGAAAAGCTAAAACACTTGTGACTTCACTAATAAAATCAAGTTTACCTAGAAGTGGCAAGGCATTTTAAGACATTATGGAATAAGTAGTATTTTTTGAAATAGCCCAAGAAAGGTATCTTTAGGAAAACTCAAGGCAATTAGAATTGTTGGCTGGGATTTTGATAAACAAAACAAGCACTCCATTCTTCCAACATCAAGTTATATAGTAGATGATTAAACAATGAGATTGGCAAGTAACACAAAGCCTTCATGTCTCAAAACTCCCCGTAATGCATTTCATTAATTCTGCCTCCTTGTCACAACGGCTGGAGAAGGATAATTCCTCCTTTGTCTTTCTAGGAGCCCTTTTTGAGGGGAGCTGGAGGCACAGATGTCCCCAACTCCTGATCCCAGGTCTTCCACCTGCTACTGAGGCACCTGGGGCAAATTTGGGCTGGGTTCATGTCTGGAAAATAATAATGAGCCCATGGATCACAGTTGTTTTGGAAAAAAAATACGTATGCACAGAGTTAGCATGGAGATTTCAATCTCCTTGCTTAATGGCCACTGACAGTGTGTGTTGACACAGGAATGATATTTGAGTGGATCTTCTTATTTCCAGCATTTGGAAAGAGCTTGTGTGTTCATTCTAAGGTGGGTTGCTTTATAAAATCATTCATGTCCAACCTGCAACTCACCCTTTTATTGTCATCATTTTTTTTGTTTGCTTGTTTTATTTTAGCAAAAAGAAGTTGTCTTGGGCCACATATAAACTGTATAAGGTAGTTAATGCACACAAGTAACAAAACTTTCTTTAAAAAATATTTTCATTATAACATTTTAAAAGCAGGTGGGCAAAATGGATGTCCAGGTCACAGTTTGTACACACCAGATTGCCCAGTGATTTTGAACTTTTGACTCAGTAACTGAAATCCTTTTCCAAAAGGCAAAAAGCCAAGCCTGGCACAGGAAGGAGGAGATTGCACTTCCTGGGGCTCTGGAGACCCAGCCCCAGGCAACAGAGCTGCACACTCACACACACCTAATTCAACAGTCTAATATACACTGGTAAAAATAAAACTCAGAGAAGCTGAGTAAGTTACCAAAATCACATAGCAGGCAAATTGCAGATTCAAAAGATAAACCATTTTTTAAAATTTTTTGCTCTAAATCAAGCAATCATGAGTGAGACATAGTAAAAAAAATATACTCTAAAAAGATTAAAACAAAAACTGAAATTAACTGGATGATGCAAAGGAACTTAAGGATAAAGATGGGTGAGAACTCCCTATCTGGAGATCAACTAAGGAAAGTCAACTACTCCAAGCCCCTCTGAGCTTCTGGTTCTGTCTTCACTTTTCCAGGGAGACACAGCTAATTTTTCTTTTTATTGTGCCAGCCCTGGGTGCATTAGGTGGTTCATGGCAACTATTCATATTCAAGTAATTAGTAATTTAATGAGCTGCTTTTCCAACAAGGAAAAAATGAGGGTGTAACAATTGCTTATCTCCCCAAATGTTAAAAGTAAGCAATGATTAATACATTATGCATGCTTTGGAAGGATACAGTAGGTAATTTTCAGTCTCATCTTTCACTTGAATAACCTCCTTGGTAGTAGTTGTACAGCAGGGGTGAGGAATTGAGGGTGGAAGGGAGGGAGAGGAGCCCCAGATTCACCTGCATACACTGGGGCTTTGGTGTAGCAGGGTTACAGATGTTGAAACATCTGGACTTCCATTTCTTCACAAACTTAAAAGGAACCCAAAAAGTATATGGATCAATAACTATGGAGCATGGATCCCTTTTGAGGAGGATCTGATAAAAGCCATGAATCTGTTCACCAGAGACATTCCCATAACCTGTCACATCCGTTCATTCCCTTCCTTAGATCCTAGGGGAGTGGAAACCTCGTCTTCCTGTGGTCTACCAACAAGATAGCACAGTCTTAAGACACAACAGAAGAAATGTTCTGAAACCCTATGCAGATACTAACCAAAATGCCGGGGGTAGGAACTCAGCACACAGGAGGTCCAGGATTGGGGAGAACAGTCAGGGAGACAGGGATAGGGTACCCCAAAAGTGGTAGACAATGGATCTGTGAGCCGTGTCAGGTGATGCTAGGCTAAAGGAATGTGACTACATGGCGAAGAGGAGCTAAGGTGTGTCTGGATGACATCTTCAATTCATATTTGAGCGGTGGCTGAAAAGTCTCTAAAAGTCAACATTAGGAATCTGTGAATTTGTGTCTCTAGATGGCAGCCATAGCAGAAGGGCAGGACAGACTTCAACGGTGGTTGACCTGCCAGCCCCAGGGGGTTCCAGAAGAACTGTGACCTCAGCCTGGATTGCTGTGCTCCGCCCCTTGAGCAGGAGGAGGTGTTTACAAAGGGAACCCTCTATTGACGATTTCATGACTTTGCTATGGTGCCCATTTCACCTTTTTTGATGTATAGCTCTGAGCTCTGGAGGACACAAACCACCCCATGTTGCCAACACCAACTGCCATGCACAATGCCAGACCAACCCTGTGTGCTAATTGGGTTGGTGGCCAAATGTACGGTATCTTCCTCTCTAAATCTCCTCCACTGAATGATCCCCAAAGTCAAGAGCCTGTGGTTTTATTCATGTATTCAACAAATGAATCATTACACAAATCAGTCAAATGTCCAGATCAGATCCCTTTGAGTGCTCAGCTCCTCTCAGCTTCACTGGTGCTGGAAGCCTCACTGCCTACCTTCCTCCCCCAACTCGGCCCTCTTCTTCCTCCTGAAGTCACTTCTCCACTGGCTGCTTGCCTCAGATGCTGGGGATGCTGTTTAATCTTGCTGTGGCTCCCAGTCGTAATATCTACTCCTGTGCCAACTGTGCTGATGAACAAGACAATGTACAAAGGTAAATGGAGAAGCAGTCAGTAGCAGCCATCATCTGGCATCTGGCTGATCTTCTGATTTGAGGAGTCCAAGTGCCAGGAAAGAAGAAATCAAGGCTGTGGACCAGGGAGTGAAGCCTCCTGGAACATTTGTCCTGGTTTCCTCTGCTCACACTAGGTTCGTGGGGAAGTTTGATGAACTTTTTAGTGCAGCAGTATAGACTAGGGGGATTTCAGATGGCAGGGTCACAGCTTTCACATGGGCAACAGGGTGAGGAGCTTTCTTACAAAGAAAGAGAGGAATTAGTGAAATTGTGGGGTCGTCTAAAACCGGCTTTCAATTATACAGGCCTGAGTTCGGACGCCCCATGTGACACCTCTAGCCAGGTGCCTGTTTCCACAATGAGCAAATGCTCCACTCACAACCTGCAGTCTCACAATACCTGGGAAGCAGTAATCTAATGCTGATTGAGCTGGGTCAGGGTTCTGACTGTGCCCCACCCCCACCCCACTGCAGGCCTCAGTACAAGCTGCCAGAGGAAGCAACTGCTTCCTATAAATGTGTTTGTTGCCCTGGATGCAGTAGCTTGATTGTGCTTAACTGCTGCTGTGCTTGCAATTGGACTATTAATAAGCTGCAGTGAAGCAATTAGCCTGCAGTTTGTGACTACTGAATTTGTTCGTGTGCATAGCTGAATGCTTATGCCCAGGTATTTGAATCATAGCTGTGGTTTATTAGTTGTTAAAACACATTTGCACCTTAGATGCTTACTTACCTTTCTCAGAAGTGATGCTGCTATGAACCCAACATTGTCAGATGACTAATTTATATAACATTGTGTGCAAGACAGATTCTGTATTTTATATGTATTAAAGCCTCACACAGAGGCCAAGTTTGAGATGGCTAATTTTAGATTCTGAAGAATTATGGTTCCTGTAATGAATGGAAATGATTAGAATTTCTCTATTAGTGTGTTTTCATTTGGTAATATCTCTGCTGAAAATTTCAGATTTATATAATTGTGTTGTCTTTGCTTGAATAAGAAAATTATACTTAAAGTAACTGACAGCGCTTGAGTCCAAGAAAACGCTAAAGAAAATGAAATTCAGTGTGCACAGAGTAGTTGGCTGTGCATTTTTGGACTTCATGGTGGCTTGCCAAAAGTGTTCTCAACAAGTGGATAGCAAGGAAAGGAAATACAAGACTTATGTGTGTAAGAAACACAAAATGTCTTTTAAGTCTGGAGCAGTTTTTAGGCTGATCCAATGTCTTTAGTTTAGGGATTATACCAAGAATTTAGATAAACATCAGATTTAAAACTTCCAAATTCTGAGGGCTCCTAGGGCAGAGAAGCTTAGCCGGTCCTAGCACCCGGAAGGAAGCTCCCCTGCCTCCATCCCAGGCTCCTCAGGCAGAGAAGCTCAGCCTGTCACAGCACCCGGAAGGAAGCTCCCCACCTCCATCCCAGGCTCCTAGGACAGAGAAGCTGAGCCAGTCCCAGAACCCAGAAGGAAGCTCCCACGCTGCCATCCCAAGCTCCTAGGGCAGAGAAGGTGAGCTGGGTGGGCGCCAGAAGCACTCCCCCCACCATGGAAATGAGAAAACACATAAACAAGCCTCAAAAACAGACTTGCAGATTACCTACAGCAACCCCAAAGGGAAACGAGATGGAACA